>CAJNOI010000088.1:0-52427 GCA_905250115.1 Adineta steineri
CCAATACCAGCGGATGTTATTAAAAAATATTTTTGTTTAATGCCTTCCGAAAAATTAATGCAAGATGAATGGGAAAAACATGGAACATGTTATTGGCAAACACCTGAAGATTATTTCGAAAAAATCAATTATCTCTATTCAAAGATAAATATACCTAATAATATAAATGATATTTTAAATAATGGAACTTTAGGATATAAAAGTATTAAACAAAGTTTTATAGATATAAATCCACAATTAAAATGGGAAGAAATTAATGTTATGATGCGAAAAAATAAATTACATGAAGTTGCTTTTTGTTATGATCTTAATTTTAATCATATCAAATGTATTTGAAATAATTTTTTTTCTTCTACTCATTTATGCTTTCTTTTTTTTTCTCAATAAATCATACATTTATAAGTATTGTCACAATAATCGATATAAGAAAATCAACAACAGTATTTATGAATAAAAAAAAGTCTATATTCATATCAATAAGGATAAATTAAGTAAACGAATCGATGTGTTATATAATTGTAATCCACACGATAAATGTTATTTATTTGTTTCTGTGAATTTCGGATATAAAATCAAATTATAACGAATAAAAAACCTTTTATTAAGAATTAATATATTTTTCAATCAGGGGCGTACCGAGGTCTCGAAGCCAGGGGGGCTGCGTAAAATCTTAGTACGTCAAGTTCTAAAAGCAGGGGAGGGCGCAACACCCTTTTTGCTTAAATGTAACACCAAAAAAACCCTTATTTTTGGTTTTATTGACCAAAAAAACCAAAATTTTCCGAAGCGGGGGGGGGCGTAACACCCCACGCGCCCCTGTTTTTCAATACTTCTAATGATATTCGTAATGGACACGTTCTTTACATATGTATTATATTCTAGTCGTGTGTTAACCTTGTTTGCGTGTCTGATCGCTTTCATACTAAGTACAAGTCTGTTGAGAGAAAAAGATATAGAAAAAATATGTAGATAAATAAGCATAATGACAAGAAAAACATTACGATGAATTCTTCGAGTTGTTCTAATTCTTGTCTATACCAATAAATTGCAGGATATAAACTGCTTAATGTTTGTTTTATTAAAATATATTTAAGCAATTTTTTAAGCGTACCTTTTTTTGGAATATTATGAATATAAGAAACATGTAAACTTCTATCGAAAGATATCGAATCAATTTCGATGTGTGAATTATTTTGAATAAAACAAAATAACATTATTGTGGTTAATTAATTTAATGTTCCTATTCTTTCAAATAGGTGAGTAATTGTCTAAAAAAATATTTTGGTATATTTAAAATGAACATCATCAGCTATCTGAATTTGACATTTCTTAAGTTTGTACTTTCTATATAGTGTCAAAGAATGATCTGCAATGAAACTTTTCCAAAAATGCGAGTTAATTAGTCGTTTTTACACAAGTAAATCTTGATTTCGACAAAATGTAGTTATATTTTACATATGTAGCAGTTCAGTTCGGCGAGTGATATTAACTCGCAGATTTAGATCATTTTATTTATATTAAAATACGAAGGGGACATCTATCGTTAACTGATCTATTGGTACTACGGTCCATTTTGAATGAGTCATTTGTATTGTTCTGTTCTCTCTCTATCATATGCGCAATCAACATTTCCAATTCCAATTGAATTACTATTTTTTTTAAATATGTCTTGGCTACTAAAACAAGCTGAAGATATTTTAAATCGAGTAGATCAACAAACAAATGCTGCACTTCATCAACAGACTTCAAAATTACCACCAAAACAAAATCAAGTTGAAATCATTCCTGACATTCCTTCATTTACTTCTTCAATACCATTAGATCAATCTAATATAAATCCTATTCAACCGAATCGTCCTCCAGTAATACCAACACGTCGTCCTAAAAAGAAAGATGAATCTGATCTTATGAATTATCTTAATAGTTCAACACCAATCACTACGAATGAAACAAAGAAACCAACTCGTATTTCATCTTCTAACAATAAAAGACGAACTAGTAGTTCATCTAGTAATCCTATTGATGATTCTCAACTAATATCATCTCATAATAACACAAAAGAACTTGTACTAGTAAGATAAAATTGTTTTTTCTTCTAATATTCATTTTTTTGATCAATTTCTATATAGAATATTCCACCAATAGAAGATTCTAATATACATAATTCTGAAAAAGATTTCATTTCTTCACTTCAAGCTCAAATACAAATATTAATACGTGATAAACAACAATATGAAAATGAATTAGAGTTTTATAAACGTCAACAAATTCAATATCAACAACAAATAGTTGAATCTGATGCTTTATTACGTGATTTACGTTCACGTGAATCAGATTCGACAGAAGTTTTATTAGCAAAAGATTCTCAAGTAGCTTTACTTCGTGTTCGTTTAGCTGAAACTGATAGTTTATTACAAACAAAAACTAATCAATACGAACAATTACAAAATGAATATTCTCATATGTTACAAAATTCATCAAGTATGCAATCCGAATCATTAGATTTTTTTAAATCACGTATAACACAATTAGAACATGAATTAGAAAGAAAAATAAATGAAAATGAACGTTATAATAATGAAAATGAACAATTAATTGAACAATTAAAATTAACTGAAAAACGTTTTAATGATGAACATTTACAATTCTATGAACAACAACAACAAACAAAATATGCAAAAAATTTAACTCATCAATTAGAACTAGATATGAATGAATATAAAACTAAAGCACAAAGAATTTTACAAACAAAAGATAAATTAATTATGAAACTTAAAGATATTGTACAACATCGAAGTAGTACACCAACTATTGGAGATCAACATGGTTAGTGTAATTAAATTCTTATCAAGAACTAAAATTCTCTATCAGATAAAAGCGATTATACAGATTGAAATCATCTTGTATGAATCCGGCATGATACAAGATTATCTATATATATCAACCACTGACGACAGGAAAAGGCTGTCATTTCTATCAGGGAACAAAAGTATCTTTATTGAATATAGAGAAAATAATTATATATACTTTTATGTTGAACAGAACGGCTTTTGCTCGAAATATCTCTCTAATCTAGGCACACATTGATACCCAGGCAGACAAGACCTCTAAAAAAACGCGTTTAAAATTCGTAAATACACCGTTTTTACGTATCAGTACACAAAGCTAACGAAGGTAAAAATGTGCGCTTTTCCAGATTTTATTTTCGTTAAACTTTCAAAATTTCTACACCGTATCTCTTCGGTTTTTTTGAGTTTTGTCTGTCTGGGTAGTTCCTCTTACTTCTGAAATCTTGCTAGTGTGAATACATGTCGAATGATTGTTTGACACTTCTGTATTTTCTATACGATATTATTCAACTCTTCCTTCACCAACTCAGGATCATAATCTTCTCATTGAAACACATCCTATATTGAATCTTTTTGAATAAATCTAATGATCTTCGCAATTAAAAGAGATTTTTTTATTATTATATTTCACTGTATTACAACTCTTATGAAATTTGTTTTTCTTCTAGAAACTGAAACTATCAACACTCAAGATGATTCTACTATTCTTGATATTAGTCTCGTCGGAAATTCATCCTCATCCATAGCTTCTAATTGGGCATCTATTGAATATGAAGAAATAAAAAGTGAAAATGAATTATTTAAACAAGAATTACAAGCACGTGAATTAACAATTCATACTCTACGTAACGAACTTCAAGAAGCTGAATTATTAATTCAACATAGTGATGAACAATATCATGAACAACTAAATCAATTAAATGAACAATTGAAAGATGGACGTTCACATTTAACATTAGCTGAACAAGATTATCATAAATTAAAACAAGAATTAATTTCTGTCAATGATGATTTCCATAAACAAAAACAAGTTTATCAAGGACAATTAAATGAACGTGAACATGAAATTGAACGTTTACGTTCACAATTAACTTCGAAAACAATAAATCATGTTAATGATGATGAATTAGAAAAACGTTTACAAACATTAACTGAATCTTTAATACATAAACAAACTATAATTGAAACATTACAAACAGATAAAAGTTCTTTAACCATGCAATTAGAACGTTTAGAAAAACGTTTGGATGATTATGAAACAATAACATCAAAAAATTCATTTCAACAATCATCAAAACCTTATTCAACAACATCAATACCAATTGATGATAATGAACATTATGATAATTTACGTTATCGTATGCCATTATTACGTGAAACACCCTATGATGTTGATTTAACGAAAAAAGTTAAACGAGCAGCAAATGAACTCGATAGACTTGGTATTCGTTTAACTATGTTTCTAAGGCGTTATCCAATCGTACGTCTGGGTGTTTTATTCTATGTTATACTTCTTCATTTATGGACATTTATTGTACTTTTTACATATACACCAGAAAGTCATAGCAATACAAATTCAATTAATTTAAAAGATAAACTTTAAAAACGATATTATATTAGAATATTTATTTTCGTTTTTCTTTTGTAAATGAAAAGTAATTTTCTTTTTGGAATACAAGGTTATGAATCAAATTTGTAATGTGTTACTATAGTTTTAAAAATTAAAGTATTTATTGGAATTGTAGAATTGACAGAAAATAGTTTGTATATTTATGACTTTTATACTATGTTTTCATTCTGATGATTAGTTCTTAATATATAAAACGATATATCAATGATCATTGTCATAATATGAAACTTAATGTGATCAGAAGATCTGAATCCAATGTAGCAAAAGCTATATTAAGCAAATTTTCAATTATGAAGATTTAAAGATTCGTAAATAGTATAGAGAAGAACTAAAAGAAGTTTTTTTTATCCTTGTAAGTGCAAAAGAACTATTTATAATTGTCTGAACGTGGTTATTTGAGAATACAGAAGCCGAACAATTTATGGGCATATTTTAATATGGGTATTCAAACATACTCATCATTTACAAAGTCATGTTCATCTACATTAAACAACAATATAGATCTCTTCTTTTTTACAAGTGATATCATTAGTGAAAAGCGTGCCCTATGTTCATTTGTTACTCTTCTTCTAAGACTATAATAATGATGTTGTGTAAGACGATAGAACATCTTAACAAATTCTATAAGTGATAGAAAAACTAATACGATATTTGAAATGAGATCAACAGCAGTTATAGATACGTCTTGTGTATAATTCTCAACTAGTATTGTTTGACAAATAACATCAATGGGAACATTATTTTTTTGAATATCTGATTGCCACATTGTAGACGAATTTTTAGATAACGGAATAGATGATGATTCAACAAAATGTTTTTATATCGTCCATCATTCAATCTGATGAAGTTGAAAGTAAAGATATTGTTATTCGACATATCATTTTTAAACATTGATATGCTCATTCGAAACAATTGATCAGTTGTATTGCTTCTTTATAACATGTATCAATTATATTACATAGAGGTATATTGATAACTTCAATTATACCAGGTTGCACAATATATCGTGCAGACCATTGTCTGATTTTACATAACCATTTTGTATACTTTCACTTCGTGTAATACTCGAATACTAGAGCGCTGGTATTAAGACTAATTTCTTGAATAATAGAATGATATTGATGATATTTAATATCTGGTTGTAATGCATCAGAACAGACTGGAAAATCAGTAGCTATATGTTTAATAGTTGAGTCTGTCATCTGTAAACGATAATGTATTTTTTATTATTATTCATATTTATATGAAATATATCCATTGATTTCTGAATGTTTTGATAAATGTGCAGATGAATCATTCAAATGAAATCATATAAAAACTTATTTGTACTTATTTTGCAAAAATGAAATATTTTTGTATATGATATACCAATGAAAAGAAGGCATATATTCTTTATATAACTGTAAGGATTCGAAATTGAATGATTTATTTATTCTGTGTAGGCTAAAATTTGTGGGAGTGGGTGCGGGGGTGAATTTATGATTACACCCACACCCTCAACAATCCTTTTCGATTATATTCATATCAATTAATCTTAATGATTAAAAACCTATTTCCTTCTAAATGACAAAAAAAAATACAAACAAATAATATCATTAGTTAAAGGTGTGCATTATGTTCATCTGGTACTCTCCGTCGAAAAATATAACAATGATATCGTATAAGACGATAGAACATTTCAATAAGTTCCATAAGTGATAGAAAACTAATACCAATCCATAAACCTGTATTACCACCGATATTTGAAATGAGATCAACAGCAGTTATAGATGCATCTTGTGTATAAGCTTCAACACGAGTTGATTCAGATACAATATCAACTCCTATATAGTTTTTTTGCATTTCTGTTTGCCATATTTCTGACCAATTTTTCGGCAATGGTACACCAGATTGTTCTACAAGCGGTTTATATTTATATGCATATTGTGTAGATATAGCTGATACCGATGATGTTGTAATAGTAAAGTCAACAAATGAACATGCTTGTGAACATTCAGAACAAAACTCATTCCAGATACTATCTGTATTTGTAATACGATTTGTTGCATCACTAAAACAAGTATCTGTTTGGTTACATAATAGTGCTTCAAGTAGTTGATTTGTACCATGTATAACAATAGTTCGAGCAGTAACTTCATTTGGATTTACACAATTACATTCTTGATAACTAATTTTCGAAATTAATATTATTATTTTTTAATGAATAAAAATATACTCACACATATGTTTGTATACATATTGTAGTGCAAATAGCTTGTGAATAAGTATAATCAGCATTTGTAAATCGATCATACATTGCTTGCATTGCAGGAGAGATGTTATTCGTACAATCTGAATAGGGTGGTGGTAATAGTTGACTTATTCTTTTCTTGTAGCCTATTTTATGCTTACGACCACCTGCAAGTTCTATACCAGCTACTTCAATGAGTGGTAATTCTGTATTATCATGAACCATAATCATCATACCAACTGATGCATCTATATGACAAAAAAAAGGAAAAACGTTTCTTAAAACTAAAGTATTGAATTTACCTGCGGATACATATGGAAAATATTGTTGACTCTGTGCATAGAATCCTAATTCGAGTTTACCAGAACCTCCATTATCAGTAGTTTGTCGAATTGTACTTCCATTTGATTTCATTTTAGCATTAAAAGTATAGCAAAAACCATAAGTAGATGATATAAATGGAGTAAAATCAGTATAGTTACAATATTGTCCATTATATACACAATTTAATAACATTGATTGCAAAGAAAAAAGATATGGCTTGAAATCTTGTTCGGAATTGAATATATATTGCAAAAAATCACGTATATAGGAAGCTTGTTGTGCTGTCATAGTGCTATTATCGGTTGTATTAGTTAAACCACGTGAATTTGTATAATTCAGAAAAGTGTCAATGATTAAATCATATCTCACCGGTGCATAATTACACACACTAACTGCTGGAAATGCTTGAGAACGTTGAACAACAAAAGATACTGATGTTTGTGTTGGATAACCGAAATAAGCTTGTATAGATTGTGTTATAAAGAAAATCATTACACCAGTAAAAAACAAAAATGAAATTGTCCAAAAAATTCGATTATATACACTTCTACTTCGTGCAATACCTGGAATACCATGAGTTGAAGTATTAAGACTAAATTCTTGAATAATAGAACGACGTCGACGATATTTAATATCTGTTTGTAACGCTTCAGAAGTAATTGGAAAAACAGCACCTATATGTTTAATAGTTGAATCTGTCATATCGCAAATGATTTCATACAATTGATTGTTATTGATTGATATATAGTATTTGAAGAATAATATTTAAATGGTTTTATTTGCATTCAATATTTTCGTGACATTTGGCAAGAATATACTTTTATGAAAAGTATTATATGTAGGTTATTATTTTTGCGTTTCAAGTGTATCAATATGGACGATCTGAATATGTTATACAAATGAGAATGAAGACTAAAAAGGATGTGTCAATATTTATAATACATTTAAATCTACAATTATGTTAATATACTTGATTTTCGATTAGTTATCAAAAAGAACGATTTATTTGCGTATCACTGAATCTTTTTTCTAATGCAATGATATTAATTCGTGGTGCTAAAAACTTAACCATTATTTATAGGGCTGGATGAAAATAAATATCTAATATATTCTATTTTACAAATGGCTGCAATACGTATAAGAAAAAAGAAACTAGCAGAGCATGTGAAACGAAAAGAAGCATTACATCAATGCATAAGGTATAAAATATAGACGTTAAGAGAACACTTAAATATTATGAAAAATAAATAATTCAGGTGTGTATCGTGAAAACGTAACTGTTTCAATATGATTCATAGTCGTGCATATGTTGAGAAGATTGTTCATTGTTATTTTGAATGTTTGCTTGTATATTGATATTTACCGATTTAATAAAGGTTAATGATACATGTTAAAGTATTCATCAGCAGACACTATATATGTTATAGATTTTTGATATAAGAAAATTAAAACCTAGAAGTTATTTTGTACAGTATTTACTCTTTGTAGTTTACTTCCGTGATTAATTTTTAATAGTTTTGACTTTCTAACTATCCATGAAATTTTAATGTCATCTCAGCTTTTTCCTTTCTTTAATTTGTTGACTCCTAACATCAAGTCTACAGCTAGACTGTCGATTAAAAGTTTATCATAGTTGGAAATACTACAATAGATATTAGCATGTTTCTTTCATTATTATTTAACATATGAATAGATTGAATATGAGAAAAAAAGTAATGTGATATTCTGCATGATGAAAAGAAAAATAGTTTATTCTGAAGTGGAAAGGTAATGAAGTAAATAAAAATTGACTGCAATAGCTGAGCGAAAAGATTTATATGAATAAGATTAAATGTTGAGGTTGTTATTGATGTATTCAATGGTATAATATGCTTAGGAAATGAAATTACGAACATCAACTGGAAGGTTAAAATTATATAGTGTCATATGAGGTGCATAAATTAATGTAGTTAATCAATATTAGTATTAAACAAAGATTTACATATTTTAGTTTTTTATCAACTTTAATCTGTTATTTTTATGTTATTTTATTTTACTTATTAGTAAACAATAGATAGTGCGTGACATTCTTTATAAAAATATTTGCAATTGAACTTGGAACTTCTTTTAACTATATATTCTAGAAAAAGATTAAAACGAAGAGATGCATATACAGTTCGAACGAAAAACCAATATTTCAAAGATTAAGATCGATAAACTTAAGCGCAATAGATGTTAATATGGTAATTGGAAGCTGAGAAGCAATTCTTTTTTAAGAACAAGTAAACAGCAGATTCTACATAAGGAAATCAAGCAAACATGACTCGCCTACTTTCAAAAGATAGATTGTTAGTATAGAAAAAGTAAATGAAGGAAAGGGTATTCAGTCAAATGCAAAATTAAAAACGAAGGTGATCGTCTGATTAGGTGTTAATAGTCCTAATCATTTTTAGATGAAAAGAGCTATAACTGTAACAAAATATATAAATAAGGTTCTTCATATTGTTCTATAATTAAGCAACTAATTATTGAGTAACAATTGAACGTACCGATTAAAGAGTACTAGACCTTCTGCCCATCACTCAAGTCAGAAATTATATATCAGACATTATTCTGTTTTCATTTCAAAGAAACCTAATGTACTACGAAAAATAGTAAAAGAAGAGATAAAATTACATGTTCTATACTTTATTTTACTATAAGATCATATATGATCGTAGAAAAGTGTATAAGATTATATTCATTAATAGAATATATCAAACAAACCATAAGATAATTCGAATAATGTTTCATATTTTGTAATTATCATATATCTATGATAAAAATTATCATAGAAATATTAAAAGAAAATAAAAACAACAATTATTCGAAAAAAAAAATATCGATGGTCCAATAAATCCTCCTGTTGATTCATTGATGAATAAGCATTATTTTCTAGTATTGTACGGTAAACATAATTTTTGAGTTGTACTCGTTCCGGATATTCGAACCAAATAACAAATACGTGGCATAATTACATTCCGTCGTTCGATCTCAGATGAACTTGATTCGTCCGATAGATCCAAATCCGATTTGATTAATGATCGAGAAGATTTCAAATAACGAAAGAATGGATTATTTTGATTATCATTATTGATCCATGCATTGCTGATTGATATTAAAGATAATAAGATACATAAAGACAATAAGATACGGACGAGAAAATTAGACATCACTGCTAGAGGAAAATATAAAATATATTAATCAGTAAAGTATTCTAGAGTGAAAACCTTTAAATAGATGAAAAAGAAAAAAATTATGGAAACATCTGTTATAGAAAGGAGTGAGAAGTTAATTTATCAGGACTTTTTTTCTATAATTTAGATAAGTTATATTAATGTGTTTTCCGTTAACTGTTTGCTACTTACAATTGTTAGGAAAACAGCAGAAAATCTTATCATTAAACGGGAAGAGCAAATCGTGTGGGGAGAAAAAGCAATTAGATATGATGATGACTTAGAATAAACGTGATTTTTTGGGAAAACATAAGGTGAATATATATATGAAGAGAATCTAATAAACGCCTACGATATTTACTATATTATATAAGAAAATTTCATAATAAAAAATAATAGAAAAACAATCATTTTGCTGGGTATGATTATACTAGAAAAGGTCGATATATTTCTAGATTTCGGTTAAGTATAAAAGACGTTCCTAATTTTCTATTATGATCTGATATAGTTTAATCAAATTTCTATTAAAACTACAAACAATGATTCTTTCTTCAGACTATATACAGATAGTCTGAAGAATAGTATTATATCAGCTCGAGTGAGTACATAATACGACAGAGTAAATTGATCCACTAGAGAAAAGTTTACAATTACAGTTCATTCTGACTTTTTCTTCTCAATTTATTGAGAAAGATATCATCAGTTATTATTTCATCTAATAATAAATATCTTTACATCTTATATGATCCGGGGGTAAACTGACCACGTTATAATCTGTTTTCTTTCTGTTTATTCAAAAATATTAAAATATCACACGTTCAATATTATTCCCACAAGGAATTATATTCCATCTCGATCCTACGCAAAACATACGATACAAAATTACTATTGGGTTTAGGAACTAAAATAAAAGTAGAACTTACTTTAAAACAAAATCTATTTACATAATATTCTATGAATGACTTATTACAGTTGAATGTTATTCCTCCTACTAACAATCAGTGCTTTATAACTCATTTGAAATACTCGCTGCGTATATTAATTGAAATTTCATAACTATATAGAAGCTTATAATTGCGATCTGTGCACATATTTAATAATAATTAGCAATAAACGTAATCGTTCGAGTATACATTCTTAAGAATAACTAACATGATCAAAGAAGAAAATTCCTTATTATTCTAATTATTATAAACAGTATGATACAGCGACCTTGTTCATGATATATATTCGAAAAGTTAAAAATAATTGTCAAGAAAAAAAAGAAACTTCTATTTATAAACGTAGGAAAAACTAAATTTAAACTAAATCAACTTTCAGAAATGTTCTTTTTATACCTCATTATATGTCACTGAAACTTATAAAAGGTAATAGTATCTTACCAATACACTAGTACAACACGAAGATTTTGAAATGAATGAAGCGTACCGTTGGTTTATATATCACTTCTAATAAAAAAATATCCTAAAAACATCTGCAGATTTTGTTAGGATATACACTGGCAGATGTTCAAAACAAAAATATTACAAATGAACAACAACTCATTTTAAGTTTCATATAAAATCTAAATATAGTGAATAGAACTGTCGCGATTAAATACCGAAAAAATGTAGTCCTACAAGACGTTATTAAGTTTTACAGTATATGGATTCTTTCTAAATCTGATATATACAAAAGTATAGGTCACGTTCATATTATGCCTTGACATGTTCATATGATTACTTATCAATCCTTACGTTAGATTAGAAGAATATAAATGTCCAGGGAGAATAGAATGATAAAGTTGTCTTTGAATGCTTTTAATTATCAAATTTTGTGCTTCTTTTATAGTTGATTCTTGCTGCTATTGTTGCAGACGAAGAACCCCGCTAAGAAATCTATTCTTAGTCATCCGGATCTTAATCTTTTACATGAATAGCACAGATAATAGGTTAATGAAAAGAATATTTTCAGTCTATTTACGAGGGGTGTAGGAGAAGATTTCCTCAACTTCAAGTCTTTGTTTACATTTGAAAACGTTGAATTGATAAGTGATTCTTCAAAACTAATTATTTTTTGTATTCGGAATGGAACTGGAATTTAAAAGACATACTCAGACGCATTGTTCCTATATTTCAATTACAATTATATTATAGACTAGTGATGCATATAATAGAACTTGAAAGTATTGCTTTTGGATTTTTTCGTAACTAGTGAACAAAGATTTGATTTTTGAAATACAAGTTTATAAAAGATATTAATGCATTAAATAGAATTGGAAAAAAAAACTATTCGAATGGATGATCAGAGATGTCGGCAACTACTAAAAGGTATAATATCTTCATCGAAGCTTTTAATCGTATCTACAATAGACACGCGTACCAATAATACTACGAAATTGATATGATTCTTTAAAATATTTACAACTAAAGAAAATATCTAAGGTATTTTACCTTGAAAAATATGTATCTTAACATAGAGAAATATTATATTTGTAAGATTATTCTTTTATAATATGAAGTTCACATGGCTTAACCATATTTGATTAAGTAAAATCAATAAACGTTTCTATAAACCACAATAATAACATGAACATCTGGTATTTTGTTAGCTTTTCATACCTGTTGTGCCCACTGTATCCTATATTTTTTATCGGAAGTTTTTTGCTTTATTTTCTAACTTTTATCTTAAGTGTTATGCTTACTTACTTTGTTTTGACTTTTACAATGCTTAGTTTTCTTTATTGCGCAATATGAAATAGATAATCACAATATGTCAGTTTTAAAATATTCTCTTTTTTCTCAATACTCTCCGGAATCGATTTACTACTACAATTAATGTCATAGAAATATTCAACTGATTTGACAAATATTATTAGTAGTATCATTCTGACCTTGTCATCAATCAACATTATTGATTGACTCATGTATAACATGCAACATGTTTGTGTAATTCTATTGTCTGTGTCTAATGAGAAATCTATACAAAAATATCAAGATGGAATGTAGACTTGAAAAATCTTGACATATATTCCATGTAATTTGTTAATTATACTTATTAATATGCATGCAGTCATAAGAATGACAATATATTTAGCACAAGTGATTCATTATAATGACCGAAGAATAATCTTTAGATATTACTTTTCTTTTGTATGCATACAAGATGAAATGATACATCTCTATCTTAATTGTTTCTTTCGATAGTCTCGAATATTGAAAAGATTTGTAAACTTATATATTCAAGAAGACTTCATCACCTTTCAAAAATATAAATTCATTAAAAATGCACCAAAGGACGTATCATATCTAATTAGAAAATGAATAGTGTGATGCAACAGAATAGAAAATTATTTACTTATGGAAGTGTTTACAGAGACAGACGGAGCATAATGACGGTAACAGACCTCTTCAAATAATTAAAAATATTTCTTACAAAAATCATGCAGGACATTACTAAAGGGGTTAAAAAACGGTATTATTCAATCAGAATTTTACAAAAAATATTTGAACTTAATTGACTTTTGAAGGTTTTCTCAGTTTATTAATGTTCATCATTAATATAAACAACAATATAAAAAGATGTTCATGAAAATGTACAACTTTCAAAACTATAGAATTTCATTTATGTTTCGATTGTTATTCAATTGCATCAAAAGCAATCAAATAGAGATGCACGTTGACGTTGATTCTACTAAACGTTTTCAATAGTGTGTGACTTGGATCGTACGCACCTTTTCGTGAGATATTCAATTTTTAGATGCTTTACAAAATTGTAATATCTCAATTATTATTCTTATTATATGATGGAAATGATATGTTGACTAATAGAAACTATGAATTAGTTATAAATATAAATCGTACTGCCATTCAATATTTTACAAATATATTATTCAATTAAAACAATTTGTGTAATTGTCAAGTACTTTGTTTATAGATATTCTTGATTGAATTTGAGCAAAAAAGGTAGAAATATAATTTAATAATCAATATTTTGTCGTTACATTTTATCTGTTTGAACAAATATAATCAATTGAAAAATAACTTATATAAAAAAATGAATACATATATCATGGTTTGTAATACTAATATATTTTATAAAAACAACGCTTTAGAACAACAACAATATATATTAATTGATAAAAAAAAATTGTTTACTGCTAGATCACTTAAATTGATCGGATGTATAACGTTTTCAAGTCTTGATATCAGTACAAGTCAGTCGATAGCAAGAATAACTGTAGTTGAATTATTATGATATGCAATTTCATTTTCTGGTAAATAGATTTCTTCAGGCCATTCATTTATCTAATTAAATTAAAAAAGAGAATTAAAAAAATATATTTATTAAAATACTTACAAATCGTTTTAATGAAAATCCCCAATCAATAAGACTAAAAATTATAGAGAATATAAAAAATTGGTAAGCATAACCCATTGGTAATGCATATGCATATAATAATATATGAATACCAAATGTAATTTCGCAATCTGTCACAATAAATGTTAAAAAAAACATTATCTCTTCTAATAAAATAAAACAAATAAAATTATTGTAAATAAATTTTTTTATTCTTACGAAAAATTGTTGTTGTGTCTGTATTCATAGCAGTAAAACTATTAATTATATTATAAATCATTTCCATAAACAGATTAATCATGCCTAACACACAGGCTAAATCAACTAGCCATGTTGGATCTAAATCATCTGATGTACATACATGCACAGAACATCGATTTTTATATCCTACATAGAATTTTAATAAAATAGATGACAAAATTTTTTTTTAATATTTACCGGCATAATGATTAATATTAATAGGACTTCTTGCCCAATGACTAGAAAAAATTGGTATAATTAATCCAGTAACAATAATCAGTTTACATATGAGAATAATTAATGTCGAAATAGATGGTTCATAATTCAAGAAGTAACTACAATATCGATTCTGAGACATTGGTGGCATTGCCTATTGATCTTTAACAGTTAAATATTTTTTATAATAAAAACATCATATTTTTAGTTTAGAATATTTACATTTATAATGAGATATAAATAACAGATGTTAACCGGTATATAACATTACAGATGTCTAATTATGGAAATTAATGGTATTTGAATGTCCTTTTTTATTCAAAAAATTTATCATAAATATATATTCTTTGATCGACTCATTCAAATTTTCTCTCTAATTTATACTTAAAAACTATAATTACTTGTTCTCTCCAGTTCGTTTGACTTAATAATTATGTCGCCTAAGTTTGAAAACAAAATTATAAGAGAAAATAGTAATTTTAGAAAAAAAGATCATTGACCTGTAAAAGTTTTGAGTGGTGAAAAATAACAACAGAAAAATTATCGAAACTTAAACTCTTATCAGAATACTAATATTAGAACTGTCTAAATCAGCTTATACTAGGTGACATAAGAGTCGAGACTCATCTGTAAAATACGATCCGAAGCTCGATTTCGAAATAACCACTTTAAGGTTTTCACAAAATTCTCAACATTCACGATTCTAGTAGAAATTCATGTTATCGAAATCGAGAGTTCAAACTATCATATATTGAACGAACATTCACAGTTCATTATCTGTCATCACCTGTACTTTCAGCTGTAAAACATTTGTTAGAAAGAAGTGGTACCTAACTTTTGCTTTTGCTTTTCTTTTTAATTATCTCGAAAATCTCAAAAAGTCTTTTATCGAAAGTTTTTTTCGGATGAGAAAAATGAAAATTTCGGGTGAGTGTCGCACACTCACTAGATAAAACACTCAATTTAAAAAAGTCAATATCATGTTTTTCCGACGCTTCCTGTAAACGAATTAAACGTCCTATATCAGTTCGATCTTGATATATTAATCTCGAGTTTAAAAAAGTATTTTCAGATGTTCTGTTGCTGAGATCATTGTAACAAACTGACAACTTTGAATGAGTACGTCGAGAAAGTAAGAAAGAAGAAAGAAAAAAAGGAAGGAAACCCGCGGAGGAATACATAAATGTTTTGCTTCGCATCGCGTTAAATATTTAATATAGTCATCACATCATGTGTTGTACGAAAAGTAAGAGAAAAAATAACAGAAAACAAAAATTATCTTTTTTGCAACAATAAAAAATTATAATGATAATAAATGATGTAACCATTCTCCTTTTTTAATAAGATGCGAAGCAAAGAATTTATGTATTCCTTTGTGAGTTTTCCTCCCTTCTTTCTTACGTTCCCGATGTACTCATTCCAAGTTGTCATTTTGTGTCATGATGATCTCAGCAATGGAACATCAAAAAATACTTGTCTAAACGCGAGATTAATATATCAAGATCGAACTGATACCGTTCGTTTACAGGAAGCGTCACAAAAACATGATTTTGACTTTTTTAAATTTCGAGATAATTAAAACAAAAAGCAAAAGCAAAAGTTAGGCACCACTTCTTTCTAACAAATGTTTTACAGTTGATGATAGTTAATGAATCATTAATACTCTTTCAATATATGATAGTTTGAATTCTCGATTTTGATAATATAAATTTCTACTATAGCCGTGAATGTTGAGAATTTTTTTGAAAACCTTAAAGTGGTTATTTCGAAATCGAACTTCGCATCGCATTTTGCAGACGAACCTCGATTCATGTACCATCTAGTTCATATTATTTTGTTCAGTCTTTAATGGACGTTTCTCTTTTCTTTTCTTTTAAAAATTTAGTTTTTTGTTCCGATGAGAGTTAACAATCGTATAATCATGGTTTGTATTACATCCTATTTACAATATGTGATGAATGAGAACAATAAAGAGTAAGAAGCAAGACATAAGAAGAACACATTAGAATTAATTGTTGAACTTCATTGCATATAATGAATATCATGATATCAATAAATATAATAGAGTTTATTAAATATTAAAATATGTTTTTTTACCTGCTAAGTGGTTTAAGAAGTAATCTATGCGCAAACTTGCTAACTTTTCTCATTCCTAAACTTTCATAATATGATTTTGAAGGATCAGTAGGTATCAAAAAGGTTATTCATGTTTATCTATATGCATTTGCTTCAGGTGACATATCTAGATGATTTTGAAATCGAATATAATATTTGTAGACATAATCATTCAACGATAGTTCTCTACACAAGCATAGTGTAGTAAAATCCTCTTAGTCTCATAGACTGTACATTAATCAGAGATGGGCAAGTCAGACGTTTTCACAAGTCAAGTCAAGTCATGTTTCAAGTCAAAACTGATTATAAAAAATCCTTTTATTGAATAGAACTTAGGAATACAAATGTCCTGTTATTTCGAATTAATATTTAGCAAAATTCTCATTTGTAATTATATTTATCTTTTACATGCTGATTCTGTAATAACACTAGTAAAAATATAAAAAAAAGTACACTAAAATCTCTTCATATATGTTTTTTGACTTGACGTGAGTTTATGGCTTAATTTCAAGTCAAGTCAAGTCAAAAAACGACTTGACTTGCCTATCTCGGATAATTATCTTATCTCTGTTCTCTAGTTTTTATTTTTGCTTACCCGTAAAATAAAGTAAGTCTATATAAGTCAAGTTAAACGAAGGAAAGCAAAAGTACAAAACAATTGTTTTCTTATTTTAACCTCATACTTTGGTATTGTTTTAAATAGTGTACTTAATACATAATGGTTATTTTTAATTCTTTTCAAGCAATCTGCAATATATTTACCTAATCCCAGCTGATCGGCATCTTTCTTGTCTACTCAAGTTTGGTACATGAAATTAGCAGACATATTTATCATAATCTTTATTGGGTATGAGATGTGCGACGAACATCTTGATAGCATCATTAGCTGGTTACTCGAGATTTTCACCATTCGAAAGAGAGATGTCGAAGTCTCGTGTTCTCTCATAATGTATAAGATGAAACCTTTTTAAAACTAATTATCTTCGGAAAACATACAAAAAACTAGATGAAATTTTAACCTAGATAGAAAGATTTCAGATCTATAGTTCAAGATAAAATATATTTTTTTACTTTTCATCAAAATATCAAGCTTATTTCATAACAACTGTGAAAATTTAATAAAGAATCAATAAAATTTCTAATGATTTACACATATAAATATATAGTTCAATATCTTCATCGCTAGAGTGTAAGAAGAGAACAATTTGTGTTCCATCGTGAACTGTAAATTTTAAGTCTTTCTATATAAAATTCAGTCTTCATTTATTTTTTTCGATTATAATCACTTTCAAAAGGATATCATCGTGTGCATTTTCGGAGGAAAAGATACTTGAAGTTTTACAATTCAATTCTTAATTTACTATTGGATTTCTATTTTAACGTTTTTCTTAGAAATCGATGCGTAGTTAAAAAGAACATTATTACATATTTACATACGATAGAATTAGTTTTCAATAATTTAATTTAAAGACGGTATTATCATATACTAAATTACAAAGTATTGTTTTTTTTTGATTTGAGTTAAATCAGCACCACCATTTTTTCGTTACAAGTAAAACAAAAAATAAATAAAAGCTAATTTTTACTATCAAAAGATAAATGATTATATTTAAAATCCAGTTAAACATTAAACTATGTTAGGTAAGGTTTTAGTACATCAAAGATCAATTGTCCTAATTGATCATATCCTTTTGGTGCTAAATGTAATTCATCATCCCAAATCTGTTGACGTTCATTTTTTGAAAGTGAATATTGTGGTAAAAGTTTATCAACATCAAGAACTACAATATTATTACTATTATTTTTTGATATTAATTCTTCTTTTAATAATCGATTAAATTCTTGTCGTTGCACATCGAATGGCGAATTTCTTGGATAGAATGCTTCTGGTAAAGTCATGGCAAGTACTCGAGCTTCATGTTTATGACATTCATTCATTAATAATTTATAAGTATCAAAGATAATCGAGGCTTTTTGTTGATCGCGTACAGTATCATTTGTACCAGCTAGAATAAGTACCCAATCATATTTATTTTTTGCAGATGATAATAATTGTTTAAGTCGTGGTAACATTGTTCCACTTAAAATAGCTTCACCACTTACACCTGCGTTATTGATATCAACTGTTTCAAATGATGAACGAAGAAGTTGAGAAAGACGAATTGTATAAGGATGAAATTCATAACCCAATGAATGGTAACCTTCAGTTAACGATGCACCAAACGCTAAGATACGAATAGAACTCATTGATACTAATATGAAATGTTATTTTATTTAATAATGATAAAAATGATTGTATGTCACAACCATGTATATTTAACCGTGAATCGGTTCTCCAATCGTATCTAATGTTGTGCACGAATCATACTCCATCTATTGAATGACATAATCTATGTCTTATTAAAGTATTCATTATAATCGATCAGAGCTCATGAAGAATAGAATCAAATAACAAAATATTATAATCTATTGATATGATTGATCCTGAAATATGACTGGCATGTAAACGATCATTAGAGAAAAAGGAGGATAATATTTTTGTTTTAGCAGAAACTAAGATCTTATCCGAACTTTAGCTAGTTCATATGTTTTTTTGCCATGGAAGGTAAAGAATACAGAATTGTGTATGTTTTTGCCGAAACAAAATTATCGAAGCCGTTAATATAGTAAAATCATCTTACTAATAATAATAACATACGTTTTATTTTTCTTAATAAAAAAGATCTTAAATATATGCCTCGTTCTGCTAGAAAATAAATTATTATGCTTTGATTAACAGAATTCAACATTTTCTTGATATTTTATTCATATAAACGTGACTAATTGAATATTATTTTCTAACTTCCCTCAACAACCTACGCACTCTTATTTTTTTGACATCGATAAAATAATTTTATATTTTCTCATTAAGCAAATGCTTATAGAAGATTTTACACAGGATGATGTTATTTATCTGTAAATAAATATAGTTATTGAACGAAAGTTTACTATATTTAATCATCAACGAACTTTTGTTATGAATAGTTGAATGCTTCTGTTAAATTTTAATGATGTACTTTTAACTGCGTTGAAAATAACAGAGCAACAAAGTAAAGAAAAAAAGGTTATTTAATTATGTTTTCATGTTATTCAGATATAAAATATCTTTGATATATACTGTAAAAAAGTTTTACTTTTCTATTGATGTGCGTCTTTTTCCTCTTCTTAGTAAATAAAAAAGATGACTACGGGTGCCAGAAAACTAAAGAAGAAGAAAAAAGTACATTAAGCAATGCGTTGACATAACAACATAGATCTTTTTCCTATTCTTTCACAACCTTTTCCTCGTTTTCTTTCCTTTTTATACTCCATTCTAACAATCAGTTTACCATTCATTCGTGCATTTTTATAATGAATATATTTCTAAAAGTACATACGATTTTCTTATTAGAATTTATCTTTGAACCTATACTAAGTCAAGTGACGTATACTTGTTCTTCCAATGCTACATGTGGATGTTCCGGTAATTCAGCTGTATTAACAAAAATTGTTGGTGGAGAAAATGCTGCAAGTCAAACATGGGGATGGATGGCATCACTTCGTTATTCATCTACTAATTCACATTTTTGCGGTGGTTCAATTATATCACCATTACATATCCTAACTGCTGCTCATTGTACAATAGGATTATCATCTCCTTCTGCAGTTAATGTTTATGTTGGATCAATATACTTATCTGACACTGTTCAAACACGTGGTGTTTCATATATACATATACATCCAAATTATTCTACAACTACTTATGTTAATGATCTTTCTATACTTAAATTATCTTCACCATTAACTATTGATCAAACTAATGTTGCTATTGTTTGTTTACCGAATGTATCATCGATTATACTTGCAAGTCAAGAATATCCAGCACCTAATACTAGTGTAATAAAATAATGTTTATTAAATATACTAATTTAAATACATAATAGAGAAAAGTCATATTATTATACTAGTAAAATAGTTTTAGGTTCTTCTCAGAATTGTAGACATCATCTGGAATAAGTTTCATCATAACAACAAATGATTACCTGAAGGAATCGAGCAAAAGTTTCACTATTGACATAACCCAGTTTTATAAAATATTCTACATATATTTTTTTAAGTCACAAATTTCTGACAATGTTTTTTTTTATAATCAATTATACGTAAAAATAAATATTTGCATAAATAATCAGTTTGATGAACTGCACTCTTATCAGCTGAGATTGATAGTATAATACAGAACTGAAGAATATTTCAAATTAGTAGCATAAACTACATATAGTCAACTGTAATAATATAAAACGGTAATAAATCATTCTTGAGCTTTTCTTTTTATAATTTCCGAGAGAAATTTAATCAAATTCTTTTCTATTAGATGCTTTATTGTTGATAAAATTCAATCGTAAGCATATATTTTTTTAATAAGATCAAGAATTAATAAATTTTTGTATTTTTATTTATAGCTAATTGCCATTGGTTGGGGTTATTTGACAGAAGGAGGAGATTCAGTATCACAAACACTTCAACAAGTAACTATTCAAGCCATTGCTGCCAATAGTATTTATTGTAAAAATGTTCAACCCGCTGATTCATCTGTACAAATGTGTGCTGGAACAATGCCGATTGGTGGAAAAGGTAAATTATCATAAATCTCATATAATGTATGATTGTTATTATTATGAATTTATAGATACATGTCAAGGTGATAGTGGAGGACCTTTATTAATGTTTACTTCTGATAATGTTTGGCAAGTAGTAGGAATAACTTCCAATGGTGTTGGATGTGCAAGACCAAACTTACCTGGTATTTATACACGCGTTGCAGCTTTTCAAGTATGGATTAATGATACAATGAATGACGCAAATCATTTACATATTACGATTCATACAATATTAATTTCGATTATTTTTATTATCTTTTTTGTAAACATTAAAAATTAATTACCAAAATTGTCTTTCAGATTCTAATAAGTGTAATTATTATATAGTTAATGTATGTAAATCTATTATCCATATATATATTTTTATATATACAAATATTCTTTCAGAATAAAAAATATATGTCAATTATTATAAATAAGTTATATTCCATTAACGAAGAAGATATAATATACAAACTATCAACCTTTTATATATAGATTAGAATATAGTTTATTATTATTATTATTTGACATTTCTTCTCTAAGTAATGAGTATATAAAATTAAGTAGTGTGATAATTAGTTTCGCTTGTTGACATATAAAAATCGATATATGAAATAAAGAAAGAAGATTTCAGAGAAGATAATCATATGTGACTGAATTGATGGTGTAATGTATGATACTAGGACATATCTCCTTAAGACAAACTGTTGGATAAACAGAATATTGAAGATGTAAGTGAGGAATGAATGGAATAGTGCTACATCAACATCACACCTTTTTGAGATGAAACATTTTGTCCGAGAAGCTGTTGTAGACAAAATAAACTTGTATTTTCTCACTAGAAACTAACGTTTTTTTCTTAACTTATCATGGAAAAGTTTATGTAATATCAAAGCGATTACTTTTTAGCTAATAACTGTAACACTTAACATGTTTTTAAATTATTTGATTATATATTATTGAACGAAATACATATTTGATGATCAAATGAAGTTATATTTCTAAATTCATTTTTCATAATATATTCCTTGAGCAAACAATCGACAATTACTTCAGATTTTTCAAAGATAAACTAATAAATAAGAGATTATATTATCTTATTTGCATTGGTTACTTACCATCTTAATTGATGAAGAACTTCATGGAAAAAAAATCTTTCAGCTTGAATTCGAATCATCACTTAAGTTTTTCTCAACTCATATTGTATTTTTATTTTCCATCAAAAACTGAGATGAATTATCATAAAAGACAAAAAGATAAAAAACTTTTTCATGCTACTTGAGATCATATTTGATGATACTGAACTTTTAATAATAGACATTTTTCGTATACATACTGTATTATTTTCCAAGAAGCACTTTATCCATGTTTCATAAACTGATACTCGAGTATATACTCCTGCGTATCCAGGTAATGCACAACCTATTCCATAACTTGTAATACCAGCTAAATACCATTTGTCATTAGAAAATAACATTAATGGTCCACCACTATCACCTTGACATGTATCTAAATAACGAAACATATTTTATTGTAAATATGATTTCATTTTCAATACCTTTTTCGCCATCTTGAGCACTAGCACAAAATTGCACCTGATTATTTTTAATCGTTCGTAAGCAAGTAGTATCATTATCGGCAATGGTTTTTAAAGTCACTTGTTTTAATGTATTTGAAACAGCGTCAATAGACGTTGTTAATTTACCCCAACCAATAGCAGCTACTGTTAAATCTTTTGATGGATATTCTTCTATATTTTGTGGTAGACAAATCAAACCTAATGATCCAACGTTCATATCAAATGGTGATGATAAACGTATTATAGCTATATCATTAGCATACGTATCTGAAGTATAATTTCGATGTATAGCAATTTCAGAAACAGATCGTTGCTGTTTTATTTGAGATAAGTATATTGAACCAGCTGTTATACTAAGACTTGATATTCTACTTATTGAATTAAGACAATGCGCAGCAGTTAGAATTAATTCAGGTGATATTAATGATCCACCGCATGTATGAGCATTTCGTATACGTATAGATACAGCCCAATTCCAAGTATCAACTCTTGCATCTTCTCCACCAATAATTTTCGTTAATGAAACTGAATTTAATGAACAACCACATGTTGAGTTTAATGAACATGAATATGTAAGACTTGTAATTATTGTAAAACTAATCTGTATTAAAACGCAATAGAAAACGAAGGTCATTATTACTCCTGTAATGTTGTTATAATACTTGTCTTTAAGAAAAAAAAAACGAAACCTGATATTAAAGAAAATATTTAATGAAGAATGTTGTTCTCGTATCGATCTATCAAATAAAATTGTGAAGAACAAAATAAATTATTCTTACTTACCATGAATTTATATGAGAAATCCTGACATTGAATATAGTAATAAAACTTCATGTTATCTTTACAAAACAACATATTTAAGTATGTTTGTCTCTATAGTTAAAAGCATGTTGTAGCACAGAAAAACCTGGTCTATATTTATTTATTAACAAATGGTAGTTAAATCACATTATTGTATTTTTACAATTTGTCTACAGTAGATTTTTAATAAAATAAGAATATGTCACTCGAGGAATAGATAAGAATGCTAAACTAATCTTCAAATGTTCTTTGTACTACTGATGGTATATTAAGAGACCGGAAGGCACTAATCGTTAAATAAAAGCGTAATAAACAAAAAAGATAAATATGTTATGCCTATATTTATTATTCATAGAGACATATTTATCAAATTTGAATATTCATAACCGACATTAACGTTTTGAATAATATAGACTCGCTAATGAAAGAAATTTCTATATAATTTTAAACTTAAAATATTGATTGTATAGTATTGAAATTTGTATCAAAAACATTTTGAAATCATGAAATTCAGTTTTACTGATATCTCATTATATTCTGATGTTTATTATTTTTTAATACACGTATCTATATCTTCGATATAGTTGAAAATTTGTTTATATGAAAGAAAATACATCACAAAAAATAAAAATTAACCGTGCAAACTTTCAGTTTATCTGCATAATTGCTGCAAAATGTATGATGATCTTCGTAACGTCATAATGAATTAAGACGGAAATAAATCAAGATACAATGTACCTCAAATTGTTTGCACACAAAACACTTCAAAAAAAGAAGTAAAACAATTAAAACGTTGACTGTCCCATAAGAAAAAAATAATATTTGTTGTACGCCCTTTGTTTTATCATTTTTAATATTATAATATATTATTTATATTTTTCTGATACGTCTTGTAACATCCAGCAAATTCTAGCTTAAGATATCCTACGCTACAAGCACGTCGTACGTGACGCGAAGACTTTTTAGTCAAAAGTATCGTGCATCACATATGATGCATCGGACAGTCAACGTATTAAAAAGAGGCCAAGATGGAACAACATGAATTCAGATGTTTTTTCAAATAGAAAAACTTGCTATACAAATTAAGTCAGACTTTCTAGTTCACACTTTAATTTTCTTTCGAAAAATAAATATTATGAGTCAAAAATAAAATATTTATGAATCATCCAAAAAATAAAAACATCGACTAATGAATTTGTAAGATAGAATTATTTCTGTTGTTTTGTTTATTCGATTTATAAACAACACTTTTCATATTTCCTGACTAATAGAACAATGCTTGGCGTGTTTATTTCTCTACCGAAAATTATTTAACGATAGATTGTTCTCCTTCATCAAGTGACGACACATAGGAAAAAAAATAAAGGAAAGAGACTGATACTGACGTATGTGTATGATTTTTTCACTTTTTTTTTCTTCGTATGTCTATTTATTTGACTATGTCGATATTGGAAAATCATTGAAGCATAACATTTCGTTATTCATTACCATTTTCTGTATTTTTTGTTTTTTTTATATGTGTATATGTATATTTAGTGAATAAGAAAATCTTCAAATTGGATGTTGTTCAAACGAGCACGTGATCTCGTCTCGGACGTATATCATGGTTTAATACATGGCTCTGTACGTGATATTGCTAAATGTAGTAAAATAGTCAAAGCAATTGATAACAATAATATTGATGAATTAAAAATATTACTTCCACAATTAAATCATAAAGATGTTGAAGACTATCTTCGACAACCAGTGGATTCCATGAAACGAACACCATTACATTTTGCTGCTTGGGCAGAAAATACTGAAATATTAGAAATGTTACTTACTTATGTTAATGAACCTGATGTTGAAGATAAAACTGGAGCAACACCAATGATGTTCGTTGTTGGTAGTGGTAATGATTGTTTAAAAAAAATGACTATGTTAATTAGTAAACATGCAGATGTGAATAGAAAAGATAAATCTGGTTGGACATTAGTTCATGCTGCTGTTAAATCAAGAAGACGAGGTTTAAATTTATTTATATATTAGAAAAATTTTAATTTAATTTCAAATTTTTATCTTTATAGATCTTTTAGAATTATTAGTAAATAAAGGTGCTAATATACATATAGTTGATGGTGATAATCGTTCATTATTACATATAGCATGTGATAATGGTGATATATCAATTGTAAAATATCTCTTAGGTAAAAATGCTAGTTTAAAAGTACAAGATAAAAATGGTTGGACACCATTACATGTCGCATGTGGTCCAGCTGATGATTATGAACTTGTTCATTATTTAATACAACATGGTGCTGATCCATATGTTTATGATATGAATCATTCAACTCCACTTGATTTAGCAACACAATTTAAAGCAAAACAAGTTGAACGTTATTTAAAAGTTCTTATTCAAATGGATCCTGATACAGATATCGATGATCTATGTTCCGAATCTGGTATGACGAATGATACATATGAAAGTGATAATGTCTTCGAATCGGAACCGAATTCCAAACGAGTATCACAAAAATCTAATATATCTTTTCGAATGGTTGAATTAAATCCAATGAAACAACAAGTTGTTAAACTTTAATTAACATGAATGTTGTTTTAATTTCGAAATGAAGAAGAAAAAATTTCTTCTTTTATATTTGTAATCTATGTTATCGATTCGATTTCTTTTTTCTCTCTTTATATCATCATGTTTGTTGTCATAAACAAAAAAAAGTACATAAAAACATAAATATAATAATAATTATTAATAAAAAAAAAATAAAACAAGCGTTATTTTTTTGTTTATGAATACAGTAAAAAATAATTATATGCATTAATACACACATGCTTCAGATAAATATAAATGTAAAGTATATGAATTATTTACTTCTGTCTTATTGTCACATTCACATACATTTTTGTTGTCGTATGTTTACTGTAGTAATGTGACAAGCATTTTTGTTTGATTTAATAAATGTTGATCGAAAGACATACTTTCATTTGACGATTAAATATATAGTACATACTATTGAACGAATTATTCAAACCTACAACGGAAAATGAGAAAAGAAAGGCTTAGTCGGTATTAATTATTTGTTGACTAAGCTTTTTCATACTTACTTGTTTCACTTTTTATTTTCATTAACATAAAATAGAAATTTTTGTTAGAAAATAAATAAGATAAATGGCCGGATGAATGCACGGTCTGACTATCGCCAAGTCTCTTCTAGTGCGAGTGTTTCTTGTAGTACACGGATTAATTTGTACTTGGCGTGTTGTTGATATAAATGATAATCAATATTGTTGGGTTATATTAGTTGGTTTAGGATTTTTACTTATTGAAACTGGCATTGTTCTTTGGCTACGAAATGGACGAGAATTTAAAACGTAAGAAAAAGAAATAAATAAATCGTTAATTTTTTTTATTATACTTTATTAGAGTTGCCTTTTGTATCATATTTTATTTGACATGTACAACACCATCACTTTGGATTATTCATGTTGACACCGCTAATAGAAAATTATATCGTCTTGCAGAAAATAAACTTAATGCTCGAACAGCAGCTGTATCATCAACTAATATTCGACAACAACATCGTCTTTCAAATAGTACATCATATCTACATGTTGTTTCACCAAATTTACATCGTGTATTACCAACAACTACACCACTTATTCTTTCCATTGGACATATTGAATGTCATGATAAAGTAAATTAAACTGTTAAAATTAATCTGTCTTTTTTTTCCAATTCATCGATTTAGGCTTGGTACTATATGGAAGAACAACGTTGGCTTGATGCAATACAAGAAACTTTGCTTGTTATTTTATCTATAAGTCGTTTACTTATAAGTCGTCAACATATGACAATAGAAAAAAGTGGCATTGTTTTAATTGTTACATTAATAAATGCTGCTGATCTATTATCTATTTCACAATCATTACAATATCATGATGTTATTATTGAACGAATTTGGATGTATATTGGTCTTGTTCTTTTAACAATTGGTTTATTTCAAATGGCATTTATTGATACGGATGGATTAGCATTGATATCAAATGAAAATTTTTCACATTATTATACAAGAAAATTAACAGGACAAATACATTTTCTTCAAGATCAAAATTTACGTCCTTTTTTTCGAGTAAATTTTTCTATGCTAAAAAAACAAACATTATCTGATCACTTTTTTTTCTTCATTGATAGTCTTTATTCATTAATGATGGTCTTCTTCTACTTTATCGTACATTATTAGCTGTTAAAGTTCGTTGTAGTAAACCATCAATAATATTTTATATGTTAAAAAATATTTGTATGATTGCATTTCATTCTTATCGTGTATATAATATAGCAAAACAACATGAAAAAAAGAAAACATTTGCTGCATATGAACAATTAATGAATACACCATTATCATCGCGAAGTTATCGTCATCTGTTCGATGCATATGATCAAAAACGTAAATTAAAACAAGAACATCATTTCTTACATAGAACAATACGTCGACCACCAACACATATTCAACGACGAGCTATAAAAACACCACGAACGTTTTATAATTCTTCTCCTCAATCTATATCATATCCATTTGTACGACGTCGAAATGATGGTGGTCGAGCACGAACTGCATTTGCTCTTTATGGTCTACCATTTCGTACTCCACAATATCCTCGACCGGCAACAATTTCTTCAAGTTCAAGTCTTGTTGCCAAAGCTTTTGTTCATTAAATAAAAAAGAAAAGAAAATTTTTTAACTGATTTATTTTATTCTTCATCGACAAAGTTTCTCATATCAGACAATATAAGAATTATCTACATTGCTGATTATTGTTTTTTTCTGTAAGAAATATTTAAAAATAGATTCGTTGGATTGCAGTGATATGACTCAATGATAATAACATAAAATCTCATTGTAATCAGAACGACTAATGTAACAGTTTCCTACTACATCCTTAGAATTATAATGCAAAATAGAACCGAAGAGTAGGAGAGGTAGATATGAGATAATCATACAATTCAATTTCTTTCAGACTATATTTTAGCTAGCATGTTTGCTCATAATTGAAATAATTATGGTGGTATTTTATTAAATACAATATCGAATATTTGTATCGAAACATGACTCGTCTGATAGAATAAAACTAAATTTAAGTCGGTCAAATGTTAATATGAATAAAACTTAGACTATATGTTCTGTCATCTATGATTAAAGATGTATTAAATTCGAATATAAACTTAACGTTCGGATTTGAATACTTTTCAAACAGTTCATCAGTATCTAAAAAGTTGTCGGAAATTTTTATGAAATACAGAAATTTCTTGAAAGACATTGCCATTTGATTGTAGATGTATATTTTAAATCTCAACATAATAAGGAATTTCCTCACCTGTGTTTGAATTAACATCTTTTTTTTATCTAATAAATAATGAATTTAAATCTTAGCCTAATAGTTCAATCCATCGGTCTTGAATTAGTTGTTTTTGTGCCAACATATCTAAATTATTTAATAATTCCAGTGGTGCTATTTTCAATCAAATTCAGATTAACATATTCTATACCTTATTCTTTTGTCAGTTGTATTGATTTCTATGTATCAGAAGTCTATTAGTTGAATTATGGTTTAAACGTTGTATTGACAGAGTCTGAAGTTCTTTTATTTAAAAAGTAAGATGAAATCGATTTTCATGAAAAATAGAATTCAGGTTTCTCTTGTTTTGAATACATGTATCTTCCTTTAAAGACAATCATTATATTAGCATCAGAAATATACATTCAGAACCTACTATCGTTGTTTTCATCTGTTAAAAAAATCGTTCAAACTCTATGAAAGATTTGAGAACCTCATGATATCACCATTCAATTCAAAAGCGATTAATCACTTCGGTTAGTTTTCTTATCCGTCGAAACATTTTAGATCTATTGTTTCATTAGAAATAATACAAATGATTATTCTCTTTTTCTTCTTCTTCTTGTTTATTTTATTTCTTGTTATTATATTAATCAAAGACAAGAATACATACATAAATGAATAAATAAAAAATAAAGTGTAGATAAATACATTCAAATATTTTTTTCTTTTTGTTTTTTTTTGATTTTTACATAATAGAGAGGAGCAGAAGAAGAAGAATGGTTAATATATTTAAAATAAGAAGTAAGCATGACAAACTAAAAAGACATAAAGAGAGCACCAATCAATAAGCAAAAAGAACAAGTACGAACATTTAAGATAAAAGAAAAAAGAAAAAACTGTTAAAAGTTTTATGACAGATGTAATACTATATTAAACAACAGACATAGACATATTGATGAGAAAATTTATATATGTATATATGTATGAGAAGAATAATAAATAAAATGATAAAAAAAAAGAAAAAGAAAGGAAAATATTTTGTAGTGTTTTCAATCAACAGAATAAATTCACTTGTTCGATTAATCGTCGATTATTACGAGGTGTATAAGGCGATGTAACTAAACAAGAAAAAAAAAATCATATTTTTTTTTCGAATAATAATAAAATGAAAAAAAATTTCGGTTATTTATAAAGGCTACGCGGTAGTTTACAATTAGAAGCATTAAGAAGCTGTATAAAATCTTACTTGAAATATTATTTTTCATTTAAGACACCTGTAAGTTAAAGTTGACAAAAAAGAACAAGAGGTTTTCATTAGATTATTTACCTGTCGTATTCGGTGGTGTTATTGGTTTCTTCTCCATTGGTAACATTGTCGGATTAGTTGTAGCTAACAAACGAGCTCTTTCTTTTACTGATAAACCTTTTAAAACACAGTTAATGAGTAATTCATATTTGTAAAAGAGATGAAAATACTTACGTTTATACTGTTCATTGTCATCAGATGTGTTTGAATCTCCAGCACCAGGAGTACTATCAGATTCGATTGTATTCTCTACTGGAGGTAAATTTACAGGAAGAGAAACTAAAAATATTAGAAATAAATCATTTATGTTTAAAAATGTTGAAGATTTAATGACTATAAAGGTAATAAACTCTTAATGCCTATTTTGGTTAGTATATCTTGATTATTATTAAGATTCTTGAGAAACATAAAGTATGCAGTAGGGTATATTTATTTGTTATTTAAATAATCATACCTTTTTTATCTAGCGGATAATGCCTTAATCGAACTGGTGGTGCTTCTCCATTAGGATCAAGTGCTGGAAGTACACGAGTACCAATTGCAGCTTTGCCTGATCGAGTTAATACTGGTGGGACTGGTGATGATACATTTTCGGATGAATTATGTGTTTCTTTTTGTTCGTCTCTGTTCGATGGTGTGAATCCAGCATATGAACTCATTGACATTAAAGGTTTTGTGTGAACGGGTTCATGTGTTGTATCTGAATTGATAATTTGTGATATATCATTATTTGTTACTGCTACTGATTTTGAAGCGGTTAATGGTGCATTAGTTTGATGTTGAGCATTTGAAGGTCGTGCTGATAAATGTTGTTGAATTTTTACTGGAACAGGTGGTGGAGATGGTTCGTCATTTGTTGCTTTTGTAGATTTTAATGTTGGTTTAAAAAGTTTTGTTACGGTTCTGAATATAAATAAAGAAAAAAAATGAGTCATGAAATGAAATAATTAAATAAAAACAAAACACCAAATTATTATATAAATACATGCAGCAGACTTATTGATTTATTTTAATTCTGAGTAAAGGTAAGTCGTCGTTATAGCATATACATGCAGTTTTAGTAACTAACTTTTTTATTCTGCTTTGATGTCTATTATACATGAGATTTTGTCTCCGAACAATCCACGTAAGAAGAATTAATAAAAGGTTCGACTTACTTCGGTGGTAATTCGGATGTTTGTGGATCAGTAGTGGATGTATTAGGAAGATTTGTAGTTGCTGTTTCAGTAGTTGATACTGGTGGATTATCTCCAATACTATTATCATCATTATCAAGACCACCATCAGATGAACTATCATGTGAACCGCCATTAGTTCCTCGTTTTACTGGTGGTTTTATATTTGTACGACGAGGTCGGTCTTTACCTTGAAAAACAATTAAATGAATACATTGTATTAAAGAATGTTGATATTAACAGTAGTATTACATCAATTCAAGCATTTATACTGGTCAGGTTTTTTTTACTCATACTTTTTGGTAAAACTAGGCTCTTTGGTATTATGCGACAAAACTTCTGTATCAGATAGGATGTCTGCGTAATCTTAAGTATACTAATAATATTAATAAGATAAGTCTTAGAACTATTCTTAGAAAAGTTAACTATTGTGATATAATACCTATATGAATTAATTTCGTTGTTGGTTCAATATCAATATCAAGACTATTATCAGGTGCTGCTGGTGCCATTCGTTTTTTTGCTGGTACAGGAGGTGGTGTATTATTTCTTTGTAATTCTTTCTGTTGTTCTTGTTCAACTAAATCAAGTAAATCATGTTCAATAAGATCACCTTCATCTTCTATTGACATTTCCTTCTTTTTAAGTCGATTTGCATTAGGTACATTATTATAAATTGGATCAGTATTAATTGAATTTGATTCTGATTCATTTGTATTAACTAAAACTGATCGACGCCAACCAACACCTGGTATTGTCATTGGTTTTGGTGAAGTTGGTGCTGGAGGTGTTATGGTTTTACTTTGTGTAGCTGCTAATAAACGATCATCTTTTGCTATTGATTTAGTAGGTTTTAGTGTAGGTTCTAAATTTGTTTTTCATAAGAGATTTAAATTGAAGAAAAAGTGAGCTAGAATTACCTGTGAGATATTCACTTGAGTCAGATTTTTTTAATGAACGATTAACTACTGTTTCATCTGCTGTTTCAGGTTGAGCATGATTATGTTTATGAGCTAAACGATGAACAACATTAGCACCACGATGAACGAGACGATCAAGAGCTACAATTCAACATAAAAATTTAGAATATAAAATTAAAAATAAACTTACTCGATGGTGCTGTATTTTGTGATACATCTGTTGCTGATGTTTGTTGTGACGAAGCTGCAGCTTGAAATATAGTTGTTTCCTGAAAAAATAAGACAAATAATTCTAACTATCAATAATCAATAAAATCTTACTAATTGTTTATGCATATCAATTGCAATATCATTCGTTGTATCATACGCACGTTTTTGTAAACAAGTAGCTACATTAATATAACATTCACGTGTATATGTTGTTAATCGAGTAGGTATTTCTTTATTTAGTAAATGTTGAATATTTTCATTTGAATTTGAAAAAAATGTTCTTATTTGTTCCTGTAATTTCTAAAAAATCAAATTAAGTTTTAGATAAATAAGAAAATAATTATTTATTATTACATCATCATAATTAATTGTTGTTTGTTCTTTAAATAATTGATAAAATTTCCTTGATAATCGGTCATTTTTTTCTATTAATTTTTGTTCAAATAATTTACACATATCATTCCATTCATTTTTCAATTGTTCTTCTTCATTTATATATGATTCATATAATTCAGATGAAATCTTTGAGAAAAAAAAAGAAGAAGAGATTTACTTTATATTAAAGACAGCTAATATTTTATATACTTTAGCAATACGTGTTGTTCGTGTTAAAATTGATTGAATTTCTTCTTGTTTATTATTTAATCGATTTGAACAAGATAGAATATATTCAAGTGATGTTTGATCACCAATTAATTGTTGTTGATTTTCCCAAGATTGATTTATTTCACGTGTTAAATTAGCTGGTGGTATAACAAGTAAAGAATCAGGTGAAAATATATTTTCTTTTTGTTCTTGATTTCTTGTACATAGAGTATCAAGCTATTAGAACAAAAAAAAATAATTCATTATAATATAAAAGAAAAAGACTAAATACTTTATTCATTAACATTTGTAATTTTTCCATACGATCTTTTTCTGTTGTTTTCATTAGGATTATATCAGTTATTGGAATTGGTAAATATTGAATAGCATGATTTCTATTAAATAAAAAACAAAATATTTAATCCAAGTACTACTAGTCTGGGTCATTTTTGTTCGTTCTGTTCAGGGGAGTATACAGGAATGAAAAAGGTCGATGAAACCAGGGTTGACTATTTCAATCAATAAAATCTTTGATAAAGAAACTATATGAGTTTATCAACATACATAGTTTTTCAAATATAAGATCGCTCAGAATGATTAGAATAAAAAGTAGTGACGTAACTGGAAAAAAGTTGTAAGAGGGAACTAAGCTCGTCTAGTAAATAGTCGATACATTCATCAAATTACAGTTTGTGCAAATATGACCTTATAGTTTTTTCAGTATATATATACTTTCTACTTTTGAGCGCACGTGTTTTAACATTTTAAGAGATTCCCTTGTAAGAAAGCTGTGATTAAGATAGAAAGGAGGAGAAGATTATTACGATCAGAATGTTACGTCAAGCATATTTTTTTGACAGTCAACAAATCTTAAACATAACTATCAAACTCTATCAGTAGATAGAAGGTTCATTTAGAATACTAATTATGGATGACTTATTGAAACTCAATGGATAAAGCCGATATTTACACTAACCCCCTCCACAATAGAAGGTCCTCCTGTATTAGACAGCCCCCCTGGAGCAAAAGTCGGAAAAAAAACGCCCTAGGGGATAGGGGGATTTTGCCACAAAAAAGTGCGAGTTCTGAAACCAGTAGAAGAGCCCATATCTTTTATTACGAGAGGGGGAGGGACTATGTTGTTATTATGTTTTGAAAACTCTATCAATGGAAAAAATAAATGTCTCATTCATTTATAATTTTCCCTGGCAATGTCTGTTAGAATTTTATTATTTGTTAGATTAAAGTTCATAAATATTACCATATGTTATTATATATATAACAAAAAAAAAATAAAATTATCTAAAGATAAGCAAATGAATGATACGTACTCTTCCATTGCATCGACAATCTCTTCGAAATTGTTTAAAGAAAGTGTATTTCGATCGTAAAATATTGTATGTAAATGACGATTTATTTTTATTATGTGTGTCAATACACGTACACCAGCATCACCCATTAAATTTCCTCTATTTATGATATAAATATTTATATAATATAATAAAAAAAAATTGATTCTATGTCGTATTTTATTTTTACCGGATATCGAGAGTTTTCAATGATGTATTGTTAAGTATTGAATAAAGAAAATCTGCTGTATATTCTTTCAATTTTGAATCAGTAAGTGATAAATATTCAAGTTCCTAAAAAGAATAATAGATCTATGAGTTTTTTCTTATTTTATTTATTTACATTTTCTAATACAAGATCTTTCATAACATTAATTGTTCGTTGCATATGTCTAGAAAATATTTCTGAATAGAAAATAAAATATTAAATATGATTGAATTACTTTGCTTTTATATTATTAAAATTTTTGCCTAAATGCAACGATTTTAATTTTCGATTCTTTTTTAATTCAATTAATAATGTTGACATTTCATTATCCAAATCTAAATCAAAGATTATGTAATAGATCAATAGATGAAAGCGCATTATGAACTTTGAACTCGAACATGCTAATCGAAGAATATCTCAAAATCTTTTAATACCAGTTGTAGTAAATGCAATGCTATTTATAGATAGATAAGAAAAACGATTTTTCTATACAAATAAGCTTAAACATGTATTATTATTCTAAGACGTTGTTTGAATATTAGATGCAGTGAAGTAGAATGATGACGTGTAGGTTTTATATACTAGGTGGGTGACGCCCACCCCAGGAGCGAGCGAGACTTAGACGGCGCGTACCCACCATTTCGATTCGCACACTCGAAAAAGAAGGAACCTAGATGAAACACTACATCAGATATGATAATATTTGAATACACTTCTTTTTTATATTGAAATTCTTGTGTTTAGTCACTAATACATCATTTACACGAACTATCAATACTGTAAAATATAAATTAACACTCAGGTCGTAGAATTGAACGATATGTCTATAGTGCGATTCATCCTTATCATTCAGTGTCAAAAGAACACGCATATTTTACAAGTTATTATTTTCGTTAGCCTTGCGTTTCGTTATCAATTACTATAATTTGCAGCGTTCTGAGTTTCTTCTGACGTTTCCGCAGTGGCGTAAAGAGGGGGGGGCGTGGGGCGCAATACCCCCCTGCTTTCGAAGACTAATGGGAAAAAAGGGGTTTACGCCCCCCCTACTTTTGAAAATTTCGTTTTTTTGGTCGCCAAAATAGAAAAAAAAGGTTGCACCCCCCGCCTGCTCTGACACCTGACTTATGCCCCTGCGTTTCCGAATACAAGAATTTCATCTTGACTTCGATACTCTATAACTCATAGGTTTTTCTTGAGAGATATTGTATCCAATAATATTTTAATAGCATATTTTATTTTATACATACCACATCCAGTAATATCAAGTGCAGTTAAACTAGGAATCGTTGCAAAATGATGTGCATATTCACGAATAAATGCTTCAAGTTGATTTCCTGATAGACGTAGATCAAATTTATTCAAATAAATATTCGAATGAAGACCATCACATAATTCTCTATATAATTAAGAAAAATAAAATTTTGTTCCTTTTTTTTTGTTATTCTATTATACCTGAGAAAATCATTAGATAAATTCGCATTGGTTAATTGTAAAATTTCTAATGTTTGATTTCTTGTAAAAAATGTTTTTACACCACCTACGTTTACTGTTGGATTGGAAGACTTAGTAGATGATATAAATAAACGACGAAGTTTACATGAAAATGTTGCTAATGAATGAAAAAACTAGACAAAAAAAGAAATATTCTTATTTCAAATGTTTAGAAATTTACCGATTCAAGACTAAATTCAACATCACTTAAATGCAATTCTTCTAACATATTATCATTATTAGAAAATAGAATTGTAATACACTAAACAAATAAAATATTGAAAAAAAAATATTCAATAGATGTAATTTACATTTTCTTCTTTAATACGATTTCCTGATAGATTAAGAGTTTGAAGATTTTTTAATAAACAAGTATTATTCATTAATGTCGTATGGAATGTTTGTAAACTTTTATGAGTTATTGAACATGATTGAAGATTAATAGATCGAAGTGGTAATTTACGTTGTTGTAACGATGAACTTAAATTAATTAAACCTGAAAATAAATTAAAATTAGATTAAGAAAATATAAATTTCGCTTGACTCTCAAAGCATGGGAAGAATACTTATTAAAACATTTTAAACTAATAGTAATCATTTAACTGTATAATATCAAGTATCAGTGTTTGTTACCTGATTACAGAAAAAAATAACGCTACAATATCGATAAGATTTCTCTAGTTAGAAGAATTGAAGTATGTGCTTATGGCTTGAAAAGAAATTTTTCTTTTTTTGCTTGAAGGTCTGTTATTTGTGTAACATGTAGGTGAAAAGACATCTGTTTCTTTTCGAGATATTAATTTCTATTGTTCTATCTGTAAAGGGCAGAATGTTCATAAGAAGAAAAATGAATATTTATTTTACATGTCCTTTAGATCTTTATTGATAATTTATAACAAACTATCCATGCGTAACTTGAATGGCAAATTGAAGTCTTGTTGTGCATTTTAGTCAACTATATATGTAACAAATTAAATCATTTTTTATACAAGGCTAAAATTATGATTCTAGTAACGTTATTAAATCATGTACTGAAGTGAAACCTAGGAACTTCGCATTAACAATGTTGAAGACGTTCAGTGGTCAACTGTACTTCATTACTTAATGTGAAACTAACTACCTTTCGTATGATTCTATTTAAATTAAATGCTGTTGATTAATTATGTACTTTCATTGATTATTAAGATTAATATGAGCTTATTTCTCCCGAATACTTAATACTAATATTGATTTTTGATGAAATAAAACCATTACCTTTATCTTCAAGTGTATTATTTGATAAATCAAGATTTTCAACACAAGTAACTGATAGACAATGACCGAATCGTGTGCCAAAATCCCTAAAAAGATCAGGTAAATAATCTTTTTTTTCTTTCAGCGATAATTAAAAATTTGATTACTTTGTTAGACCACAATTAACTAGACGTAAATCTTTAATTGTTTCACATAGACGAGTAACAGTACAAAGTTCGTCAATATTTTCCGATGACTTCAAAGTAAAAGAAATTACAAAAATAAATATTGATTTACTAAACATACCAATTTCGTATTTTCAATAGTTAATTTTGTAAACCATTCATTATGTCGTAATGCATGAATTATGGGTAACCAATCCTTTTGAGTGAGTGATTCGAATTCACGAAATGTAAATTCACGTGATACACGATGAGCAAATACGTTATCAATAAGCTAAATTAAAATTTTTTTTTAAGAATTTTTTCAAAAAAAAACTAACATATTTGAAGTCACATCAATCGGGGGGCAAAAATAGTATGCAAAGGGTAGATGGTAGCAATAATTGTCTAATATAACTATTTTTAAGAAATATCCTGTCTGAAAATAGAATGAGCTAACGATAGGACCGTTTTTTTTTAGGAAGGTTATCCGTGTGCAATGTACGCATTGTACTTATCAAAGTCATATGTCTCAAGGAAAAACTGAAACACATACTACATAATGATATAAAAGTTGGATCTACGAGAGATTTAGACTAGAACTAATCCTTCCCATGGATGCGAATTTCTTTTACTTCTAGACAGTACTAGCGAATCCAGTTATTAAGAACCTGTTACTTTCCTTCTCGATCAAATTAACCTTGGATAGTCTATTTTTCTCGATTTATAGTAAAAACTCCTTCATTGTATAGCTCTTTCTATTTTTTCCCTCTTCAAATAGCATTTCAAAACCATGCAATTTACCATTAACCCATAAAGCTCATATTTATCAACTAATAAAATAAAACATTTGAAAAATAAAAAATTATCTGTTTATAAAGCTAAACAATCTAATTTCATTTAAACTTACATTTTGTACATATTTATGACATGATGATTGAAAAAGATCACAAGCACATTCATAACGAATAGAAAATCCTCCACATGGACGAATACCATTCAATATATCTTCATAATATTCATTTGATAAACGTAATAATTTATCATATTCATTCTCAGGACGAATTTCGACACTAGAAAATATTCATTTTTTAACAAACGAGAAGAAAATATACATACATTGCTTGTAATCTATGAGGAAAAACAGCATGTAAATTTCGAATAAGTATAAGAAGAAACGGTTGTATTGATGCTTTATCATGCAAACTATACAATGAATGAACTTGTTTTTCTTCTGTTTCGATAATAACCTATTTTAATGAAATATACAATCAAAAAAAACGAAAGAAACTTTATTTAAATATTTTACATGAGAATCACTTGTTCGATCTATTAGTTTAATTGATAAAATATTAAATTGTGATTCAATCTAAATAACAAAAATTATATGTATATATTTGTTTTTTGAAAAATTAGTTTTTCATACTTTAACAGGAATTTTTATTGAACAAATATACACACGAAAAGCATTCATACACTAAGAGAAGAAAAGAAAATCAATATGAAAGAATTAATATGAATAATTTTCTTACTAAAAATCTTTCTTCAACTTTTTCACCTTTTGTTCCATAACGAATGCGACCATTAAAATAAAATGATGAACATTTAGTCACATTTCGTGCACTACCTGAAATTTAACAGAATATTTATTAAAATACAACAGAAAAAACGAAATGAAATCTGATCTATTACCAATTAATTCAGAAAAATCGTCTCGATCACTCATCTAGAAATAAATAAAAAATTTGTTTAAATAATTTGATTTCATATTCTGATAAATCAGGATTATATCGAAGAACAAATGATTGATTGAATCAATGAAAAAAATTTTTCACCTCACCTGATCGATCAATCATTGGCAATATATATGACAAATACAGGTAAGTAAAATAAATAAGTCAACAAACAAACGAAAAGAAATGAATCATAAGACAGATAAGTAGAATATACAGTGTGTAACAACTAACTAACATGCATATGGTAGAATGAGTCATCAATTATATTTGAAAATTTCGTATTTAAGCGACATCTATGAATAGAGTACATATATTATTACTAAATGTGTGCACGTTGTTCAGAGAATACATCGAATAGTTACTTTTACCAGAGCAGAATAGAGTTAAATTCAGTGGCGGATCTAGAGTGAGCGATTGCCCCCTTACCTTCAGAAAAATTTTTCGATTTTTTACAGCAAAAACGAAGGAAAAAACAGGTTCACACTACTTCGATTGGACTCAAAAAATAGTTTTTAGCCAAAATCGTCCCCCCTCCCCTTCCAAAATCCAAGATCTCCACTGGTTGAATTCAGCCCGGCTATTGAAGATTTTAAAAAGAAAATGATGTACCTTTTCTAAATAACTAGATCAACCCAATGTAAGTTAATTTAAATTAATGCGTCGATTAAAGACGTTAAACTCTTGAACCCAGAGGAGAACAAGGCACAGATAAAAGTTATATAAGTAGAACAGTTTCATTGTCCTCACGAGTTTGTTGTTGAAAATATGGTACTGTTTAGTCGTTTATTGTTTAAAAAGAAAGAAAGTTGTTGACACGTAAAATGCAAATGTAAAGTTATTCAATAAAAAGAAGAAACATTAGAAATGACATTAAATGCCGTTTTTGAAAATAGGTAAGGGGATGTCCAATCAGCAAATCGTTTTTGGTGACACCATTAGTTACTCACTCTCAAAAACGATTAAGAAAATGACATTGTATATATTCTATTAAAAAGAAACAACACTATTAGTCAGCACTGTTATGTACATTATTAAATAACCATGAGAAATAATTTTATCGTCAGAGTTAGAATCGAACCGATTGGTTTATAAAATTTTGAAAATAAAAGTTTTTATCAAGTTTTTTCTAAGATTCGAATAAAAAAACCTTCTCAAGCTCTTGAATGCCTTTATACAAAATGTAATCATTTTTTGATATATTTAAAAACAGAACCGATGAAATTTATTTTTTTGTAATTTACATATTAATTTTATTTTTATAAAAAGAAAACAAAGACTAGACTCCTTCTCGAGTTGGATGAAAGTCTGATTGGGGTGTACTTGTTGAATTTAATAAACGTGTATCCATAACAGAATATCGTTTCATATATTTTCGTTTCGCATCAGTTGCTCCACATTTTTCATCGTGAACATCTAACAGAGGTGACCGTGGTGGACTAATTATTGATGATTGAGGATTTGGGCTACGAAATTGTTTAAAAAGTTTTTCAGCAGTTATAGCATTATTTTCACCATATTTTATTGTATACAATGTCCATAATTGTTCAAGTATTTCTTGTACAATAAAATCAGAGACATTAACTGCTAACATACGTAGAAAAAAGAAACCATCTGGTTCTAAATATTCTGTTATAAAACATTGTACAAGATATATATGTACACTATCGCCAAGCTCACGGTTCCCTTCTTTAAAATCAATACGAAAACGTGGTATTTCTTCACGTGATGTACGTGTAAGACGTGAAAGTATATATTTATGTCGACTGCTAGAAGAACCAATACGTCCAATCCATAAGCATAAACAATAACAATTTAACAAAAATACAGCAACAAACCAAACCCAAAGTAAAGTAAAGACTTGCTAAAATAATAATATTATATGAGATTTATATTTTGAAACTTTTTTTGATTCTTCGTGTTCTTTGCAGACTTATCTTTTTTCAAATATATTATAATAGATTGATTAGAACGAAGAGAATCTTCACTAATTTCTCTGACACCTCAAGTGAATAAAGCAGATCAGCCAACTAAAATCTTTTAAAATTTGCACAATAAAATCACAAACGAATTAGACGTACGAATTTTATTTAATTAAATTATTACTAAATTTAGATATGCACTAGTTCTAGTACACTGGGTACTAAATCATTTGATCTTTCATTCATCTATCGATCAGTATTGTTCTCTTTCAGAACATGTGGTTATTAATCGATTTTCAGTCTTTCAAAATATTTTCAACCCTGAGGTATCCCTCAAGGATTGAAAAACATTCATTTTACCTAGAACAACAATTTTATCGCTTAATTATCTTTAGTTTGGCATAAAAACAATATTTTAGAAGTTTGGAACTTAACATGCACTATTAAAATTATTCTTTCACTAAATTAATTTGTTACACACCTCTGAGAGAAACCAAGGTCGAGAATGTTAAGAGACTGAAAATCGATTAATTACAACATATTCTAAAAGAGAAGAATAGTGGTTCATAAATGAATGAAGGAGCAGATAGTTTAGTACCCAGTTAGGACTCGAACTAGTGCATGCTTACTACTAATTAGTATCTCTCATGGTACTATCGGCATTATTCTATCATCCGACTTCCATTAGGATTTCCTTGATCTTATAGGAATGTCAATAAAAAGTCGGCTATGGGAATTATCCAATTATTTTTATGAAACAAAAGTGATATCTAATATATTTCAATATAATATAAAGACGAAAGCAAAACGAAGTTGCTACATCTTAATACAACTAGAATAGTGCCTCACACGGATTTTTACCAGTTGGTGAAATTTCAAAATCCGAGAATAATAGCTCCGCTTAGTCATTTTACTCATCTGATATAGTTAAAACATCTTTTACGCTATAGATAGATAAATATTATAGTTCGGAAATATTTTTTGTACACTAAAACAGAATCTTCGAAAAATAAAGCAATGTATTAACTCATTACATAAGTCTTCTCAATTTCATCTACAATGGTTTAATTCAACTTTATCCAACCTCATTGTATCTCCGACATAAACATATTTTTACCTGATTAAATAGATTCACAGTTAATACACATTGTACAGTAATCCGTTGTAATGGTTGTCCACCACGTAATGGTTCACGTACATGAAAATCACAGAAAGTTTCTCGAGGAAAATATTTCGATTCCGGTTGATTAAGTCCATAACGAAATAATTTAATGCTTTCATAACCAAATTGTAAAAAATTTGTATTAAGAAACACATTAAGTAAACAAATTTGTAAAACAACATTTAATATATACCAGATCCTTAGTAAACAATAAAGAAATTTTAAATGAAACAAATAATAATTTATTTACTTAATAAAGAAATAAAGTGTAATAAAATAATTGCCTAAAAATTTTCCAGTCATACAACATATCAATTGAAAAACTTTTCTAAATAATGATGTTTGTCGAATTTCAGCATCTGTTTGTCGACGTGCATCATCAACATACATATCAATTGTATCAACTATATATTTTATTAATACTCCACGGTCATCAAATGATTTTAAATTTTTTGTATCATCAGCTGCTTCGACTATATCAAGAAGATCAATACCTGAACGAACACTTAATGTACGCCATATTAATCGTGGCAGATAAAAAAATAATGCCATTAATAAAAGTATAAATGGTACCCATTGATAATAATTCAGTTTATTATCTCTCCTAAAGTAGTAATAAAAAGAAATGATTGCTTTATGACATATAATATTCAAGATAAATATGTCAATTCTTATAAACTAAAGTTCACATTTTAAAATTTGGGTTTGCTAGGAAATATTCGTAGAGTACATAATAACTATTTTTGTATTTATTGAGACTGTAAGTCATTGCAATGCCCTTGTAATATACTCCCAAGGCAAATTTTTATTTTTATGAATCGCTAGAGAATATTTAGTAAACGCTTATTTTTTTAGTAAATAATTTTCAGATTATAGTAATAAAAAGGTTAAGATTCTAAAATAGACAAGAACGAAATAGAGATATCTGATGGGAATATTTCTTTATGATTGTTTATTTTTATTCTATGTCATATATACGGGTGCAAAGTATCGATTGATCGCCTCATGATGATAGCGATATATAGATAAGAAGAAGCTAGTAAAGAATCATTCAAGCACATATTGACATTTATCAAAGAGATATAACACAGATGAATTGATATACTGAGTTAGTTAAGAACTAAAGGGAATTAGAAATAGTTTGTATTTTTTCGAATGCTTTGACTTTCAATAGTTCTTAATCGATATAGTAACCAAGGACAGGTATATCGTTATCATTTTCCTTGTAATCGTAACTACAAATTGATGATATCAAATTATGTTCTCTATAAATGACATATGTAGATTACATATTTTGGTACTAACGAGAATGAATTCATGATGTTTTTCTATTGTTTCTATGAAGTAAGTTATTACAGACTGAGTATTTTGGTAAAGAACTTCGTGTACAAGTAAATATAACAACAAACAAGTTTTATTTACATTATTCTATTTGACTTTTTGTTTTAAATAAGATATTTTACGAAAACTTACAAAAGAAACGTGTTCTCTATTAGACAAATATTGATGTTTAACAACGCAAAGCCATAGTTTTATACAAGTTTAATTTACATAAGTCATTATATAACAGATCGGAATCATCAATACTTTCCGAAAGTTTATAAAGTAATCAAATATTATCTATAATAAATATCTACATATAGCTACCTTTATAATTTATTGAAAAAAGTCTCTTCAACAGAACAGGACACGTCTTATATCAGTCAATGTAGCAACAATTGTTCTGTCAATACTGATGATTGACATCATATTAACATATCATGATAAGAAACTATTTAAAAACATATCGTTAAACATTTACATAAAGTAGTCGAAATTGTTATTCTATTAAGCAACGATTTAACGCTTCATGGTAGCAAAATGAATATAAGCGTTAAATTAAAATAGTACTATAGATATGTCAACCTCGTTAGAAATACATAACATCAAACAAAAAAAAAGACAATCAAATAATGTATGTTTTTCAACTTTTGTCACAACACATCTCGACGAGAATTACGTAACAATATATACGAAAATATGAACTAGTCAAATAGAAAATCATGTTGTATCTTAATTTAAATAAAAACTCGATATATTTGATGATATTTTGTATACATCACACGTTTTTGTATATCTTTTTGATTATTATAAATGCGTCTTATGCTAATATGAATTTGTTAGTAATTTATATTTACATAAATAATTTTAAAATTTATTTATTCTGTTAAAAAAAACAATTTTTTCTTACCTTTCTTCTATACTTTGAGGTATTGATTGATTCCGATCTACATAATATGTTGATGATATATAACATATTTCATTAGTATATTGTACATATGCTTTAATAAAATTTGCTCGATTCCAACATTCAATTCTATCATCATCAAATTGTTTCGATGCTGTTAAAACTGCAAAAAGAACAAGTAAAGCAACTGTATATTTATAATTTAGTTTATCAAATGCATCATCATCTGTTCTTAATGATGATAAAAGTATTGTTGGTACGAATGCAATAATAGTAAGTAGATCAACCATGACGCTTTTTATTTTATAATATAAAAATCATCTTAAAAAAGAAAATTAATTGATATATATGCTATATTTATTCAAAAGTGTTCATTCTAGAAAAAAGAAATTTACTTGTCTATTTGTCTACTCAAACGCACACTATATTTCTTGTGGCTTGCGACCGCATTGACGCTTCCTTTCTTTCCCATATGAGGAAAAAAAAGATGTTGGCATAGAGAAAAGAAAAAGTCGCCGCAAGAAAAAAAAAGAGTTACATTCCTTCATCTATCACTCTCGGTCGTGCTATAACTATGCATGTATTGAAGTGCATTCATGTTTGCCTTCGCTATACAAGGAACACATTCAGAGAGCTATGACAAAGAGAAAAAAGAGCAAGTGAAATATAGTAAGAGAACAGATGCATTTTATGTGTGTGTATAAACATATAGGTATATGCATATACGTGTTATTCAAGGTTTATTCATAGAGATACAAACAAAAAATAACCCATATTTACTATATACAATGACTTTGATTGTTGTCAACTGACACAATTTGATAATGAAGTTAGTATTGATGATATAATGATTCATCGAAAGTTTCAAGTATTTATTATGAAGAAAATTGATCATAATAATAATTTTAAACTTGTCACGTAGCAGTACAAAAAGGAAATAGATGTTTTTGTTATATAACAAGAATAGTAGGACATGGTTAATAGATGATATATTTGCTATTAGTAAAGACAACAGAAGTAGATCAAGATATAAATAATAACATGGAAGTATAATCATTATTAATACATTGAAATATAACAGACTTCTAGTTTTTATAAACACTTCTTTTCAGTAGCGGATCTAGGATTTAGGGGGGTGGGGCGATCGCCCTCCCTCCCCTAAATCCGCCTCTGCTTCTTTTATACTAAATGAAATAAGGAAATTCTATCTGTTACACTTCACCGTATTGTGCAATAATATAAATTAATCAGCATATAGCAAAATGAATTTTAAATTATCAACAAAAAAAAACCATATTTCCAAGTTTAAATTAGCTAATAAATATATATACAGGAACGTGCCTTAAAGAAAAAAGTGGAGGTGCGCAACCCTCCCGCATTTCCTTGTGTATATATATATAGAATAGCTTATGGTCATTAGCGACAAATCTGATCATTTTTTCGAACTGTTTATTGTAGAAAATTATATATAAGACAATTAATGAAGAGGATGCATAAAATAATAAATAATTCGTGATGTTTAATTTTTCATAAACACTAAGCTGATGTTATATATATATTTAGATTTACAATTATATTATTAACAATCAATCTTTCACCATTATTACTTCGTACATTCTTTCAATTTTTTTTCTTAGTATTCTAAAATGAATAAAATTTGATCTACAAAAAACAAACAAATCTTTGCCAAATACAAAAAAAAAGAAAGAAAGAAAGAAGATTTTGTTGATAAATTCCGTTATTCATAGTCTTTAATATCTAAATAAATATACAAAATATATAATTAGTATTCAATAGAAAAATAAAATCTCTTTCTAACCTGTAATAATTTGGTTTAAATGGTCCAGCTTTATTAATACCCAAATATTTGCATTGTTCATCTGTTAATTCTGTAAGATGAGCATCAAATGCAGGTAAGTGAAGACTTGCAACATATTCATCTAAATAATTAATTTTTTCAAAAAAAACCTTGTAGAAAAAAATCCTTCATACCCATTTTTTTCGGTAATAAATAAACATCACATTTATAACGATTTGCTGGTGCATTAAAAAGTTCAATCAAAGCTAATGCCTAAATATTTGTATTTACAAAATATTAGATATACAAAAAAAATTTTTCCTAATACTTGAGTTGCTGCTGTAATTGAAACAACAAATGATGGTACACTTGAACAACATAAATTCATAATACGACCCTACGAAATAAAAATATGATTTGTTTTAGTTATAATTTAATAGAAATTAAATTTATACTTCAGCAATTAATACAATTCGTTTACCATTTGGCCATATAACATGATCAACATTTGTTCGAACACGTTCAACTTGTAAATCATTTGTTGATGAATCTCGTAAAAAGCTCTAGTTATTAATAATAATAATTAAAATTAATTATTAAAGAAAACTATCATATACATACAACATCAATTTCTGTATTTGAATGTCCCATATTACAAAGAATGGCGCCATTTTTTAACTTATCTAATGATTCTCTTGTGATAGTATGTTTACTTCCAGACGCTGTTATAATCATATCAGCTTGTTTGATAACTTCTTCAAGACGAACAACTTTATAACCTTCCATACTGATCGAATAAAAAAAAAGATGAACTTAAAGGTTAATTTCATAATGAAAAATTTACCATGCTTGTAAGGCACATATTGGATCTATTTCTGTTACATAAACAAAACAACCCATTCCACGTAATGCTGAACAACAACCTTTACCAACTTCACCTAATAAAAATTAAAGATTTTTTTAGAATAAACTTGAATTTTGATATTAATAGAAAAAAGAAAAATTACCGGACGTCATTCTCACCGTCAATGAGATTAATTGTGGATGCTCAGAGAGAAAATTACTAAGTTTAATAACATCTAATTGAATGAAGGGAAATATTTGACATTACTAAACTCTATATATAGTAGCCTTAAGTCAATTAGCTCTAAGAAATTTTCATTAACTAATCTATTCATTTGAATTATTAGTATTATTATTAAAAATCTATTCAACAAACCATATCCACAAACAACGGCTTGTTTGCCTCCAAACATAATATCAGTACATCGTTTTATTCCATCAATAATTGATTCTCGACATAAATATAAATTATCAAATTTTGTTTTTGTCACACTATCATTTACGTTCATAGCTGGTACGGCTAATGTTTGTGTACGACACATTTGATATAAACGATGAACACCAGTAACGGATTCTTCAACAATACCTTTTATTGTTGAAAATAATGTTGAATAATGTTTATGAAAATAATGTGTTAAATCTCCTCCATCATCTAATATCATATTTGGTTGCCAACCTTGTTCAGCTCCAATAGCTTTTTTAATACACCACCAGAAATCATCATCGGTTTCACCTTTCCATGCAAATATTGATATAGATTCTTCAGCTAATGCAGCAGCTACTTCATTCTATTAAAATATATATATATATATATATATTGACTAGTCTCATAAATAAAATAAAAAAGAACAAAGGAATTTACTTGAGTAGAGAATATATTACAAGCACACCATCGTACTTGAGCACCCAATCGTATTAATGTTTCGATTAAAACCTTTAGAAAAAAAATAAATAAAATAAGAAATAAACTCAATATTTTTGTAATTCTTACTGCTGTTTGAGCTGTTATATGTGTGCAACCAATAACTTTTGCTCCTTGTAATGGTCTATCACTTTCAGCTCGACGACGTAATGCCATAAGACCTGGCATTTCTAAAGCAAAAACAAAAATTAAAGATTTTCATTTTCTTAAGAGAAATCTAATCATTCTTAACACCATAAATGTAATAGGAAATGTAGAAGTGTAAACTGGTATATTTCGGAAGCACTCAAAATAAAAGAAGTACGGTCTCATTATAAACTCTATTCATTTTCATATTACTAGAAAAAGCTCTTGTTTTTTCTTTTGCTATATTACATATTCAAAAATACAAACCTTGTTCAGCAATTTCAATTTCTCTTCGACCATATTGTGCATGTTTAATACGTCTAACAGCAAAATCGGTAAAACCTGATGCATTTTTCTACAATAAATAAAATATTAGAAAATAAAATATCTAATCTAAACTGACATGTTGCAATTCTCGTATATTTATACTACTTCCATCGTCAGCATCACTGTCACTATCACTTGCAGTTGCTAGAAAAGAAAAAAAGAAAAGAAAAGCATATTAAATCATGTCTTAGTTGTCTAATCTCTTATGAAAAATTTCATCTAATTCTTAACAAAAGATATATATCTCACTATATTGTCGATAATGATCTACATCATTCGATTCATTTTCATAATTTGAATTTATTGATGCTAAACGTTGTGATTGTGTTGGTTTATCGTTACCAGATGAACGACGTCGTATCAAATTTAAATCAATAAATTGAACAGATGTTCGACGATCAGTACGATATCGTGCTTTATCACGATCAGCTGCTGCTTCATCATTACCATTGTCATTATTCGACATGAGTTTATTGTGAATAAAAGAAAATTTTCTTTTTTTTTTGTATGACGATGAATACGTCAATAACAATAACACATATATATACACACACACACACAAACGAAGAAAATGAAGGGAAAGACGATGTTGCAGGAGGTGTTGGTGCCTCTATCGTTCTATGGTTCTGATAGAAAAACGAGTACGACATAATTTTTCTTCGTCGTTGTCTCCTCTTTTCTTTCTTTTCTATATAATGTATATATATTTATGTCTATATTTCAATGGTCTATGACTAACGCGGAAAAAGTCTAAAGAAAAAAAAAGAATAGTAAGCTATTCAAACTCACACACGCCTTCCGGGGCATTTATTGGAACACTAGAATCATTATTCAATTGATTTGATAATGCATGAATAAGTTTAATATCAAGTATTTGTAATGATGATCGTCGTCGAGAACGGTGTGCTTGTCGTTCTGATGTATAAGTTATATCATCATCATCATCACCGCCATTATCTTGTAAAGATTCATTAACCTTATCTTGTTCAGTTGTAATATTGATCGGTTGATTTTTATAATAATCTTTCGAGGATTCAGGTTTATCTCCCTGAGATGTATATTGTAAAAAGCTACTCTTTACTGACATGAGTTCGTAAATGAAGTAATAGATATTCGTCGAAGTAGCAAATGGTCTCTTTATTCAATAACAACATCAACAACAACAACAAGTCTTTTCTTTCTACTATAGCGAGTCGATGAATAGATGGATGAAACAATAATAATTCCAATATCTTTTACTGGCATGTAGTGTGTATGTCTATATATTTGTACTTATATATCTATGTTTGTGTCCTTCATGTCAATAACAACGCATTCTATATATTGCAACAACATAGAAAATATGCCCCATTTTTCTTATGTCATTGTTGCAAAAATAGATCTGCTATGGTTAGAATCATTGTATTTTCTTGTTTTTTTTCATTGATATAACAATGACGTTTATTTTCTATCTATACTTACAGATTTGTTCTTGAGTTTGTTGATCTTTATTTGAAAAACGTCTTTCAATTATATTGAGATTACTATGTAATTGATCATTATATGATGTTGAGGAATGGATAACTGATTGTGGTTCCAATTGATGGTAAGTATTCCTCTCAACATGATGATCGTTATTTATTAACGAAGTCGAACAACTATTTTGTACGATTGTTGGTTTCATAATAAAATTCAAACTATATACCTGCGATAGTGTACTTGCAAACAACAACCATCAATACAAATATTGAATTGAATAGTAATATTCAACTATAGTCATGTGGAACATTTGATCCTTTTTTTTCTCTCTCTTACGTCACGCTAATAAATAATTCTTTTCTTATACAATAATATTATTATTTCTTTTTATGTATATTTTTAACTTTTTTTTTATAGAAAAGTCGAAGATAATATAGGTATTTAAATATTTGAAAGCCCACTTACTTCCATCAGATAAAACTGAACTTTGAGAATATGAATATTGTCGACGTGTTGTTGGATCAAGGCAGATACGACGCTATAAATAAAACGCAATTAATGTTTTTTCAAGTAACTTAAAACGATTCATCTCATATTCTTCGATTATTAATCAGCATGGTTCTTATTTCAAACTGAATAAGAGTTCTTCATGTTACTTTTTTTTTCTCTTAGATAATAGAATTTTTTAGGATTAGTTTTTCACATACTTGTCATCCTTTAGATTTCCAAGAATATACTAAATATTAGAATATGTCAGACGAGATTTTCTATATGCGTGTGAAACAAGGATTCACATAGCTTAAAAATAAACTCGCGAGTTACAGTAGTTATATTCGTCTTAGTAAATTCTCATATACAAGTTAGTTCTATATTTGATCGTTTTAGGAAGTATAATGTCACAGCTGATTTAAATAAAGAATACATCAGTTACATTAACAACGGTAAAATCCAACTTGAAGAGATATGAGTTTTTTAATGAGTATTATTTTTTCGTTAGCAAGATTATAAGATTAACTTTTGTCCAATCTCTTTTGTAACAAGACTAAATAGTGCATTATGTAACCTCTTTTAAGTAATAAATAATTTCTTTTTTTGAAGGATCACACCCATCTTTAATGAGAATAGTTTATTGTGAATGTTTCACATTTTTCTGATAAAACATCGTTATGGCAAAACGCATTGATTATATATAGGAACAGATGCGAAATTTTCATAATAACTCTATCGTTATGTAAAATTCAGATATCAGCTGTCTTAGTATTCTTCTGAAAAACTACGATATTGTATCTCGACATCGATAAGTTACAGGTCCAAACTTTTTTCAGAATATTTATAGCTTTTTAAGGATTACAACTGAATAATGAGTTATTTTTCTTTCTTAGTTATTATAAATGATCTTTGTGAAAGGCTATATCACAAAATAAAATATTATCTTATCTATTAATCGCACATCGGTTAGCTTTTAATACATTACAATCTGACGTCTTCAATGTATAATTAAACTATAATAATTATATATGAAATTTTCATGTTTAATAACAATGATTATGATTGATAATTTTCAATGACGATGTTAGTATTACTTTTCAGTTAAAATTACTAAGTAAAAGGTTTGTATGTATTATTTTAGTTTATCATACACTTCTACTTAAAATAACTATCTTGATCAAGCTGTTCCTATTAGATTAGAAATCTGTCAAAAAAAATTCTCTTGAGAATACAGTGTATAATTTGAATAAAGTTGTTTTTATGGAGAAAAACAAAAA
>CAJNOI010000088.1:52527-105111 GCA_905250115.1 Adineta steineri
TTTTTATGGAGAAAAACAAAAAATTTCAAACGATATCTCTCGAGATTTTGCGAATTACTAACTGTTCTTTACATGAAAAATTCTACAAGAATAGACAATATTCATGCCAAGAAGAGTTTATTTAACTCTGCTTATATAATTGTTGAAAATATGAGTCATTTATATATACATATACTTCAAATTGACATGTAAACAATTCTTTATAATAAACTCATCTAGTTGAAATAAGAATCTAAAGAATACTTCAAAAAAAATATATAATAACTACTCTCTAAGTCTAAAATAGTGCATTATACTAAAACTAGTGTAATTATCACATATATTTCCTAACAGAAAATAAATATATCGGTCGTAGACTGTTATCTTTTTTCCAGCTTCATTGATAATAAACTGGCATAAAGATTTCTCCGGTTATATCCGATATGAAGCTCGACATGTATATATATCTATAGTCGATTTGATGGTATATACGTATACAGAAATAATTAATGGAAATAGAATAAGAAAAAGAAGATAATTATTCACCCACCGGTTGATGACCATTTGAATGATCGTTTTTTTCTGTATTTACTTCTAATTGATCATTCGATTGTATTATATCTGATGAATTACGTCCATCAAGACTTAAAACTGGTAAAATACCATGTGATTTATTTTCTGGTAATGGTGCTATTTGTGAAACACTTGGAACATTATAAAGTATTTTACTTTCAATTGATGCATTTGTTTGTATTGCTGGAGTTTTTGTTAATTTTCGTTTAGTTTTATTTGAACGTTTAAAACCAAACATAATCTTGTATTTCCTTACGATAATATTATTATTGATGAATTGGATTGTTCATTTATATACTCGTTATATAAACTATTTTTTTTCTCTCTATGTTTAATCTGGAGCTTAACAGTTCGGCATGTACGAAGTAGCGGTCGGACGACGACGACTGCGGAGCAAAGAAGAAAAAAGAAAATGTTTGCATCAGGTCGTGCTAAGGGAAAAAGCAAGAGATAGAACAGATAAAGGCAATGTTATGAATATTCTTAGTCGGAGAAGAATAATAAAATTATATTCATCAATCTACGAGTAACTCATCGGTCATTCAAGTACGAACATTTTCTTTAACTACTGAATATTAACGATTAGAAGCGCATCACTGATAACATATTTCTTATGTTATATTATTCATTGAATATAAAATCAATAATCAACAAAGACACAAGAAGATTATAAAATTTTCTATGTATATATATTTACCTCATTTGTTGAATTTTGTTTTGATAATGCTTTTCGACCTGTTAAAGATTTGATTGAATGTCTTGTTGGTGCTCGACGACGTAACTGTGCTAGTTGATCATTAAGCGTTGCATCCGTTGCAGACGCATCATTATCATGGGTTGAAACGGGTGATTGTCGTTCAAGAATTGTTTGCGGAAGTTGCTCCACGAGTTCCAATCGTAAATGGTTCATAATACTAAGAAAAAAAACATAATAAAAAGAAACTGAAAACAAAAAGTAATATTTATTTTTTATCGCTGTTTTTTGTTAAGAAAACATAATTTTCTATTAGCATCTGGAAAATAAAACATAACATTTCTTTTTCCCTGGTAAAATAAAAAAATTATTTAGTGACTACTCGATAGAGAAAAACACAAATGGAAGAATTTTATCTGAATGTCAAAAGAAATATAGAATTCAAAGCTTAAGTAAACAGGAGCAAACACGAAAGGTTATTTATATTACCGTCCGTTTATGCTTTTTATTACTACTCGTCAACGTCTTCTAAAAGAACTACTTAGAATTTTCATTATTCTTTTTAAATAGCAAAACTATTTAAAAAAAAAACTAACTATACCTTCAAGTAGATACATCATCATCATCATAAAAGTCAATTAAAACGATAGGAACTTTAGGAAGCGACTCAAGAGAAAATAGAGAAAAAGACGATGCAACTGTAGATTTTTATAGAAAGAAGAAGAAAAAAATATATAATAAAACTAATTGATGTTTTAACATGCAATATGAATATAAAATAAATAAAGGAGTCATGACCATCTGTCTATATTTATTATAATAGACGACGAACAGATATGATTCAATTTGAGTTTCATTCGGTAGACAACGATTTTCTGCTATAAACAAATCCTATTTAAAGATCAAAAAACAAGTATATAATAACAACAAGAAAAACAAAACTAATAATTGCACTTATCACAATTATATGCGCATACTATCTGCATCCATTTTCTCTACAGGATGCCACATCGTACTAATAGCACAAAACTATTTTTTTTACTCATATATATTTTTTTAATATCAATCATATCTTTCTCTCCAGAGATATCTATAAAATTTATTTTTATCGTCTATTTCTATTTCGATAAATTGAATCTAATAATTAATATTAATTTTACGGCAAACATACTTATTTATTTTTGATTTAATCTTACATACGCACGTAGAAGAAATTATCTAGCGAGAAAAAAAAATAATATTTTTCTAATACACAATTATATTGTCTATATTATTGAATAGACATCTATAAATAAAATCATTTAGAGTTAATCAATCTATTAATATTAATAAAAAAAACATTTTTATTAAGATAAAAAGAAGTACAAGGAAAAAACATACTGAAATAGCTGCCCTAGATGTATAATATCATCAATCATTTTTTTCAATAAATAAATGTAACATATAGTATGTATATTGAAGCATATATATATAAATTAAAAACTCGAGTTTTCTATTACAACAAATGTAAATAGAAAGCAATCTGAAATATATTTTATGTTAACAGTAAATTTTTTTATATAGAAGAGTGTTATTATGAGAAAAAGTAAAATAATTATAGGCGTAAAACTAGAAGAAATTTTTGCTATATTATTTTTCATACAACTTGATATATTCAAGTAGGAAGAGAATACAACAAATTCTAAAAGTACAAGTACTCGTTAATCATAGTTCTGTTTGGCTTCAGTAGAACGAATAAAAGGAAAAGAATCTGCTCTAAACAACATCTCCAGATGACCCAAAAGATATTTATTAGCACAATTATTTAACCTTAACTACGAACTACTTCCTCGTCAATAATATTTTCCAATCAATGAATACTACTGATGTAAAACAAACCAGCTTTATGAAGAAGGATGTTGTATATTCTTGGAGATGAAGGACTTATGAAATGAATTCGTTCTTCACATTTCCATTTTTTTTATATGCTATGACATTCTCGTTTATTTCTCGCATTCTTGATTTCCTGAATATGTGACAACAATACAAATGATTTGCATCTTGCGTAAATATTATTCTCCTAAATCATTTTTAAACAATTGTTTTTTTGTTATCAAGTAACATTTTTATGATATATTTTGATTAATAGATAACTTTAAATAGATTGATTCATTCATTTGAATTTTTTGCGGAAGAAAGCAAAAATTTCTGGTTATTAATCAAAAGTAAACATTGCTACCGGAAATTTGATATTGAGGAAAAATAAGATGTTTATTGTCTTAGAAAATAAATCTCAATTTTGATTAAATTACCTATTGTCATCCGTAGAATTGATTACATTTTTTACAATTGGATATATATATATATCATTCTTTATTAATATCAATGAATATTTCCTTTGGAAAAAAATATTTTTACATTAATATTTCCATCAGTACTTTGCATAAAGCAACATGAATCAGAGAAAGAGTTCATTGGTGTGGTATGAGCATCCCATTTCATTATATTTGAATTTATATGTGCATTCCTAAGTATCGCTAACCGTACATATATAATCAAATTTATGAAATACTGGAGTAAAAGAATTCTTGTAAGGAAATACAAACATGCATTCTATCAACTTAGTCTATGCATGATATACATACTTTGTTAAATAGGAAAAAATTTGACCTATGTCTTATTATGAATTCCCGTGAAAAATTTTCGCATTGTTTCGTAGAAAAAGACTATTATATGTATGTAATACATATTAACATACTATTTTGTACAGATTGCTATTATCAAAACATTTTTCTCGTATAAAATGATATAGAAACACTGTATGTTATAATTAACTTAGATATTTTCTTTATTCATATACAGTTTAATGAAGTAATCAACTAATTGAGTATTTTTTTTTATAATTCTCATATATATTAACATAAAGCTTTTAGATCAATGTATAAAAATTGAATATTTTCTCAATAGTTTCTGTCAAATTATTTTTATATATTTCTTTTATTCAGTTATTTATAAGAGTGTGATAACAATTCATAACAAAATGAATAGTAATTGTTAGAGTTTTTTTCCAGCTGTTGCATGTAACACAACACATATAATAAAAAGAAAGTAATAAAAATAGTGCCCATCTGGTGTTATTTCTTCTTGCTCATGCTGGAACACAAGAAGAAGAAGAAGAAGAAGAGAAGGAAAAAAATCATCATTTTTTCTTATATTCTTACTTGTTCGCTTACAAAAAAAAACCGCCTAGCTATCGCCGGTTGTGTGCATGTATAGATATATAAAAGCACGTACGAATGAGTGACGGAAGGCAGATGGGGCAACGACGACAACAACAGCTATGTGCTACTACTGATTGTTGTTCATTTGTCGTTCCACATCTTTTACAAGAACAGCATAGCTATATCTGTATAGATTACAATGCCAATAACGAGCAATATTCAAGTAAATCGATACGAATTTTTATTATTATTATTATTTATTAATTCAAATTTATTCTATATAGAAACGTGCTCGAAAATCAATTGCACCTGTTCGTCCACAGATTGTACCACCACCATCAATAAATGCATCTGTTGATGGAACAGTATGCCATTTATGTGGTTATTTAGGTCGAACACGATCGTTATCAATTGAAAAGAATGGATATAGTTTCCTACGTCATTTACCACCAGCACCTGGTGCTTCGCCAATCAACGACAATACACATCATATTCGAGCCTGTCATCTATGTGGTTTACTTCTTGATAAACAACGAGAACTTAGTCATCATTCAAATAATTTCTTTTTCAAAGGATTTTTTCGATCAACTGGTTCATGTCATATTAATAATGAATTATCATCAAAAGTAGTACTAAACACTACAGATGAACCACAACAGTCATCAGGTAAAATTAAATAAAAATATGATTAAATACTAATTTTCTTATTGTAGATAAAGAAGTAACATCGTCATCACCAACTCCGAAATTACCTATACCTGAAACTGATGAATCTATACAACAATCATCAAGATTAGCACCTCCACCATTACGTAAAACGACTGCCTCCACATCGACTTTGTAAGTATTTTTTTCAAGAAAAATTTAAGTTAATAATTTTGTTAAAAAAAACTGTACCGACTGAATTCATGTTATTATTGAAAATGTCAATGAATTATTCATCAGAAATTATGAACTTCTTTCAGTCTGAGACATCAAAGTGTGACCGATAATTTTTCTAACTAATGAAAGAAAGCATTAAGATATTAAAAAAAACTCTCCGTGTTTTATGTAGCGAGTGGGTAGCACCCATCGGACATTTCGATTCACATGTCTAAATCTATGACAGGAGATCTACTTGTAATGTGAATGCTAGAACTCCCTTCCAAAATATTACCGTACATAACATAAATTTTTCATTCTAGCCCTGTTGATCTTCGTTTAACTGATGAATTATCGTCATTAGATTCATTCTTAACAACAATTCGTTCACGTTTTTTATCCGATTATACATCTTTAATATCTTCATCAAAACAAACTTCATATAATTCTTGTCATTTATGTTTATCATTAAAACCTCATGGTACACTTTATACCATATCGCAAAGTCAATTTGAATTTCTTTCATCAACAGAAATTGATGTATGTACATTATGTTATTATAATCTAATGGATCAATATAAAAATCAATGTAAAACTTATCGTCGTCCACGACCACAATGTTATTTATGTCGTTGTCGAATAAATTTTAATGATTGTGAAATAAAATTATTAGAAATCGAACATTTTCCATTTTTATTAAATTTATCAAATGAAAATCATCATCATCAACAATTATATGATAATCAACGTTTAGCACTTGTATGTGAACAATGTTTTCATACATTACTTTTTCAATATATTGATCAACAACGACAAAATATTCCAATTCAACAACGAACATATACATGGCAAACAATCTATTCCTATGAAAATGAACATTTTTTAAATAATTATGATCCGATTTATATATCAAATAATAAAACAATTTAAAATCTATATTTATATATATGTATTTTTAAAAAAAACTGTACAAATAGGAGAATAGGTTTATGTCTTGATTGACTAGATGAATATGCTGAAGGATATTTGTTTTTTCTGTTTATATAATGCTTGTTTTTGATTGTGAAATAATCGCATAGGTATTATTATTATTATTATCAATAGTTGAATTTCGATTATCATTTATGGATCCATCAGCAATCATAGAAGATCGATGTTCATCTTCATTTTCATCCATTTCATAAAATTCATCTGTTTCATCGAACATTGGTGCGGGTCGTCGTCCAACAACTAGTGTTAAATCATCTGGTGATGATGATAATAATGGTACAACTTGATTACATTCCATACGTGTTACATCGATATTATTTACCTAAATAAAATTATAGAAATATTTCTAATTGAATTTTATAAAAAAAAACAAAGTCATACTTTATAAATTCTCATGCATGGTATTAATGTTCCTTCTAATTCAGCTGGACCGTTTGGTCGAATTTTATTTACATAAACTCCTGTACCATAAAGACGATCAGATATTGAAAAACCAAAATCTAATATACGTTTATCACGTTTAAGTATTAATGTTAATGTATCATTTGTTGAACGAAGTCGAGCATAATTATCATATTTCGCATCATAAATACTTGCACGATTTGTTTTATCATTAATTCCACATGAAGTTGGACGTTCATTTTCAGGATGACGTTGTGATTCTCGTATTCGTGCATTAGTTGGTGGTGTACGATAACTTGATGCAGGTGGAGCAATACCTACTGAACGATTACTATTCGCTGCTGCTGCTAATAAATGTGTTCGATGTTTAAGAACAAAATCACCTAGACCTGCAATACGACAAAACACATAATTTAAAGAAATTTATTTCCTATTTAATTTACTAGTATTTGGATTAGGTACTTGATAATGTTGATGTTGATGTTCATTAATAACAATATCTTTTGTTGTTGTTGTTGTTGTTGTTTCACCATTTTCACTAAGTCTATTATCTGTATATGAACTACTCCAAGAATCAATAGCTGAATCAACTGATGGTGTGTAATCTTCTAGAAAATAAAATTTACAAAAATAAAAAAAATTTTTTTTTCGTATTCAACTTTGTGGTTGATGAAGTAATCGAGAAATTTTTAATGTTATTTCATCACCACTTGTTTGTAATAATTTAATTGCTTGATTAAGACCTTTACCACGTAGACTAACATCATTTATTGCTAAAATTCGATCACCAATATGAATTGCATTTGTTCTAAAGAATAATTTAATTTTTTATTTCTTAAAATAATAAATCTTAATTTACCTATCAGCTAATCCACCTTCACATAAATCGGATACAACAATTGGTTGAAATACATCTTCACTACCTGATATTGTTAATCCAAGTGGACCACTAAACAACAAAAAGATGATTTAATCAGTTGTATGTCATTCAAATTCAATGATATTTATGTTTAATCAAAATTAATTTGATCTGATAGTCGTGAGAAAACTGACTGATTCTATTAACTTCAATAATGACTGAAGTCAACGATTTTTTTTTCTTTATTTACCCTTGTCGAAGTAATTGTACTTTATAAACTACGACATTTTCACAGAGATTATCTTCCGAATAGATATCATCTTTTTTTATTCGTAATCGTACAATATCATCCGAGGTTTTTAATAATGAATGAATATCATTTAAATTTTTTCCACGTAATGAATGTGTATCAATAGATAATAGATGATCACCAGCTTGAATCATTCCACAACGATAAGCTATACTACCTCGTTTAACATCACTTATAATTGGAACATCTTCAGTTCGAGAATCTTTTGATTGTTTTTTTTTAAATACAAAAATAAATTAAAAATTTGAATAAAGAAAAAAATAAGATTACATACAAGTTACTGATAAACCAAGATCAAGATTTTTTCGTAGAATTTTTACTTGACATATACCAGATGACAGCATAACAGAATCTAATTAATTTATAAATAAATAAAATAAGGTCAAATATTCTAACATACCAGCAACATCAAATTCAATATCCAGATGCAATTGTTGTTTTGTTCCTTTAATTAATGATCGAGCATCTTCTAATAACATACCTTCTAATGGTTGCCCATTTATACTAAGAATACGATCACCTAATTGAAGAGTACCAGATCTAAATAAATAAAAAAGATGTATAAAACTTTATAGGCTTTCGTAATTGTAATATTGGTATTTCATTATTACTAGACATGACCCAAACTCAAATTCAAACTGTTTGGGAGTTTGGGCTTGGGTATTGAGTTTGAGTTTGGTACCAAAACTACCAATTAGTCTGGGCTCGAGTTTGGGTTTGGATCTTCTTTTAATTGCCATCAATATATCGAAAATAGTGTTTTCTACAGATTAAAAAGCACAAACCCAAACAGTTTGGGGTTTGGGTATTAAACCCAAGCTCAATACTCAAACTCGAACCCAAACTCAAACTCATATACCCTAACCCAAACTCACCGAACTCAAACAGTTTGGGTTATGTCTAATTATTACCACTTTTTCTAACGAGTAATTAAGTATAACGAAATCAAAGCACACATTTATTCTACGCCTTACTGCTCGATCATTAATGTTCAAATTCTACTTATAGTACTTTTGCTTTATTTTCAATACCTTTCAGCAATACCACCAGGTGCCAAATATCCAATAATAGGTGGTTGTAAAAGTATATCGGTTGTAAACGAACCATTTTGAATTGTAAAACCAAAACTTCCAATAGTTTCATCATCTACTGAACTTCTATTTGTTGATGTTGAATCAAGTTGAAGTGTACATTCCATAGTTTCTGTATGACACATTTGATTATTTAAAAGTGTTTGATAACATGAATTAAGTGAACCTATAAAGAATATATAGATAAATCATTATGGGTATATAATGAATACATAATTATGTGAAGAATAAATAATCCTCTGTCATTCAAAAGTGAAAAAAAACATACGAATAAAAGAGCAAACTTGATAAATATATATATAATTGTAGTGAGGAATTTTTACCTAATTGACAAAGATTATAGATTTTTATAATCGATAAAGATGATTTATTGGATAAATGATTCAATGAATTATAACCTATAGATAAGTGTTTTTTTTATATAAATCTTTATATACAAACTGAACTCAAATGATTTTCTTTTTTTTTTGTATTTTCTAATAAAAGGAAACATATTTATCTTACTAATTGAATTATGCCGTGTTTTATTATTCAATTTTCGAGGTATATTTTGATGATTATTTTTCATTGTTGAACTATTTATTTGTACTGCTGGACGATAATATGATTGATGATTACTATCATTATTATTTATTGTACCTACAAAAAAAAGATCAATATTTTTTTTTCATTAAAACAAAAATAATAACCTCGATTTTGTGTCGTTTCAACTATCATATGTTGTGCAGCTAAAGCACTAGCAGGTGTTACTTCAATATGACAAAAATCTCCTGTACATGCTCGAACAATAGCATTCGCTTCCATTAATGATATGCCATCAAACGGTTTTTGATCAACAGCATTTACTTGATCACCACTATGAAGTGCTCCACATCTAAGTATTTATAATATAAACAAATTTTGTTTTTCAAAAATAAATCCTTACCGATCGGCAATACTTGCTGGTTTAACATTATCAATAACAATAACTGAACGATTATTTCGAATCCATTTTTGTGTTAAATTAATACCAATTGTTGATCCAAGTGATTTTTCAATTTCAATTAAAAGTGGACCGGTTGCATGTTTAACACTATCTATATAAAAAATGATTTGAATTTATAAGAATCTTTCAACTTGCCAATTATGATAGTTATTTTTCTTTTCATTTATTTATTATGTATTTTTTCAATAATTAATTTATAATTGATATTTACATGTAAAAATGGAGCTCATTAAAGTCAAATTATCAGAACTGATGGAGTTAGCTAATTACATATTCAAGTACAAGGCAATACCTGGTTGTATTCGATATTTACTAATCAACAGAAATGAACGAATTGTTAGAAAAACTCATAATTGATTAAAAACAAAAAAAACGAATCAATCTTCATTAAAATATCTTGACATTTAAATTTTTAATTGAATTCTATGATTTCATTAGAAAATGTATTCATGTTAAAATAAGTTTAATCTTTTTCTATTTCATTAAACATTATAATAAATCTCTTACCAACAATAGCAACATCATATTCAATAAGAAATAGAGTTGTACCACGACATTGTCTCATAATATTATTAGCATCTTCAAGTGTTGCTCCACTAACATTAATTCCATTAATAGCTAAAACTCGATCACCAATTTTAAGTGTTCCTTCTCTATAAACAATTACAACATAGTTTATTTATTAAATATGTCAGACAAATGTATTTACTTATCAGCTGGTCCCTGTGGTCTTATCTTTGTAATAATAAGTGGTCGTGTTCGAGTTTTATCATCAGAATTTCCACCACGTAAAATAAAACCATAACTTTGATTTTCTTTTTCTAATTGAATTTGAATCGTTTTTGTTTGTACTGTATTACTTGCATGTAAAGCTAAAAATAAAGAAATATAATAATAATTTGTTTTTGTTTTGTTGACATACGCCATTTAGGTAAATCATATTCAAGTTCTAATGTTAATTGATCTCCTGCTTGTTTTATTAAATCAATAATTTGTTCATGTCGAAGACCAGCAGTTTTCGTACTATTTATTCCTGTTATAATATCACCAGTTTCTAATACATCAGATTTTTGTGCTAATGAACCTGGTTTAAGTTGTGCTACTCGTGGTTTACCATCTTTATCAATACCACCGGATATTGTTAAACCAAGTGGTGAACCTTCTTTTTTTGCTAATTCAATTGTCGTTTGACCTTTAACAGCTAAATAATAATCATAATTATAATATATAATAAATATATATAAAAATTTTTTATATACCGCGTAATATGGGTGCAGGGCTAGGTGCAGCCCATTTACACATTGATATAGCTCGTTTTATATCATGTATCGTGCCACTACTTTCACAGCTCATCCCGTACTTCTTTAGTTTGAGTATTTATAAAGGTGCAATACAATGAATGGTAGGAGGCGGGCTCAATTCATGGTTATATGACAAAGAAGAGAACAAGTGTCACTTCACGCTCTCGCTTTTCTCTTCTCTTGTCTTTCTATATTGGCATCGAGTGTTTTCTTTTACTCATGTATTTTTCTTTCTCTCTCTCTCTCGATTGTCTTTGAACTCTCTCTCTGGTTGCGCATACATGTATATATACAACTATGTTCGATAACACCCTGTTCCCTATTCGCTTGACATGCTATGCCGTTCTGCAATGTACTATATTATCGAGTATTACCATCAGTATCCAAACACATACATCAAATTGTGTTTGTACATATGCAACGGCATGCAAACGAAGAGAGAGAAGAAAAAAGTTGATCTTTCGAGTATATTGCATATGCATGTACATATATAAGCATACAAAGTAAAGTCATTACATTGTGCAATGATCAATCGCTTGTAGAAGTATTAAACCTTGTCAAGGTGTTTTACTTTTCTTTTTGTTCATCATCATGTCTTTCTCTATTTATTATGTTAATTAATCTATCGAGAGAAAAAAAATCTGAATTATTCATCTTATGATTATCCTAAAGGTCAAATACTTTCTCATATTATCATATAGATGATTTCAAAATCTCTAGGAAAAAAAATGTAACTTTAACATTAATTATCTCGAAAGATTTTATCCCAAATTGACTTTCGTTTCTAATGTAATTAGAAGATATATCTTTAGAAATATCAATTTACTCAAGGATATCTCAATCTCTATTTTGAAATTCATAATAATTAATTAACTTACTCTTATAAATCCAATCTGTTGTTCTACATTTAGTTTCTAAATCAAATTTCTTTTTTGATTTTCTTGTCGAACCGCAAAACATTTTCAAATTAAGTACCATTTGATATACGAAATGATAATAAGAGAAATGAAAATATTCATATTGTGTTTGACACTGATCAATTGATCAATATCTATGTTCACTGAGCACAACGAAGAAAAAATAGAAGGCGTAGTAAAGGTCATTGTCAACACAATCTCCATTTTTCAGTATGTATATAGGTGTGAATGGATGAAAAAAAAAAAGAAAGAAAGAAAGAGAAGAGGAAAGAATACAGAAAAAGGAAGGAAGCCGATGTATACGCTTCGTTTTTTTTTATCACTTGATATGACAGTCCTTCTACAATCATGATTGATCATCGACATAGTGATCAAGACATTGATTGCATCTTGTGTTTGTAACTAATTGGGACTAACAAGAACATTTATATCGTTGTTATAAATCACAATGACAAGTGTCTCTTGGTCATATATAGATATATATGTATATTGTGAAATAGAAAAGTAACAGAAGCTGATTGTAACGAATTGTTTAGTTCTTTTCTCTATACATAAAAATCAGTCGAAAATTACCCCCCATAGACACAAATTGAATTACTTAGTTACGAATAAAATTCTGACCATGAATACAATTCTGTATCTTTCAACGCTTTTTATTTATAGGCAAATTGTGTCTGAAGAAGTTATGCCTTATTATCGACAGATCATTTCACTTGATAACTCTACTGACACTTGTCTACTATCATCATAAAAAATATCAATACATATATATATAGTATTGAAAGATTGGCTATTGTCTGTGATCATAAAAAAGCCTTTATTCTATTTGTTTACTCTAATCTATTCAACCTCATTCTATTTTTTCAATGATATCTTTAAGTGTAGAAGATTGATAGACTTACCGAAATGATTAGAAGTATTAAGATTTGTATTTTCGTTATAATTAATGACAACAATATATCGTTTAGAAGAAATACAGATACGTAAGCAAAGAAATGATGATAAACGAGAAGAATTTTTTCTAGGTAGTGATGATAGTCGCTCAAGTGTTAATAAACGATAATTCCAACTCATCACTTTTTTCTATTCTTTGATCCCAAGTAATAAGTTATGTATATATATATACTAACAAAGATCATGTTGTACAACAATCAATAAATATGAATAAAAGCATTCATATCATTCATCATATTTACTGCAAGGTTAGTATTACCCTTAGAACCCCAACTACCGACATATGTGTCGGTACTATCATCATACATTAACTTGTATTTTGTTCTAATAATCTATTTATAGAACATACAAAAAAAGACGACTATATATGACCAAAAATAAATCACCGCTTATGAACTTATTAACACAGACGACATATCGGAGAGAGTGAAAAGGGTGATATATATACATTCTATTTTCTTATGCGAGCTGATAAAAAGGCAATATGCTGAAAGGTTGTAAAGCAAACTAATTTAATGAATATTTCTTATCTTGTATATCAATCTGAGCTATTATTCATTCATTTATACACGATTATATCATCAAAAATATCTTTCAGATTTCAATTGTGATATAAAAAGAAAAAAGGTATCTTACAAATAGGTGAATGATGATTTTTTGATAAAGGTATATTATGAATATCAGCAGCCGTTGTTGATGTAATCGACGAATCTACAAACAAAACGGAACATACAGATATTTTTTAATACGCAATCAATCAAAAAAAGAATATTCTTTGAAAATCATCGACATTTAGTCATTTAGTGATAAGGTTAATCGATCGTTTGATCAGACATAAACAAGATCGATGATCGATTAAGTTATGTCTACTACTAACATGATCATTTTTTTTTACGTTAAATATCTTTCGCTTTAATCAAAAATATTTACCTGTTACTTCTGATGAATTTGTTTCATTCGAACTTTTCAAACAATGTATTTTCCAATTTGGCATAGTCGATTAATCTAGACGAAAATAAACTTAACAGACATATATATATATCAATCATAACACATATACTTACATGATAAAAGTTAAGAAGACGATGATCTAATGTATATATATATTATTGCTATGTAAAAAAAAACCAGTTAATGTTGTGTTAATGTTTGATACAATGAATGGATAGAAAAATGAAAGCATTAATAATATGTATCAAAATACAACAAGATTTGATATGTCTGTATATTTGTCTCTGTTTTTGCGAACAGAAATGAATTTATAAAATGACGATGATACACAAAGAAGAAGAAGAAAAAAAGTAATGGCGAGAAAGAGAAAGAAAAAGAAAAAGAAATAGATGATAATCTTTTCTCCTAGTTTTATATACGAAAATACTCAAGTAACAAAAAAAGAAACTGACCAAAATGGATTGAAAAAATCTAGGTTTTTTCTCTGTACAGAAAAGTTTTTTCCTATATGGTACGACAAACGAAGTAAATGACTGAAATAAAACGTTATTCTACATTTCATATAGATAGACAATAATTATATTGCAAGGTGATATACACACGCCACCAAAAAAAGGAATACAATGACAATGAGAAAAAAAATGTATTGATAGTTTGCTTTTTTTTCAATAAAAAAATTAGATAGAATGTCAGATAAAGAACTGTAATGTAATTTGTATGAACTATGTAAATGATGTCTAGGAAATATGTAGACACAAAAAAAAGAAATCAATTCCTTATAGGCAATTAAAATAGTCTATTGGAAAACTTCGACAATATTATATTCAATATGAATAGTTTCTATCAATTGTGATGAAATTCGAATAGATTCAAATTATTAAGACACTAGATTGAAATTGTACAACTAATACTTAAAATGAAGGTTCTTTTTTCCCATCAGAATTTGATCGATACTTACTGATATCGATGACTAGCAGACTCGACATATCTATCAGCAATAGTCTTGATATAGTAATATTATAATTAGTTTTTGCTTCTAGCTAGAGCCTGTCTACTATGAAACTTCTTGATATATACGTAAATAAAGTCTATGCGAGACTATCTATCAAGAACATCAAAGAATGGAAGAACTAGATAAATCGGTAGAGTATTTTCATGAATATTAAACATCGAGATAGAAAGGTAATTATGCAAAAACAGATTCGATAGATCTTTGAGTTCACTTTCTCTTGATAAATTCTGTAATAAGTAAAACGATGTTTTCGTAGATATTTTCGATATATATATTAGTTAAATTAACACTTTTATTTGATAGCTTTTTATAAGAAACGTTTCATATTAACTAAGAGATTTCGAGAACGATGACATCTATCTATAAATAACATTTTCAAACAATCATCTCTATCTGATATGTCTTATCATAGGAAGATCAATAGACGAATTATGCACTGTAATATATAGTCATCAATGACAAAAAAACAATTTCTCTTTTCTCATCGACTTTATTTTCTATGTACAAATTAAATTAAAGAATCATGCATTATTAAATAACAACGTATTATCATTAAAAAAATAGATTTACCCATTGCCCTATTATAAAATATTTTATTACTGATCGCAATCACGCCTTTATTTATATTAGCAAGTCATGAAATAAGAAAACGAACGAAGGTTATTCATCCGTGGCTATATATATGTTTTTCTATTGACACGTGTAACTTTCTTTTTTTTTAATAAGTATATTAAAAAGAGAGGATGCCTTTGAATGATGTTGATTTAGTACGTCGACGCCTTTCAGTCGGATTAGCAACTGATCTAGTAGATTTTATTGTTCATTTATATGATGAACAATCATTTGAAGAAAGACATTTTAAATCTATTTGGGATGTTTTTCATCTATTGGATGAGGAAAATGAAAATCAGAAATCTTGTTGGATTGAAGTTATTAATCGAGGTTCGATGAATTTACCAAGAAATATGGAACTATTTTGTGAACATTTTGATATTCATCCATTAACAATTGAAGATATATCAACATTAGCACCATATATGAAATTAGATTTATTTAATGAACAATCAGCTGTTTATCTTCTAATGAAAATTATATCATGGAATACTCAACGTGTTGAACAACATCAAATATCATTTTATTTAAAACGTTCAAAAAATCTATTAATTACATTTCAAGAAAAAAATAGTGGTTTTGAAGAACTTTTTGATGATATTAGAAATCGTTTTCGACGACAAAGAAATTATACTGGTGATCAATCACTTTATCCAAATAGTCGACTGAAACAAATGACTATTGATTATCTTTTTTATTGTTTATGGAATGCTATTATTGACAGGTATGCATATCAAATTAGTTTCCTTCAGTTAACATAGTGTTTTATACTGACTGTATGAGAAAAGAAAATATAAACTAATAGCATTAACTGTTATAGATAGACTCACTCCGATAAAAGTATATTTCGTAAACTGAGCATTAATAAAAAATAGGATCGGTAAAAAGAAGAGAGTATGTCTACTTGTGATTGGACCATCTTGAAGATGTGAGGATGAACATATGAAAACATGTGTTTGTCAGAGGTTAATGATTGATCATGATATTCACCTACTTACATTAACCTATACTTATACGTTAATGCGTATTGAATAGACGACGCTCATAAACATATGGGTAAAATCACGCAAAACAGAACATTTACTACTTTCGTTTCACTTTAATTTTTTACAAGGATATTCGTCGTCGATAAATTCTTTTAACATAGACATATGTAAAAATGTTGACACTATCAGCTGTTACTTAATTAAAATGAATTAACTAATCAGTCAATATCGGTCGAATCATACGAGAAAAAAAAATATAAAATTTTGAGGGTAGATTCTAGAATCCGGGTCACATCTATGATAAAATTTTCAGCAAAATCCGACGACAAAAATTCTCCCTATAAAAACAAGTCTCGCAGAGACTCCATCAGGTCGCAAAACCATGCAGTTGTTAGAACAGTTTTTCTACGGTATACTCATACTCCGTTACATCGCTAATAAATGATTTTGTTTATATATAAAACACAAGTATTCAATTATTGATATCTATAAATGCTTATAAAATATCTATGTGACTCTAACAGACTCTACTAAGAGCTATTAAGACTAATATTTTCATTTTTCTTCTTATGATAATCAATCTTTTATCGGACATGTTTTATATTTAATCTCTAAATCATCTAGTTCATCATGACTTTAAATACTATCATTTACTAAATATTTAGATATATGATTGTCTTAGAAGAAGTAGCTAGATGCTTGGATCAATTTGATGAAGAACTTATGGCAGATAAAGAATCACGAACAATGGAAACATTACATTCAATTTATCGTATAAAACATGATCTACTTCATTTAAGAATTTTATTTAATCCATTAAAAGAAATTATTTGTCGTTTACAACGAACAACACAAGATGAAAAATTTATATCTCTACGTGCAGATGCATTACGTCGACTTGATTTAAAACATCGTCTTATTCGACGACAAGTTAAATTTTTTCGACAAACATCACAAACAACGGATCCTTCATTAAATACACAAATTACTACAACAGATCATCCTCCAAAAAAATCTCCAAGAACATCTCTATTTTTCAATGAATATGTTTATATTTATTTAAGTGATTTAAATGATAATATCAATCAATTAATTGATGCATTAGAAATTCAACGTGAAAGTGTTGCAATGCTTATATCATTTTGGCTTACTTTAAATAATAATGAAACACAAGAAACACTTAAATTTCTCATGTTGATATCTGTTCTTTTTATGCCATGTGTATTATTAACTGCAATCAATTCTACAAATTTTCAAGTAGAACCAACACTTCAGTATAAGTATGGATATTATATAGTACTTAGTCTTATAGGTGGTATACTACTTGGTATGATTTCGTGGTATAAAGCTAAACGATGGATTTAAGTTTTTTGATTTGCTTTTTCTTTTTTTTTGAATAAAACTGATGCATATACTGGTGATTGATAATATATATTTTAAAATGAACCAATTCGATTATCATAAATTAGTCAAAAAGGAAACATTCGGTTTACTTCTTGATACTATAGATCGAAGCTAGTTGTCATAATATTCTATAATCATTGGCAAATGCAAGTTTTTCGATACGAATGAAAAAGTTTAAAAAATAATAAAATTTCCATGCAAAGAAGACGAAGGGTTAGTTAAAACCACCACCGTCTATAAAATTTTGTTATTCTATCAACCTTGTACATAGAATAGAATGAAGTGTTGTGATGAATGATTATTTAGTTTATCTTGAATAGATTTCAACAACAAAAAAAAATTTACAATTCGAATTTACCGTATGAATAATTAAGGAGCATCGACTTCATTCTTATCACTTGGGATAAATATAACGATGTCATATGACGTTTTTCTCGATAGTGTTTCTATACGCAACTTTGTTAAAAACTTGATAATTTAATTTCTTATTTTATATACGATTGTATACATAATTACATTTTTATCTAATATCAAAAGATATAAATAAATGTTAATCATTCTGATAAACATTTCTATCTAATAAATAAATATAATTCACTAGAAAACGAAATACTAAATTAATCAGATTTTAATATACAGCAGGTTTAGTTCTTGGTGGTATATTTGGTTTTGATAGTTCAATAATATATCTTGATCGACTTGGTCGATTAGTTGAAAAAGTTCTTGGTTTAACTGCTGGAGGAGGTGGTGATGATGGTGATGATGGTATTGAATCATTCGATGATAAAAGTGGATGTTCATCTCGAGCTTTACGTTTCCATCGTTCTAATAAAGTATATGCACTATATTCAATTTTTTCTTGATCTTTCATTGAATCAAGTAAACCTCGATGTCTTCCCATTAACATTGTCAAAACAAGAATAATTTTCGATGGAACGGATAGAACAGTAGCAAATGATGATTTTAAATTTGGATAACCTGTTGTTAAACCAACTGCACCAAATGCTGAAACTACTTCGAAAAGAATTTTAAAAACTGTTACATTTTCATCAATAGGTGTCATATGATAAGATTCAAATGTACAAATAAGAAATATAAATATAAATAACCATGTACGTGTACGTGTTAAGAATGTAAATAAATGTGATAACATTCGACGTGCAATAAGAAACATAAGAAGATGTAATTTATATTTAGCTTTTTTTCGTGTTAAACTTGGACTACGATGTAAACTTGCTAATGATGCAAAATGTTGTTGAGCACGACGTCGAGCATCTAAACTATGACTTCTTAATATTCGATGTAAATATCGAATAGGCAAAACATGAGATTCAATTGATGATGAGTCATCAATTAATTCTGTTGATTGTCTTCGTGTAGCTTCTATATATATCGTTTCTTTATCACGTATTGTTTCCCATTCTAATTCAAATGGAGTTTTATCTAATGCACATAACATTTGTGGTTTAACAGCCATTAAAAGTAAATAAATAACAAGAGTTCCTTCAGCAAGTAATGTGATATCAATAGTTTGAAAACCAGCAAAACGAGATGAAATTGTATGAAATACAAATATTAATATACGTTGTCCGGCAGAATAGTGAATAAAACTTTGAGAATGATAATCAAGTATCATAGATACAATAATACCAAGTGCATAAAGACAAAATGTAACAGTAAGATATATACGTGTTTGAATAGTTGGATATAAAACAGTAGATAAACGATGATTATTTAAAGATATATAATCAAAAATAATTTTATGATGCCAAGAAACTAATCGTCGAATTAACATTATAACATTTCGAAAAATAAATGGAAAAAATGCATTACCACTCATAATTAACTACAATACAATTATTGAAATCAGTCCATAAAATAATTTTTCAAGAAAAAAAAGTACTTACTAACATGACGAATATACAAAGTATAGTATCATCAACAAATCTCATCAGATTATCTGACCATGGTGTTAATCCATTTTGATTAAAACCTGTGACGGTAATAATAAAAGATGCATACCATGGATTTACTGGTCGACCATCTTGTTTTAATTGATTTGGTCGATAACGAAGTTTTATCCAAGAACCAATAAATGCAAAAGCAGCTAGATAAATAGTAATACATGTTAATGGTATTAACGCTAAACAACAAAGATATGCTCGATAGCGAAGTTGTTCAGCATTAGGTAGACGAGCAATTTTAACTTCAGCTTCATATGAATATTCAATTTTCTTAGTTGTTTCCGATCGAGTATGATACGCTAAATGATCATTATCAACCATTAAACCACGTTCATGTTTATGTGTTTGTGCTTTTACAATTAATGCTGGTAATGTACTAATTGTCATTCCACAAGCTAACGTAAAAAGCATTAGAATAACTTGAGAATATGTTGATAGACGAGCAAAATCTAGTGTACTTAAACCACAACCATAAACACATGATGATGCAATAAACCAAGCATCAATATAACGAACATGCATAAGTCGATTTGGTTTTAAATAATTCTCTATAATAACAACTGTTAAACCACCTAGAAGACCCATGGAAATAAATATAAATATATGAATATAAAAATAATGTCGCATATGCCATTGATATCTTTTCCACCAGGATGTTTTATTCGTTAATGTTGATGACGATGATGATGATGATGATGATTGTTCGGAATTTTTACTGTCCGTTTCACTGTCTCTCGAATCCATTCATCTGTTATGCCAGTATGAATATGTATATAGAGTATAATTTAAAAGCAATTGCATAAGAAACTGTCGTATTCTGCAATTTAATTTTTTCTTCTCGGTTATATCGTTATGCATGACATTAATGTATAGTTACATAGGTCTGTATAAAGCAAAGAATGTTTGTATAAGTGAAGGAATAGCAAAAAATGCGCATATACTACTATTTAATTGAACGAGTATATTTCTTTTTTGATTCAGACATTTGAAAGTATGAATAGGCGTATTCATAAGCCGTTTTTTTTGTCTACTATAGTAAAAAATAGACTTAATGTCTTTATGAATATGAGTAAAAAAACGAAATTTAAATAAAAATCTAAGTAGCAATTTTGCTCAATAGAGTGATTATAATCAAAGATAAGGGTTTATTTGCACTTTCATCTTTTTTGTAGATTCATCCGTGTGTTAATCAAAAGTGAATCATACTGGATATCGATCATTGTTATTTTTAGTTGGTTATACAACCAGTCTCTTCCACCTCATACTTTTCACTCTTTTTGTTCATTACCTACCTCTTTGTATTTCAATTTTATTATAAAAAAAAGAGAAGAAATGACACACATAACATACATACATGTATATATCTGCGTTATACTGTTCAATATATTTTGAATATATACTTCAAATTCTCACTTCATTGTACCTGTCATTTTTGTCATAACTATAATTAATTACTATTTGTCACTATTTTTCGTATAAGAACTTTATCATCTGCTCTTATTATTTAAGGTAGAATTAGCTTAATTTCGATTAACAAACAGTTTCTGCGAAGTGAGGAATGAATGATGCGTAATCAATACGTAAGAATAACTTTTTACGATCAAGTCTGAAATATATTTTATTATGATGCCTTCTTGAAAAGTATTCAACACTTCCTCATTTCGAAAGTCTATCTTTTTCTCTTGAATCAAAATACGTAATAAGATGGATACGGATGCTAATATCAAAGTTTTTATATAACATGTCAATTCTTATTAAACTACAAAATCTAATTATGAAACACATGTACCTCAGAGTAACGTTATGTTCCCTATTTAAGAACTCGAGAGATCGAGATCAGAACTAAAGGGAATCTGACCTTACATAAAAGTAAGGTCATTAAAATAAATGTATGATCAATTTATTGCTTCCACCATACTAATCCTAATGTGAATTCAATTCCTATTTATTTCGAATAAAATATTCCTAAATACAAAACTATAAATCTGCAGAAATTTTCAAAGTTTTAATTAAATTTTATTAGAATATAAAAAACAATCGATTAAATTTGTTGATTTATATTTACAAGAAAATCATTTATCGAGTTTGACTTGTTGCAACATTTTTCAATACTAATGGATTTAAATTGAAAATTTTCTGACCATATTCTTTAAGTCTTTGTAAAAAAACTGATCGAAATAATTGACTTGATAATGTATAGATATAAAATGATTTCGCATAATTCGTATAATAAAGAAGTGTAGTAAATGACATTAAAAATGATCCAATCATTTTATTATAACCAGTTAACGATGGTCCAAGTATATAATATGCATAATAAATCATTCGTGTTAAAGTTAATAATGAACTCAAACCAACTTGAACTAACATCATCTAAAAAAAGACAAAATAAAATTTTCATTTATTTCATATTAGTTTATTTACTAAAATCAATTGTGTATCTGTTTTAGTATCATTTCGTGGTCGTTTTGGTTCGATAGGTGTAATTATTTTTAGTTGTGGTCGTCTTCGTCTCATCTGTCGTATATGTATTAAAGTCATTAAACCAAATATTAACATTAATATATGAGGAATAAAACCAAGCCAAAATACGACAAACATACCATCGAATATAGCATAAGCACCATATAAAGTAGCACATTTTGGTCGAAGATCATAGGTAATAAGAATATGTGAACAAGATAATAGACCAATTAGAATCGTAATTATAACTGAACGATAAACGATTTTCATTTGACTAAATGAACGTAAACGAATATGAATAGATGATGACATACATCGATCAATAGCTGTTAATAATATAAAATAAGTAGCAATTAATGGTATTGCCGAAACCAAATAAGCACGAATTTTACAATAAATTCGATTTGTATTTTGTAGATTACTACCTAAATAATCAGCAGCTAAACGAGTACTAAGTCCAAAAGTAATTGTAAGAAATTCAAATATAGATGAACAAAGAAAATAAAATGCACATGGATTTTGACGTAATTTTGGTGATGTAAATGTTAGAAAATTACATAAACAACCTATAATACCCACAATTAGAAGAATAATTGGTCCGTAATATGTCATTTGTTTTGTAACAATTTGAATTGTTGCTTGTGTTGTTAGTATACATGATATATTTTTATTGCACATGATGATGATGTGTGTCATAAGATTCTTATTCTATAATCATTTGATTTACATATCGTAAAATTTGTATTTCAAATGACATCTGTTATTGTTCTCAGAGAAATCAAAATTATTTTATTATCTACATCTAAGATTAAAAATATTATTTCAATATTACCTATCCTATCAAATATTTATAGATGGTGACAAAGATATATCAAATAATAATTAACCTGAAAAAATTTCTTCGCTACTTTCTAATAAATATGCAAAATACAAAGACATACCAGACAAATAAGCTCCGCGATATTTCCATCATAAAAATCGATCATATTTTGTATTAAATGTATAATAAGAGACCTATCATAAGTTTATATTACACATGTCCGACTCTTTTTTTACGAGCAATAGAATCGTTGTTTTGCTTATCTATGACATATAACACTTGTTTTCAAGAAATGTTTATGTTGCTGTTCCGATAATAAATCATATAAACGATGATAGTAAGACAGATACTACCAAATCAGAAAAAAATTACAATTCTATAAGCTTTTATAATGCCAATACATCCGTTATTTTGCTGTTTATTATGGAAATTTTTGTTGGGTGACATTCATTTACAATGCTAATCGATAATTCAGAATAATGATTTGAAATTCTTTCGATAAGAAAATTATTTTATGAGTAGTTAATTCAGCTTCATTGGTAATTATTTAGTTTGAAACATATTTGTCTTTTTCATGCTAAATTCTGTTGTTAAAAAAAAATCATTGTTCATATTCATATGCATCATTAAAATAGTTAAAGCATGATATAGAACAAATTTTCAGAATGTATGTGAAAAGTCGCACATCATTCATATAATTAAAAAGTTCTCGTGTGTAAAATTTTATAGAAATAGAAGAACAAAAACTAATATAATTATTGTAAATTTCACTGATTTAAGTGTAATTCAAAGATATATTCACTGGGAGTTGCTTCAGATTCTTGCAGAATTACAGATGATAGACTTGGTTGCCATTCTAAACAATCAATATTGAATAACGAAATATTATAAAATTAAAAGAAATCAAGATTATTATTCATTGTAAATCTATTCGGGTAAAATTATATTGTCATTTAATTATTTGAACTAGAATTTATTCTTTTTTTAAGGTTTTATTAGTTTGTAAAGATGTCTATGTGCATAATACCTGCCAGGTAATCATACCGTATTAATGTTGTCTAATGGATTTTTAATAAGATAAAAAGTACAATACTTATAGGCGTATGCTGTCTGTGTAGTGCTAGAAGATCGGTTCTTTTTCTTCCTTTGAAATCGTTTTATTATACTAGATTTTTGACCCAGATTCATTTTAGTAATTAAAATCTTATTTATTTTTTGTAGTAGAAAAAACAAAAAAAATAATTTTTTGCGTTGGTTTTATCGAAGCAACTGTATTTATTGAATAAATTGCTGAAATATAGTCTTTCATATAATAAGATCTTAGGTTATAATACAAAAATAATTACTTATGTGGTCAACAGATGTTAGTTATTCATATATTTATAAAGTAAAAGCTTTTTAATGATGAATTATAACTCTATGAAATGAAAATGAACAGATTAATAATATTTATATTCAATTAAATCTCTTATAAGACTTCAGTCTTGTCTTTAGATTTATTAAATAAAAAAATAATTTTTTTTAAGGTCGTATGTATAGACAAAATATAATAAAACCATTTTATTTTATCAATCTTTAAATTAATATAATGAATGTTAATGAAATGAATATCCTTTTAAAATAATGTTGTTTTAACAGATGATTACATTAAATAATTTCGCTATCTATTTTTATAAACTGGATAACAATAATGTACTTAATTAAGGACGATTTTTATTATTTGTCATGCTTTAGTGAGCCTATTCTCACATGCATTTAGTTCTGAGACTGTCGTCATAAAATAAACACGTAAATTTTTTTTAGATTAATTATTTTCTTCGGAGTTTTCAAGTTCAGGTAAGTACAAAAAAGAAAGATTAGATGTTTTTTTAAACCTTCAACAATTCCGTTATGGTGTATTGCTAATTTTTTCATTGGAACTAACGATCTTTTGAAATATAATATATAATTTATGGTTTGTTTTTACGATAGTTTAATAACCTTATATTATAAAACCTAGAATTAGTGATATAACAAACATTTAATTTTAAAGTATTATTGTAATCAAATGAGTGTATACAAAATATTCACCTTGATAAATGCGCAGACATCTACATTCAGTCGTTTTTTTTTCATTCTTTAGAAGACAAGTAAGCGGGGTCAAAAAAACATTCGGTGCAAAAATAAATTTTCTTTAGACATAATTTCTTTTTCTACGTGAAACAAGAGCTTTAGAAAGCTTAGAAATATCTCTTTGCATTAGAACAGATGGATGTTGTAGTATATAATTAGAAAAAGATGTTTAGAGAAAAAATTCTTGTATCGTAATTAAAATTAAGGTAAACAGCTGACTTTGAAAAGGTAGATTTTTGATTTTTTTTTCCATCGTAGAGGTAAAATATATTGGTTAGATGAATTAAGACATTTACGATTCTGATATAGATTAAGACAGAAAGAGAAAGAGAGAAAAGAAATTAAAGTATTTTATTTATCATACTGTTATAGATATTAAATCAAGTGCATAAGTTCTTATTAGTGAATAAATAGAAAAGACGAAGAAAAAAAAAGAAGAAAAATATAGCGTCATCGAAGTACCTGAGGAGTACGGTCACGTGCGCATTGACGGCTGCGTCTAAAGAAAAAAAAGACGGGTTGTACGTTATGTTAAAGAAGAAAAATTATTTTATATTACATAGTTACATGGAAAGTGGCTCATCGCCTTCATTCACCAAACCGGTCACGTGTATGATGTTGGAGTCACGTGCGTTATGCGTTGTTTGTGGAGCACCAGCTATCGGTATAAATACATTTAATTCTTTCGTTAATTTCACTTGAATTTTATTTTATAGGACGGAATTTCGATGCATATACCTGTTTATCTTGTAAAGGTAATTTACTTTCTAATATTCAGTATAAAGTTTAAAGTGAATATTTTAATTACTTGCCCTATAAAAGTTCATATTTCCCGTAATATGTTTCATGTTGATACATTTTTTTTTTTTGAAAAAAAAATATCTTATTTTTTAGCATTTTTTCGTCGAAATGCATACAATGACCATGTAAGTTAATAATAGTGTATCTTTTTTTTTGTTAAAATTAATTATTAAATTTCTTAGATTCGTTTTACATGTCGAATATCAGGTTCCTGTGAAATAACAATATTAACGAGACGACATTGTTCGGCTTGTCGTCTTAATAAATGCTTTCAACAAGGAATGAAAAAAGAATTAATTCGTAGTTTAGTAGCTATTAATCAGGCCACACCGGGTACAATCATAAATAGACATCATCATGAACAACAACCATCAAGTTTAACAACTGTAAGTTTATCTATTGAAAAAAAGAAAACTATTTCCTATTTCATGAACAACTTAATGTCATTTTTAGATGAATATTTCACCACCCGATAATCAAAGAGTTTTATTATTTACGGATTGGAATTTATTAACAAATATTCGTAATGCATATGAAGATTATTGTATTGAACAATTTCTTGCTTCTCATCAAAAAATTCCACTTTCAATAGCAACACAACCATATCGTTCACGTATTAAATTACAACGTTTAGTTGCTATTAAACTTAAATATATTACCGTTCTTATTTCGTTTATAAAACGTATTCTTCAATGTAATCCATCAACAGGAAATAATTATGAATATATAAAAGATAATTTCTCAACATTATTAACTATAAATACAAGTGAATTAATGAAATCAAATGTATTAAAGAATGCACCATGGGAAAATGATCGATGTCTATTTGAAACTGTTATTACAGAAAATCTTCTTAAACGTGCAGACGAACATTTAAATGTATTCGAAACATTTTTACCGTACGATCCACTTATTATAAAAACATTTCTAATTATACTTGCTTTATCATCACGAACATCCCCATTATTTGGCAAAGAAACATATAATCCGATTGATTTTCATCCATTTCCTAAAGAACTTATTTTAGCTCAAAATTATTATTTAACGGTGTTTTGGAAATATGCGATATACAGATTAGGATATTATGAAACTGTTATATATTCAGTCAGATTTATTCAACATTTTCTTCGTAGGCAAAATATTGAAGCTGAAATTGTGGATGTAATACGTAATAGAGATGATCAAGGTCAACTTGCTGGACTTTTTGAAACAACTTTGAATATATAATCAATTTTTTTGTGTTTTTTAATCGAGATTTGTTTCAAAAAAAAAAAGTTGAATGTTTTTGTTCGGGTCATTATTAATATTACAACAGATTTATGTTGATCAAATAAAGTCTCGTGAAATTTCAAGGAAAAGAAAATAAGATTAAATAATACTTGAGCATTAAAAATCCTTGAGAAGGCAAATATATTTTTATGTTTATAGACGAAGCCAAAGAATAAATAAAAATGTTTTTTAATATTATTAAATGTCCTCAGATAACTCAAGAAAATAATCGTCCCGGAATTTTATTCAGTAAAACATCTTAAAGTCTAGACATGAAAGGAAACCTACTAATTACTTTTTTTTTGTTTGTATTTATTCTTTTTTAAATGTTATCAAATTCTTTCAATGGAATCCCTATCTAGAAATTCTAAAATGTACTTATTAAATAAAGAAACAGATGTATGCCTGTAAAATCTTGTTTTAAAACAAATAGAAATCAAAGTTTTATTTGTCTACCTAAGTCAAATGAAAAAAATTGTAAATATAAACGTCTTTATACAAGGAATTTTTTATTTTCCAGTATAAATAAATAAAATTTTGAAGTTCACTGCAAAATAGTAGTCAAATTAATCGATAATATACGCTTTCTATGAATTGAAATGAGAATTAATAAGAATGTCTATCAGGAAATGCATTAAAAGGAAAACAGCGTACTCTAACTTTTTCAAAACGAGATTCTTTTCAACAGAATTGTAACACTTCAATTCAATTAGTCTTTGTTTTATCGAACTTCATTTACTTTCTCCGTATGGTTATTACATAGACACAGTCATCTGTATAGCTACCGCAACTAATAGCTATTACCATAATAATAGAGAATAATATGTGTCTAGATATCTGAAGCGTTTTGTGAGGGAAGGCGATTATAATAGACATCTGTTTCGAAATGGTTAATGATTCCATAGTTTGTATATGATATAGGCCAAAATTCAAAAAGTCTAATGTAGTCATTAGAGCCCGTATTTGCTTCTAATAAAATAAATTTGATGTTTGACACTAATTCTGTTTGAATGTCAAGTAATATTGAATCATTTCAGATCAATACGAGTCACCTCATTGACTCTATACGGCTTAAATACTTCGAAATCAGCTGTTCACTTGATATCTGAATATACCCGGTTTATTTATTATATTGAAGAGCAATGTATGTTTGTAATATAAAGTTTATTCTTGTATTCATACATTTTTTACAATAGATTTAAAAGTATAGTATGTATGTCTTTTTATTTGAATAGGTTGTATACATTTTACGAAATCTTTCATGATTGTTGATACAAGATGATACTATTTGATATTCATATAATGAGAAATAAGGTTTTTGGGTTTAGTTTTACATGTGTCTGGCATTTATTGGAGAAAATAGGTTACATTCTGATAATTATGTTTTAGAAAAGCAATATCGGCACAGCTGAGACATGTCATTATTACATTTATTATATGGTTAATGACTTAGTAGTACCCAAGAATCTATTTTTATTTACATAAATAGTACAATGACAAAAGTGACCTGAATGAGTCAGTGGTTATTATATTTGTTAATTCTATTCATTATTAACAAAGTATAGTTAACGAACCAAAATAATTGCAACTAAAATGAAGAATGCTTGATCTCATCTAAATGACAATAATAAGTAACATAATTTAGACAGGAATGTCTATGACTGAATCAACAGTTACAATAATACACCTGAAACAAAAACTTATAGAATGAATAGTGGATGAAGATAGGTAAAATATCGGCCGACAATACACGCCACATCTTAGTCACGAGTTTCAAACATAGAGGGTATATAGTACATACAATTATTTTGACATCATAGGCCATCCTTTAAAGGATGTTAAATATATAATTATAATTAAGAATCTTCCAATTCATGCTGTAATTGACACGGGTGATTTCAGACGTGAATATTTTTTATAAATATTTAACACTTTCTATATCTACGACTAATTGAAGGATTGAATTACTTAATGATTACTTTTTTGATAAGAACACAATAAGAATTTCCCACATAGTTTCATACAAATTCAAAGTTAACTACAATAGAAACTAATAGAATTCCTAGTTTTCTATTTTCAATGAAATATTAATAAAAATAAGAAAGATACGATCGACATTATTTTATGACAGATGTTCGATGAAGTTTTATTTGGAAAATTAATAATGTTAAAATTGCCTGAATATTGACATTATGTTCTTTCAAACCCATCGGAGTACACAAAAATTTCAATTGAAAAAAATGTTGAATCTGACGACTCCTGTTTCAGATAAAACTCGAGAATAACTCGAAGTCAAATGAGTGAAAAAAAATAACGGCTTATTTCCATAGAGGAAACGTTTATTAACAGTATTAGGAATAAAATTTAGATCTAAGATCAAACATATTTGAACAACTGAATTCAGATAGAAACTTTTTCCTCTACAAATCCTATTCACTCTGCTAATAATCTTAAGTACAAATATTTTAACATATTTCTTTGTTGCAACGATCAAAAATCCTACATATATACACTATTCATGAAAATGAGCAAAATAAAAATATGAAAAACAATGAAGTGAAAGAAGGATAAATCAATTGATACTATATGTAGTTATAAAAATCTTTAAATAGTAGTGAATATTAAAATTTTGTTCATCCAAGCTTATCTCATCATATCTGGAAGAAGACTATTGAAGTGCTAATCCGGCGGCTTAGAGTACTGGATAATAAATAGCTTGAATATATTCAATGTTACTTTAAATAGATAGAAATTTTAATTAACTAATATTCGGTATGCCTAGAGTCTTGTCCATACAATTAAAATGAAATTAGTTCAGAATAGTAAATATATATATTTAAAAAAAACCTTTTCTTTCAAAATGAATTCAAGATATCGTATGATAAATTATATTTAAGATGAGTTCGCTGTCAATTTTCTGTTATCTCTCTCAAAGTAATCGAAGGTGGCGACTTGCCGAGAAATAGATTGGTTATATTCTACAAACCAATCAACAGAGCTTGAGTCATAAAGTTTCCTTACACAACTCAAATATTATTCATTGATTTTTTATTCATTTTCATTTCTACTATATTCCGAGAATGTTCAAAAGTAGTAAGCCTAGTAAACCAGCAAGAAAACCTGGTGGTGGTGCTGCTATGATGAAACAGGTTAATACATTTTATTTTTGATATTTTCATTATCTAAACACGTAATTCTTTACTATAGATGGGTTTTCAAATGCCAAATTATGATGAATCAGGTATGGGAGGTGGTGATGATGATGATGACGATGATGATCTTGAAGCTGAATTGCAAAGATTACAACAGGGTTCCGGGGGTAATCAACGATCGAAGGCTAATAATCAAAAAGCAGGTTTGTTAAAGTATGATATTACTAAGTAATTAAATACTTTTCATATTTATTAAGGTGGAGCACCACAAGATCTTCAGTCATTTCATAATCATGTAGGTAAACTTCTCCAGGATATTGATAAACCTATAAATGATGATGAATTATCTGATGTTGATGAAGATGAACTTTTAGTAAGTTTACATAGGAGATATGTTTTTTGAAATTGTCAAATTTTTATAGGCTGAACTAAATGAAATTACAGATGACATTGAAAGTGAATCACATGCTCCAGCGCAACAAACACAAGTAAAATCTAGTGGCAATATATTATCTTTACTTGAAACACGTCAAGAAATGTATGTTAAAGCATCAGCAGCAGCAAAAGCAAGTGGTGATGGTGCAAAAGCTAGACGTTTAGAACGACAACTTAAAGTATATAGATTTTATATTCGATTGAATATTTTTTTTTTAATTTTTTAATTTCTATTTAGACTATTCAAGAATTACTTCAATCAGCTCGTGCCGGTGCACCGGTAAATGATAGTGATATTCCACCTGAAGTATTCATTGGTGGTCAAGCAGCACCAGTACCTATGCAAACTCCTCCTCCTCAACCACCACCACCAACTGTACCGCAATCACGCGCTGTACCTACGTCACAACCGCAACCACGTGTTGTACCTACATCACAACCACAACCACCACCGTCATCAACCGCATCACACTCGCGTGATGTACCTATGGCACCCACGTCACATCCGCGTAGTATACCTTTACCAAAACCTACAGCAACTGTTCCTGCAGCAGATAATTCAGTTGTATTCAGACGTAAGTTACTATCAAGTTTGATTATATTAGAATAACATATTTAAATCTATTCTAAGCACAAGCAAATCCTACTACAACAAATGCTGATCCAGCAATTACTCGACTTAAAATGTTAGCTTTACAAGCTAAACAACAAGGGGATATGACTAAAGCTAAAGAATACATTCTTCAATTAAGGGTATATATTGTATTCTACGATATTGATTAGTTTTTATCTTTATAAATAGGAATTACAGGGTAAATCTATGACAACTGCTCCTTCTGCAGATAGGGAAAGTTATGATAATGTACCTGACGATGATGCTCCACCACCACCTATGCCATGTTTGTACTAACGTTTTTTTTGCTACGGTCTAAAATTGATTTTTATATTTAGTAAAAGCACCTGAACCTCATACAGTTATGGAAGCATTACAACAACGACATGAAGAATTATCAAAACGAGGTGAAGAAGCAGCTGTTAAAGGTGATAGTTCAAAAGCAAGACGAATGGAACGACTTTCAAAAGTAAATTTTTCTTCTTATGCTCTATACATAGTTAATCGGAGAATGAATTTATAAAATTTCTCCGAGATAAGTAAACATCAATTTGAATTAAGAAAAAATATTTTTTTTTATTAACAGCAATATGAAGAAGCTATAGATGCTACACGAAAAGGTCGTGCATATGATTACAATGGATTACCAGAGCTACCTGGTTTTGCACCTATTCCTGTTCAACAATCACAACCTCAACCAACTGGATCGTCTTCGTCTAGTTCAGGAGTAAAACAAACACCATCAAATGCGCAACCAAGACCATCTCAAACACAACAACAACGGCCAGTTCCATTAACTGCATCTAGTAGTTCAACAAGTAAATTATATTTTTTCATTCTATTTATCTTAATTTCAATTTTCGTAGCCGCAAGAAAAAGTCAACAAGCACAAACACTTCGTCTTAAACAAGAAAAATTTCATAAACTTGCTATACAAGCTAAACAACAAGGTATAACTAGTAATTCTATATATTCTTTATACATCGAATATATAATTATAGGTGATCTTGATACGGCAAAAAAATTTCTTATTGCATATAAAGGACTTGAACAAATGATAGCAGCTGCTGAATCAGGTTTACCTGTTGATATGAGTCAAGTATGAGATTTGTTCTTATGTTTATTTGTTTTAAATAGACATATAAATATAATCTTAGGTGCCTGTATTACCTGATGATGATAGTGATATGATTAATGATGATGATTTACCACAAGATTTAGCTCATGCAGATCGAGATACAATTTATCGTCGTTTACAAGAGGATCTTCTTCGACAAATTCAATTATGTGCACGGAATGAACAAATTTATGCACAAATGGATGGAGCAAATAGTATCAGACAAGCTAATGAATATAAACAACTTGAACAACGTTGTGCACATGATTTGGAAAAATTACGAAAATGTTTTCAACATGGTTTAAAACCACCACTATTTCATTATGAAAGAAGACAAATGAATATTGTTCAAACTAATAATGATTTAGGAGACAATGATCTTGAAGTAAATATTTCTAAGAAGATTTCATGATAGAATAATATAAATATATTTTTTTGCTTTCAGGTTATTGTTCTTCGTGGTATTAATTTACCAGTTCCTGCTGGTATATCATCATCAGCACTTGAAACTTATGTTACTATTGAATTTCCTTATCCAACTGAAACACCTCAAGTAGCTAAAACTCGTCATGCTGTTGGATCGACAAATGCTGAATTTCCTGAGTCAACACATAAATTTTTTATAAAACGAAATGATGCAAAATTTAAACGTCTGATGAACCGAAAAGAATTAAAATTAGCTGTTTTTTATAAACCTGGTTTTCTTCGATCAGATCGTCCGTTAGGTGTAGCATCAATTAAATTAGCTTCTTTAGAACAAACATGTACACTACATGAATCACTTGATTTATACGAAGCTGAACATAAGAAAAAAGTTGAAGGAAAATTAGAAGTTAAACTACGTATTAAAGAAGCATTAGGACAAACAAAAGCTTCAGATATATTACCACAACGATGGCTTGTTATTGATCGTTTTGAAGAAGTTGTAAGTATCATATTATTTATTTTCGACACTTTAATAGAATACTTTTTTATAGTCTCAAAATGCCAAGTCATCATCATCGACATCAAGGTACGTTAACTCTAAAAAGTTGAATAGATATATATTTATTGTTCAAGAATAATATAATAACCGATAGTTTTTCTATTAACACACACATAATTCAGATCAGCAGCACCGGCAATTACTACTATTGCTCGTATTGTACCTACAGGTGAAGCATTTGGCCAATTGGCCATAAATATGGCCGAAAATAAAACTCATAATGAAGTAGTAGATAGCAGGTATTTTGTGTTAGAACTTCAGAAATAGAATACTGTCTTCGCCTATTGATTTGTTACGCATACCCGCATGTTGTTCACCCCGTGTTATTTGTATATTGCTTTTATTTATATTTCTCGCATTTGATTTCTTTATTATTGTGCAGTCAATCGAATTTATCTAAAGCGGATCGTCATAAACAACGACGAACTCATGAACCAACAGCCGTACCAGTAACAACAAGTCCACAAAGTGTTCAAGTTCTTAATTATGAAGCATCACTTCTTCAACAACAGGTTTATTTTCGAAAATTGATTTAAATATTTTATTTTATCTGAAAAATAGATTGAACAACTTCGAGATCGTCTTGATCCGGATCAACTTCATCAATTGCAAACAAAACTTCGAAAAATCGAAGAACAATCTGATCAATTAGTTAATTCTTTACGTAATGGAGGAAAACCGGTTCTAAAAGGTATATTCTTCTTTGTTTTGTTAACGTGTTTTTTTTATCTATTCTATATTATAGAACATATTCATGGTCTTGAAGAATTAATTGATTATTATGATCAAGAAGCACGTGAATATCATCAACGACATGACACAAGAAAAGCTGATATGTGTTTAACAAAAAAGAAACTTGTTATAAAAGAAGTAAATTTAATTTTGTGTTTTTTGATTATAAACTCATCAATTTATCTCATTTAGATTGGTACACTTACAGGACAACCACCACCATCATCTGTAACTTCATCAAAATTCTGACATTTTCTCATTTATTTTTATTTGCTGTACTTTTATTTGTATGAATTGCTGCTTCTATAACATTATTTGGCATTTTTTCTTTTTTTTATTTACTAAGAAAAACAAGCTTTACAATGATTTTAATATTTAGTTGACACAAGTTAATTAATGCATGTGTTTGTAAATCATCAAATCTAGATTCTTTATTCTTTTCATATTTCAATGTAAATCAATTCTTTCAGTTCAATAATAAAATATTTCAAACGATAAGTCTTAATGATATGAAACTAAATGCACTAGCATTGAATATAGATATAAAAGTTTCTTAGATATGTTCCGGGCGATTCTTCTCTTTTTTTTTATTGATTCAAACGAAAAATAAATAACAAATAAACGGTTGATCGATTTATTAATACTGTAATTCACTTTCGATTAATTTCTTATACTGTTCAAAACCATATTCAAGTGCAGTAACACTACCATTACGACATAGCCAAGCTTCCGTACAAACACGTTTAATAAGTAATTCATCGTGAGATACAAGTACAACACCGCCTTGAAATTTCTTTATTGCATCAGCTAATGCTTCAATAGTTTCCATATCTATTAAGCAAAAGAATAATAAAACAATTTCTTTTATTTTTGAAAAACTTACCAAGATGATTTGTCGGTTCATCAAGTATAAGAATATGTGGACTAAAAATTCGAAATTATATTTCTATGTAAAAAAAAGAAAAGAAAACTATTTTTCATACTTTTTCATACACATTAAACTAAATGCAACACGACATTTTTGTCCTCCGGATAAACTCATTACTGATTGTAGTGCTGTATCACCGGTAATACCAAAACGACCAAGTTCAGTTCGATACTGTTCAATAGGTTTACCTGGAAATCTCGCTTGTAATACTTCAACACAATTAACATTCATTGGTAATTGATCAACAAAATGTTGTGTAAAATAACCAAGTGCTAAATTTCTATGACCATGTCGTTGACCTTTTAGTGGTTCTAATTCTTCAACTAATAATTTCAATAAAGTTGTTTTGCCTTAGAAAATAAAAACGAGAATTTCAAAACAAAAAAATGAAACCTCTTGTTGTACCTGATCCATTTTCACCCATAATACAAATACGTGATGAAAGATTAGCTGATAAATTGATATTATTTAATAGCAATGGACTATTTTTTGAATAAGCAAATGCAACTTCATCTAATTGCAATATTGTTCCATGTAATGGTTCAGGATCAGGAAATTTAAAGTGAACTTCAAGTTCTTTATCAACAGGTCGAAGAATTGGTCTGATGAAATACAAAATTTTATTTATAAAGGAAAATAACTACTAATTAAACTTACAGTTTTTCTATTAATTTAAGTTTACTTTGTACTTGTGCAGCACGATTAGCGTTATAACGAAAACGATCAATAAATACCTATAAGGAAAAATCGAATAGGTTGAATTCATTATCTGGACTAGTGAAACAAACCTGAATATGATCTCGATATTCTTTTTGTGCTTCATATTCACGTTGTTGATTTTTAAGACGTTCTGATCGAGCAGACACAAATGTATCATAATTTCCTCTACATAGAAAAAAAAGAAATTATAAAGAAACATTAAGCTTCATTTCGTATAAATACCGATATGAATCAACTTTTTGTGCATTTAAATGTAAAATATCAGTTGCAACAGTATTGAGAAATGTTCGATCGTGAGAAACAACTAATATCGTACTTTTCCATGTTTGTAAATAATTTTCTAACCAAATAATGGCTTTTAAATCTAACATGTTTGTCGGTTCATCGAGTAATAGAAGATCTGGTCTAAAGAAATATCATATAGAAAATAATATTTGTAATTATAAGATATAAAATATTTACTTTGAAAAAAGTGCTCGTGCTAAAGCAAGACGCATTCTCCAACCACCAGAAAATTGTCTATTTAAGAATAACAAGATAAAATAAGTCAAAAAAACAAAAATAATTCTTATACTTTGTAGCCATTCCTTGCATTTGTGGACTAAAACCAAGACCACATAATATTACTGCTGCTCTTGATTCTGCTTTATCTGCTTCAATACTTTCTAATTCAGCATAGATTGCTGTTAAACGTTTTGATATAAAATTATCTTGCGCTGCCGATGATCCATTACTAAAATAATAAGAATTAAATAATATTATTAAAACGACAAAATCAAATTTTACCTTAAATGTAATCGTTTATTTATTTCTTTTTCTTCGGTTAATAATGCATTTCGTCGTTCATCACATTCAAGAACACTTTGTAATGCTATTGTATCAGTACCTTCAATTTCTTGTTCAACATGTAATATCCGGATATGAGCTGGAAGTACAAGATTTCGACTAAAAATATATTAAATAATTAATTATCATAAATACGAACATAAGAATTTTTTGATATATAGCTAAATCGTAATCTGATTCATCTAGATATTACTTCTGAATAATCTTTATCAGTACCGATCTTGATTCTCATAGATAAATAATGTATTATTTACTCCTAGCTAACGTTGGCAACAATCAGTTGAAATTTTTCAACTTCAGCCTATATTTCCTCAGTCGATCTAGTCTATATAGTTAATAATTTCAATTAGAACATACTTCGCCATTACACGTAGTAATGTTGATTTACCCAATCCATTTCGTCCAACAAAACCATATCGACGGCCGTAGATAAGATCGAGAGTACCACCAAGAATTAACATTCTATTATAGAGGGAAAATAACGAACTGAAAACAAAATATATTCATTTTACTTATTTCCATAAGATACATCGAAATTATCAATATGAATATCGAATCTATTGATAAATAATTGAGAATATTTTAGTTTAAATTTTGTAAATTTAACTTACGATTTACTTGTTGAATCAGTATTTTCATTGTCTGCAAGTAATCGTTTATTAGTAGCTTGACTAACAACAGCATCTTCAAGTTTTGGTTGTACTCTAAAAATTTCAAATACAATAATATATATATATATAGATAGATTGTTTTATTATTATACTTATTCTCTCCATTTGTTACTACATCACGAGCGCGTTTTTCTTGTTTTTCTCGAAGTTTTGCTTCAACTTTTTCAAGTTTTTTCTGTGATACAGTTGTTGATTCATTTAATGGTTTAATATTTGTTCTATCAGACATATTGAATAAAGCTGATGAAATTTCATCATATGTTGTACCAGAATAATGTCCAATTGAAACTGGTGCTAATAATTTTTTTGGTTCATTCGTTGAATTATGTCCATTAGGTAATGTTTCTCTAATAAAGAAAAAAAAATATATATAAGTTATTTAAATTTTTTTTTCTATTACAGTCGTAATTGATCAACAACAAATTGACAAAGATCCGTAATTGCTTCTTGTTCTTTTTTATTATGAGCAACTTCTTCGAGAATAGGTCTCAAAGCATCTTCAACTTCTTGAAAATCAATATAATCAGATTTATTTGTTTCTAGAATATCTATACAGAAGAAAAAAACGACAACAAGAATAATTATTTTTGAAAAGTCAAATAGAAGAAATTATAGACCTTTGATATAACCAAGAATATCATCATTAACAGCTGGTAATGTCGATCGAATTCGATCAATAATAACTTTCATTTTTGATTTTTCTTAAAGTTGAGTGGAGCAACTTATAGAGAGGAACGACCAAAGCGAAAAGCAAAGAAGGAATCAACATGAGAGTACAGCTGATTCAGAAATTGGATGTAAAATGGTAAAAGTAAGTTAACGAATGAATTTACTATCGATCGACTGTTATTAACTGACATCTATTGTATTTTGTAAATCAAGGGTTATATATTCTCGCTCGTTTTGTGTAGACAGTTTCGATGATGTACAATACATATAGACTCATCTTTTAGTATACAGTACGAATATATGTCATTAGTCATATAATCTCATAGTTCACACTATAATTAACTGATATTATCTTTTGAGATAAAATCTTGATACTCTCATTTAGCTCGAAGTCGATTGGATTGCTTGTTAAAGATGCTCAATGTTTTTATGAACAAAAAAAGTCACGCTTTTGACATTGATAAATGCGATATTTTACTAACAGATTACAATCTAGGGAGATCAACCGATCTCTAAAGATTTGATTCATATACTCGAAGATACTCAATACATTATAGATCTATCCTTTGACATAACTGTACGAGTTTTATATATTAAAACTTAATCTAAAATATCCAACATAACATTTATACTTGTTTCTATTCTAAAATTATTATACATATTGCAGTTTTCTTTTTTCTAATTCAATATTTATCAAATAAACTACATCCGTACACACATGAAAAAAGAGAAATTTATAAATAGTATTATCCTATTGTTATATGTCTAAAATATTAATTCCATTGATTAGGTTGATCAGATGAATTGTTATGAGTAGTTGCTGCCTATAAATGAAAAAAAATCAAAGAAATATTATAATTAATCATAAAAAAATAGAAAAAAAACTTACTTTATGTTGTGTCATTATATCTGTAACTTCACGATCTTCAGGTAACATTGATGGTGAAACAGGTTGTCGTTGTGGCTGTTGTTGTTGTTGATGTTGCTGCTGATTTGATTTTGTTATTTTACCTAATTTAACCAAAATGTGAACAAGACGTCGAGCAGATATTGTTTCATTTACTAGAACAAAAATGAATTGTATATCAATTACAAGGAACAAAAATATTCTACAATTATATCCAAGTTCTTTTGCAGCTGAAGTTACATCATTTTCTGTTAATGTTATACCAAAACGTTGTAAAACTGCAGGTATTGAACTATAGGGTAATCGACCTGATGGATTTGTTTGAATAAAAGTTTCTATATATATAAAAAATGAAATCGATAAATATTATTTTGAAAAAAAAACGAACAAACCATTAAGTTGACGAACGGTTAGTTTCTCACCGTTACCTACATGAGATGGTTCTTTCTAAAAATAACAATAATTTATTTTTATAGAAAAACAAAATTTTCATACGGCTACAACAGCTTGTTCTTTATTATTTGTTACTGTTGTATCAGCATTATGTGTTGTATGTGATCGATGACGATGATGATGATAATGATATTTATTTTCCATAACTGGAACAGGTGGTTGTTGTTGTTGAAAATTAGATAAACGAACTGGTAGATTACGATGACCACCTGTATCAACACTACGAGCTCGATCTCTTGCACCTCGTTTTTGATTAACATACATATTATTATTATTAGTAGTATTAGTTAAGGCACCTATCGGTTGATTTGCTATATTTGCCCATTGAGGATTAAAAGATACTACGGGTGCTTGTGTTTGATATATATGACGAAGAGATGGATGTTGTTGCTGTGGTGGCTGTTGATTGGAATGAAATGTACGAAAAGATGGTGGAAGTCCCATAGTATTAGATACGGATCGAGATGATGATGAATAATTATTATTTGGATGAAGTGGTGCTTTACCTACTGTTGATATTGTTAGTGCTGGATAAGGAGGTCGTCTAAATTATAAAATATATATAAAATATGTCTGAAATTAGTATGAAATATTAATTTACTGGTCTTGTTGAAAGACACCATGAGGAGCAGATGGTTGTTGACCATAATAAAAAGGTTGTCGATAGAGTGGATTTTGTTGTTGAATAAATGGTGATGCCATATATAAAGCTGATCGTTGTTGTTGTAATAAAGGATTACTAAAATAAGGTTGTTGAGGTCGTTGTTGTTGCCATAGATTTCCTGGATTGTTTGTATTACCAACAAAAGGTACCAACATTTTTGGATATTCTCTATTTATTTTATTGCCTTGTTGTTGTTGTTGTTGTTTGTTATACGATGTCTTATGTTGACTATCACGTGAATGACTACGACCATGAACAAATTGTTTTTGTTGTGGTGTTACAGAAGCTTCACGTTCTTTGGAATGTGTTCGTTGATGATCAACTTTTGGTTGAGTATTACTTGTCATACGAATTGAAGATATTGTTGTATGAACAATATTACCACCATTTGTTATTGATTTTATTGGTGCAACACGATCTTGTGAATGCGTACGACTACGTGATCGTCTTGGACTTCGATCTTTTCTAGTCTCTTTACTTTGTTCTCTACTACTTGAAAGATCCGGAACTGTTTGATTATTTTCTGAAGCTTCATTTGTTGTTGTATTTTTTGTTGATGTATCTGATGTTGTTGCTGTTGTTTCTTTATTTGCTGGAGCTTTTGGTGATCGTTTTTCAACAAGAATAACACGTTCAACATCAGCTTCACATTTAACTTTAACTTTATATTTTCCTGTTCGATAAAGTTCTAATGCAGCTGGATAATCACGAAGAAGTTGTTCAACTTCTTTTGAACTTTTTATTGTTCGAGAACCTTCCATTGTACTTTGAACTAAAAATATAATAAGATTTAATAAAGAAAACAACTAAAAAACAATTCATATATACATTGAGTTTTTGTATAAGGACCACTTTGAACAGCCATTGTAGTAGTATTTGTTGTCACTGATGATAATGCACTTATAGGAGTATTAGATTTAGGTAGAGTTGCAGGAGGCATCTGTTTATATAATCAAATAATATATCTAAATATATGATAATCCTATTCGTATATAATCAACTTCATATAGTCAACAAAAAAAGTGACATTCTCGATTTTGTTATATTCTATAATTACAACTTACTCTTGCCAATACTATCGTTCAATTGGTGATCACCTATTGATGAGACACAGTCGACTTCGATTGTCTTTTATCAACGTCTGATTAAACTTATGGTTATGGTTTGATTGAACAAAAAGAAAAAGAAAAACGACAGTGAGCTATGGCGATGAGAACAGCCTATAGATATTAAGACGACATATTCATATAACCGAAAGGTAAAAAAAAAGTAGTGAGTTGTCCGATTGAATCAAACAACAGACGCAATCAATTTTTTTATACATGTGCATTTGATCATGGCGTTAGACGGTCACGCGTTACACTCGAATGCATTCGATGATATATGTGAAAGAAAAGTCTTCCTTTCATCCTTCTCATAAAACATAAATGATAAATCACTCCTTCAATATAAAATAACGTATGTATATATACGTATATACTCTTATCATTTATATGTAGAATATATTGAGAGATATAACTAATGATTTAATTCAGCGATGTTTTATTTCAAAAGAAATAACAGTCAATATGTTTTGTTCTTGATTATAAAAAGACAAAATTATACTAATACACATGATTTATACATCGATTTTAGCTATACGACGAGCAAGTTCATCGAGATCATAATACGTTTTTTTTGTTGTACTCATATCTTTTGATTCTTCATGTTTAATCAAATCCGGAGTTAATATCATTGCACAATGAGCAAACCATGCATAAGGTTTTACAAGTAGACATCCTTCGTGTTTTAACTAAATTCATAAAAATGAAATCTTATTAATTACCATGAAAGAATGAAGTATGATAATTTACCTGTATAGCTAAAGCACGATCAGATGTTACAATAATTGTATGTTGATTATTAGTTCGTTGAACAATTTCAATAAGCATATCATCGGTTGTTTTGTAAGCTGGTTGAGCACTGCTAACTTTAATACTACCAACTTGATCTAATTGACGTGTTGAATCAAAAATTAGATCAACATTTGGTATATGCATATGTTCATTCCATGCTGCTGCAATATCTGCAATAGCTCGTTCAGTTTTTTTTCCATTTCGATTTAAACAAAGACGACGAAGTGAATCAATAACAAACATCATATTATTTCCATCTAAATAAACTTGTTCAATATCCTTAGGCCAATCATGTTGATTATTTATTGTTACATAAGCATCATGAATTTCTGCAAGTACGACACGTTGCTAAAACAAAAAGGATTTACTTATACAATTATTTTATTCATGTGTATTTTACTTGAACACGTTTTTCGGATTGTTGTTTACGTTGTTCTCGTTCCTTTTCAAGACGAGCAATAGTCATGTCAATCGAATCATTACATTCATGAAATACTGATAAAATTTTAACTGGATTACCCTGTATACCTGCTGAACGAAATTGTTTAATAGTATCGATATCATCAATATTTAGTTCTTGTCGATTTTTCGAAAAAGATATGTTATCTTTATCTTCTTCAGTTGATGAATTAACCTGATGTTTTTGTTCATTTCTTTCAGCTAAAAGTTGTTTGACAATATCGATTTGTCCTTTCGCTTTTTCTAATAATTGTATTAAATATCGTTTATTTTTTATTTTTATACCATCAGCTTCAAGTTGTGCAATTTGGTTTTCATATTTTGTAGCAAGTTCATTTAATTTATCTTTTTTTTCTTTATGAACTTCCATTATTTTCAATACCTTATTAACATCACCTTGACATTTTTCTAAGTTTTTAAGTACACATGGACAATGAGTATTGATACCAGCTGTAGATAATTCTGCTAATTGAGTAGCATATTTTAATTTGAGTCCTTTTCGATATGTATCCTCAGATTGATTTGAATCATTTGTCTTATCACTTCTTTTTTGTTCGCACGCCGCTAAATATTTTTGAACATAATTAACATCACCATCAAAACGTTCCATAAGTTTAAGTAGACATGCACGTTTTAATGGTTCAGTTGTTGGTTGTAAAGCTGCTAAAGCACTACCAAAACGAGTTTCAAGTGAATCCAATTTTTTCTTACGAAATTCTTGTTGAAAAAGATATGCACGGACCTGTTTAAAGAATTTAGAAAAAATGAATTTGCTATTTTTTATGTCGATATATAGCGACAACCTCCATTCACCCGCTTAGGAGGTGTTAGCGGGCCGAATTTATATATCTACACGAATTTAACGTTTTATACCTGATCAACATCACCATCATATTTGTGCAATAGACGTAAGAATTTATGATTTGATTCTTCTGGAAATCGTTGTTGAAGCAATTGCAATTGCTCATTATATTGTTGCTGATTTGAAGCCATTTTTACTATTACCACCAGTACACAATGTTGTGAAAAAAATATATTTATTAAAGAAATGCAACATTCCACCTCACCTTTTATAGCAGTCAATGAGTAATGCAGAAAAATTGTGCAATAACTATTTATGATGACACACATGACTACAACTAATATTTACTTATTTATTTAATAGTGTATTATCAATCAAATTTGATGATGTAGCAGTAAGGTAATATTCTATCATACGTTTCGAAAAATTATGATGCAATGTAAAATTTCAGCAATCTCCTCAATAATGCTACATATCATTCAATATGCTTTGTTTACAAATATAGTTTCAAAGTTCTTTCATTAAGTAGCATGATATAATTCTAGATTTTGAAAAGAACAATAAGTAAATATCAAATCGTTACAAGACAAAAAAAAATTGGGTATAAGTCAACATGACCAATCTCTTATTGTTTATAATACATGCTTGTATTTCTTATCACACAATAAAATAGCGACAGTCTATCACGTAGAAAGAGAAAAGAATGATGAGGAACTAGTATTTGATTTGGCGGTCATTATAACATTGTTTTTACTGTATTATATAGATTACAATTAACTCGTTAAAAACAAAATAAGCTGGAATAAGTAAGTATCTTCTCTCTCATCGTAGTTTTTAACAGGCTTGAGTAGCTATATTTATTGTACCACCATCACAGATATACTAATGAGAAACAATGGTATTTGATGGAAATTGAATGTTTCATATACTTTCATAGGTGTCGCATAAGATCTAGGTATTAACTTTCATTAAAAATGTTTTCTTCTTCTTTGACTCAGAATAAAATGACATCCGATATGAACAATACTGGTAATTTCACCAAACAAACTAATAACAAGAATTATTTATATGAACCACCTGTATTTACTGTTGAACAACGATTAGAAAAAATCAAGCAAGCTTTACCACAAGTTGAAAAACTTTTTGAAAATGAATTTACAAAAAATCATTTTCCAGGTCTTGCTTATGGAATTATTGTTGATGGAGAATTACTTAGTACTCATAGTTTTGGTTACATTGATTTACAACAGAAAATACCAGCTACTAGCAAATCACTCTTTCGTATTGCATCAATGACAAAAAGTTTTACTGCTATGGCTATAGTTAAACTTCGCGATGATGGTAAACTTCGTTTGGATGATCCTGTTCAACAATATATTCCTGAATTGAAAATGACGGACATGTTAACAAATGATGCACCAATAATTACTATTCGTCATCTATTAATACAACATGCTGGTATGCCAGAAGATGATCCATGGGCAGATCGATTATTAGCTTTACCTGATAATGAATTTCTAGCAATGTTAAAAAAAGGAATCAGTATATCAAATCCACCAGGTACTATTTGGGAATATACAAATCTTGGTTATACAATGTTAGGTAGAATTATTACAGTTGTATCACAAATGTCTTATCAAAAATATATTAAACGAGAGATTCTAGATCCACTCGGTATGACAAATACATTTTGGGAATATAATGAAATTCCATCAGAATTATTAGCTCGTGGATATCGTTGGGAATGTGAACGTTATTCAGAAGAAAACTTACTTCATGATGGAGCATATGGTGCTATGGGAGGATTAATTAGTTCAATTGAAGATTTTAGTAAATATATATCATATCATTTACAAGCTTGGCCAGCACGTAATGAACCTGATCATGGTCTAGTACGACGTAGTTCATTACGTGAAATGCATCATCCTTGGAATTTCATACAACTTAGTACATATAAACATCGTCCGTGCCCATTTATGTGTGCCTACGCTTATGGACTTGCATGGATTAAAGACAACGATGGATTAGTAGCTATTACTCATAGTGGAGGTTTGCCAGGTTTTGGTAGTAATTGGATTATGCTACCTGAACATGGTATTGGACTTGTTTCCTTTGCTAATGGAACTTATGCTGAATTAGATACTATTAATTCAATTATCATAGAACAAATTGTCACACTTGCTGAGTTAAAATCTCGACAATTACCTATTCCAAAAATTCTTACTGAACGAAAAAATCAATTAATAAAATTATTATTAGAAAACAACTGGAATATACAAGATTCGGAATTATCAGTGATATTTGCCGAAAATTTCTTTCTCGATCATTCATTAGAATTACGAAAAAAAACTTCACAAGATTTACTTAATGAAGCAGGAAAAATTCTAAATATTAAAAAATTAATTCCAAAAAATCAATTGCGTGGTCATTTTGACATCATCGGTGAACAGGCTACAATTCAAGTCAAATTCAGTCTATCACCAGAAAATCCACCATTACTTCAAGAACTAGAACTAGTTAAAATCAATCAATAATACAGTTCTTTTCTAGTTTATATAATATCTTTATTAATTACTCGAATAAATGATATATCTCATCATGTTACTTTTATTATGAAAATAAAAAATAGAATTTATAGATGTCATTAGAAGCAAATACTTTTCTTTTCTTTTTCCATTGACAAAGATTCTGTTGGAAAGTACGATTACATCGATAGACAAATGAAAATATCTTTATTAATTTTTAGATATACATAGTTATTCTTCTCTATTCTATACTTGTATTTCGTTTCAAAAAGGAGGTCGTTCATTGTTTCGAAATGTCCATCTAAATGGCTGCCATTGTTGTGTGAAATTTTTCTCCGGTATGATGGCTTTACACTTGATCAGTCTATTTATTTTCTCTTTCATAGTCGAAGATCGTGATTGTATCTGTTCAAGTGATGACAGGTGCACGAAAAACACGTTCATCTAGTGCAGTTTCAACACCATCCTTAACAAATAGTAATGGATCAACTATTCTTGATGATCTACATGCAAATATTCATTCATCAAATCAATTTATAAATATCTATAATCAATGTTATCAAATAACAACACTTCGATCATCATTAATTAATCTTCTTTGTAATATATTAACGGATTCAGTAAATGTTGATTCAAAAATTCTTCTATTCATTCTTGATTCTTTCATAATAAATCATGATAATTTACTTGTAGAATTAACTGATATACAATTTAAACAAGATCTATTACCATTTATTAAACATATATTATCAACATATGATGATAATAATGAACTATTAACATCTATTTTACGATTTCTTACTGTACTTATTGAATATCGTTCGAATTTATTAACTTTAACATTAACCGAATGGTTATCTAGTATATTACATTTTATTGTATCACGTATTAATTCAACATCATATTTAATATATGGTGATTTAATTATTGATTTACTTGCAAAAATAGTTAAATATTTTACACCATTACCAAAAGAAATTGTTGATGTCTTAGGTCGATCACCATCATCAGTTATTTCAACGAATTTTCTAACACAATTAAAATCATGGGTTAAACATGTTGATGATACAAGATTAGCTCTATTTGCTATTCATCTATGGGAACCATTAGCTGCACTTCTCAGTCGACTATTAACTCGTGGACATACAAAAGGAAATGAAATGTTAGCTGTTATACAAGATGCTTTTATCGTTGCTAATTATTCTATACGTGGTGCTGCATTTTCTGCATGGGCTTCATTTATGTCACATATCTATCGGTCAGATTTAAATCTCAATAATGATGATACTCATCAACAACAATTATATAATCGTTTATTAAAATTATTTCTCACACCATTTATACCAGATAATACATCGAAAAGTAAATCAGCATCTATAGCTAAATGTCGTGCATGGGTCATATTAGTATCATCATATCCAACACATATTGATGATGTACTTTTACCATTTCTTTCTTTTGCATTTGGTACTCAAGTAACATGTAAAACAACATCATGGTGGTCAGAATGTCGAAAAATTGGTTTAGAATGTCTTCATGATTTATTCAATGATAATACGAATGGTGAATGTATTTTGAGAACCGCTGGTGATCAGATACTTAATTATTTATTTGATTCAGTCATTGATGAAATATCAGAGAATACAACGAATGAAGAAAATTTATTTTGGTTAACTGTTTGGAATTGTTATTTAACACATTTAACACAGATATTTACATCGAATAATTCTATTAATGATAATCAACGTATAGCAATAAATACTGGTCTTTTAACACGTATTGAACAATTATGGATTGATTCACGTATTTCAACAGAATTTTTATTAAAATTATTTGATACATTTGAAAGAACAGGATTTCCTCTTGCTATTGAAACAGTATTAAGAGATTCAAGTATAAGAACAAAAACATTATCAGCTACACAAAAGAATCGATCACGTAAGTTAAATACAGTCTACGACAAAAGTTTAAGCGAACATATTTTTATGCTTTTTTCGATAATGCTAAGTATTTAGATTAAATCTAAATAGTGGTTTTGATAGCTAACGGAGTGCACTATATAATGCAGTTTGCGCGAAGGTTCCATCGATGACGCATGTTGAAAACGCCTCTAGTAACCGAATACAGTAGTTTTTAGGTCTTGTAAAAGTTTATTGGATATGTTTTTCAATATTATCATCTTATAGAGCATAAAATTCTGAACTAAATGAGGGGTCGCCGCCTCTTCTACGACCTTCCTATAAAAAGTTACAAGCATTACAAAAAGCGAAATTTTTCAAAAAATAGCTGAAAATCGACTACAGAAAGTCTTTTTTTTGTGATGCTTGTAACTTTTTATAGGAAGGTCGTAGAAGAGGCGGCGACCCCTCATTTTGTTCAGAATTTTATGCTCTATAAGATGATAATATTGAAAAGTACTGTATTCGGTTACTAGAGGCGTTTTCAACATACGTCATCTATGGAATCTTCGCGCACAATGCATTCTATAGTGCACTCCATCAGCTATTAAAACCACTAGTTGGATTCAATCTAAATACTTAGCATTATCGAAAAAAGCATAAAATATATTCGCTTAAACTTTTGTTTCCTACTGTATATTCGGATTAAGCAACGAACTTTCTCGTTTTTTTGTTTAGAAGATAAATCTTCATTATCTGATCAATCTATTTCATCTCATACAACTCTATCCGATCAATATCTTCATATGATGTTAGAACATTCTATTCGTTATACTGATGATAATCAAACATACCTTCATGTTTTATCTTATTTAATTGATACATTATCAAAGACATCGGATGATAATTTTTGTCATCAAACATGTTTATTATTACTAAAATGTTCATTTGAATTATCTCATCAACCATTAAAAATTCCATCACTATTCTGGCATATATGGTTACGTTGTTCAACACATTTAATACATATTCTTAATAATACACGTTCAATTGAGTTCGAAAATCAACAACAAGAAACAACTATTGAATTATTACTTCGTCCATTTTCATTTAATGATAGTCAACATCTTGATTATTCATATACATTATTATGGACACAATTATTTAAAGCATTATCTCGTTTAATATTACTTGATGGTAAACAAATCATTCATATCTATACTGAATTACTTCGACATAGTCTTGTTTTTGAACAAGCTATTAATGATGAACATAATCAACGTGTATTCGGATTTTTATTAACAACAATAAAATGTTTATTAAAAACTTTAAGTGATATTGATTTAACAAATGCTTCTAAACGTCCATCATTATCATCAGTAACACTTTGTTATACACAATTATCGGTTATAATTAATTCAATTATAAAACGTTTATTATCATCGTCGAATGATGAAAATAAAATACAATGGTTATTTGTTTGTTATTGTTTAGTTAAATCAACTAAAATCTCATCAAATGAACAAACAAAATCAATTGTATTTACATATGTACGTGATCTTATTGTTGATTTATTTCATATATGTAAAACATGTTCACAACTGGAAATAATTTTAACTAATTTAAATCAAATTCAATCATTTCTTAGTACATATGAACAATTTATAATTTCAACATCAACATCAGGTAGTTCATCGCCAATATCAACAAATAAACAACAACAACAACAATCGGATAATATTATATTAAATAAAATTTTATCAACAATACAATCAGTATTTGATTCATCAAATGGTTCATCACTTTTAAAACTTGTTTATCCATTTTTAATTATTGGTTTTCAACATAATAAAACAATAGTTAGAAATAAAACAAGAAAATGTTGGAATGAAACATTTGGACGTTTAACATTTATTGTTTATCCAAATGAACTTAGAACATGTCTTCGTGATCTGAAAGATAAAGAACAGATATTATTACCATGTTTTCTTGCTGATCATGATAATAGTAATACAGCTGGTAGTGAAATTTTATTATTAAATAATACAGATGAAAGTCAATTATCTCAACAAATTGATATAGCAACACCATTAATGGCTCCAAGTATACCTTTAAAACGTGCAACACCTTCATCGCCAGCACGTTTTTCATCGCCATGTTTACCAACAATTCGTTCGACAACGGTTGAAAGAACTGAACCAATATTTGTTCCAATAACAAATAATATTAATCATGATAATGATGGTGAATCTCCAGTTATTATTAGTAAACGTATGTTATCAACAAGTAGTGGTTTAACAGAGAAACAAAAAGAAAAATTACGTGCGCGTCATGTCATACCGTTACTTTGTGATGATAATAGTAATACACAATCATTATCGTATACAATGGATTCACCAACAATTGAAAATATGATGGCAACTTATCAACTTCGAAATACAAGTGCTGGAAATAAACAATTAACAAATGAAAATAGTTTATCTCTATTGAAACAGTCAACTGCAGATTCGTCACCTTCAGTTCAATCATCACAAGAAAATAATACACCAGTTGAATCATCATCTTCTCCTCCTCTGGAACCAACAATTTCATCAACATCTACAGAAAATGAAAATTCATCTATACAACTACCTGTAAATAATAATGAAGATGATATTCCTGAAGAATCATCCATAGCAAAAAAACTTCGTCGTTCACGTCGTCCATCAACATCAGCACGTAAAAGTTTAACAAATAATACAAGAAAAAAACGTATTATACCATCATCAGAGGAAATTAGTACAACAATTCCATCAGTTATCGTTGATCCTCCATCAGCAGCAGATATGGAATTAATTAAATCTCGTCCATTGAAAAGTATTCTCAAACGTTTATCACCAACAAAACCACGACAAGATCATACACGTCATGTAGCTTTTCATGATCAAGTTAAAGTTCTATTATTTGCATCACCATTACGTCGTGATCCAAATGCACAACAACAACAACAAAAACGAAAAAGTCCTAATAAAGATGAAAATAAATATTCATCATTAATATCAACACGTCGTTCAAGTGGATTACATAATAATGACCAAATAATTAAAACACGTTCATTAAAATTACTTAATCTTTCTGATACTTCAACGAGTGAGGTAATTCAAATGAAAATTTTTTCTTATATTCTTATTATTATTCAACTATGGAGTGAAGTTTGTTGAGTCCGGTTGTTATATTTTATTCCTGACTAGATAATCTGCACTCCTTAGTTGATATAAATATTATATTCTATTTGGCTTTTTACATCAGTCCATGATCTTTTAGTCACTTTGTTTATGTTAATTAGTGACTAGAGATTTTGCACTGTTGTAATTTGTTTGATGATATTGAAATGTGAAGAAAAATCTTTATAAGTAATGTGTCAATTTTGTTTGTATTTCTTTAGCCATCACTTAATTCCAATGAAACTATTTCATCTCAAATTAAACCACCTGAACCAATTTTTCCAGCATTAGTTGATTGTGATAAACCATTAGATTCTCTTATTCATGTAGTTTATGGTGGTGTTTGGTAAGTATCTTTGTTATTTGAATTAGTAAATAAAAGATATTTATTTTAGTCCAACAAATGCAATTAATTATTTTCGTTCAATTAAAATGAGCACAGTTGGTGATATTGCTCGATCAACAGCTACACAAATTGAAGTTTATCCACTTCCACCACCAAAATTAGCTAATATTCAAAAAGCACTTTCATTATATCAAGAACGTTTAGTAACATCTCCATCATTATCACCCATTATTGGCACTAATGATGAAACACTTACACCTATAGCAAGTACATCTGAAGAACCCATTGGTATAGAAATTTACTTTTTGTACAAAAATAATCTTATTTCTTTTTTTTAGCATTTAGTGATGGTACATTTACAAAAGAAGTAGCATCATTACCAACTACAACAACAATACATGATCCACATCATTCATTATATGATGTTGATACATTAATAGATAGTCTTGATTATGAACGACTTTATTTAAATGATAATAAAGAACTTGATGATGAATCAATACCATCATCAACTAGTCAAACTGATTTTATACGTACAAGACGTCAACAAGCTTTAGCTAATCGTGATGAACAAATATCTCCACAAAAACGTCGTTTATCATCAGCTAATGAAGATGAAGATAATGTAGATAATCAAGAACAAGATGAACAAGTTTCACCAAAAAAACAATCAATTATTCATATAACACTTGGTGATCGTTTACAAAAAGCAGCTGAAATATTTCAAACCAATGGTCGTCTTCCATTTGATGATGATTATATTGAATTAGTTCGACAATTATTTAATAATTCATCATTAACACATCTCGAACAATTACATTTAAAAAGTTTATTTCTTGATAATTAGTTTATTTTGGTGATATATATATATATATTTTTTTTTCTCCTTTTTTTTCTATTATTATGTCAGATATGAATATAGCTTTCTGTTATTTTTTGTTCTTTAATTCATGTGTTAGTATAATGAAATATGTACTTCATTCTCAATGTAGTAATTAGATATTTGAAAAAAACAAAATATAGAAGATGCAGATATTATTATAAATTAATAGTA
>CAJNOI010000088.1:112397-136518 GCA_905250115.1 Adineta steineri
GAATAATTTTCAGCTATGATATTGAAGAATGTTTGAATATTTGAATAATTTTCGACTAATATATCTCAATAATTGAATATTTGAATATTTTTCGACTAAAATTTTCCAATATTTGAATAATTGAATATTTGAAAACTTCAAGTATTGAACTATAATATTTGAATATTTGAATATTTGAATATTTGAATATTTGAATTCAAATTTCTAGTATTACATTTATGGTCGTCATTTATCTGATCATTGTCAAAAACTTCTCCTTACGATTAAGCGCGTATCGTTCTTTTCTTTGTCATTTTCTAACTGCAAATATTTTATTGTATGTACAAGCACGATACCATTGTTTGCACAATTAGTCTTGAATACCTTCTTCTATGAGTAAGCGTCTTCTCTCTCTTTTTTTTGTTGCGGCGAAAAATACTATTTTGTTTTTATTTTATTTATATGCAGACCATCGTTATTTATCCGATCATTGGCAAAAATTTCTCATTATAAGTAAGCGTCTTCTCTTTCTTTTTTTGTCGCCGAGAAAAATGCCATTTTGTTTTTATTTTATGTACAAGCAGAATACAATCGTTTGTCCGATCGTTCGCAAAACCTTTGTTCTTATAATCACGCATATATCGTGATGCGTTTCTCTTTCTCTTTCTCTCTCTCCCTCTCTCTCCCTCTCTCTCCCCCTCTCTCTCTCTCTCTCTTTGTATATAATTATTTTATTTTATGTAGAAGCACGATATCATTGTTTGCACAATCAGTCTTGAATACCTTCTTCTATGAGTAGGCGTCTACTTTCTTTTCTCTATCGCCTCAAAACTTGTTCTTTTTTGTTATTTTATATACAAGTACAATTGCACTCTTACACGATCATTTATCAAAGACGTCCGCTTACGATCAGGCGTGTATTGTTCTTTTGTTGACTTAGCACTTTTTTACTTGTCTGTTTTTGTATATTTTATGTACAAGGAGAATACAATCGTTTTAACAATCATTTACCAAAACCTTCTTCTTACAATCAAGCGTATATCGACTTTTTTTCTTTTGTTTTTTTTCTGTAGCATTTTAAACCGTTTTATATATAACTAAAATACAAAGAGACGTTACCGGTATTTTCACTATGTATTTTCAGATGTAGTTGAGTATTTTTCAATAGGATATTCATTTTTTTATTCTTCTGTTATCTTTCTTCGCTTTTTTTCTTGGACTGCCGTCCATTTTGTATGTAAGCCGAAGGTCATCAGATGTGTCGTCATTTAGAATATGTAATATGGAGTAACGTTTTGTTTCGTTCATGAGTAACATTGTTTTTTATTATTTCGAAATTCTGCATATACACAGACCAGTGTAACCTTTAATAGTATTGGAGAAACTTCTTTGATTTTTTTAAGAATTTATTGTCCTTTTTTTCTCTTTGTCTTGCCTAATGCTATCGTCCATTCTAGATATATACAAAACAAGTAGTGTTAGTATTACTTACCGTACGTAATGTTCGATGATAATCGGTTTAATGATTTGGTGTAACTTTTCTCTGTTTACAATAATATTCTATTATAGTTTACTTTTGATTCAATGACAAGGAAGATGTTTTTTTATTTTTAGAATATTGTTCCGATTATCATCATGAGTAGTGATCATTATTCACGAACAGTATATGTTGCTCAAGAAGACACCATTTTTCTTTGGCAAAAAATAAATCACTGGAGAAGAGATATGGATGTGCATCATCGCATCGAAAATATAATGATATTAAATCGTTTGGTTGAACGTATTACGGTCATTAGATGCTGGGTACAAATACGTTTTGATGAAAAACTGATTAAACAAGTTCGGGGAGAAAAAATAAAACGTACCGAATTTATACAGAAGTTTGAGGAAGAATTAGATCAAATGCTGGAAACTATGGTTGAATCCTATACTACTTATATAAAAAATGGCTAATAAATGTTTGCTGCCATTATTTTTCGAACTTCTTTATCTTTTTTTCAATGCTTTGTGTTCTTTTCAATGCTTAGCGTTGTTATTTTTTTAATATTTCCATCATGTTATTGAAGTTCGAATATGTCAGAAAAAGAAGAAAATAAATATTATTATAAATTATAGTTGTAAACTTCCAACTCAGAGACTCTCTTGTATTCAAAAGTAGCATTAAAAAGCGAGTGAGTATACACAAAATGTACTGCAATTAGTCATGATTCACTCAAATCTAAAGCGACTCGACAAGATCAAAAACTTACGATATCCTGTCTTACTCGATATGTTTGTTCATTCTGATAGATAAAAACTATTCTTTTATAACTCACTGCTTGATAGGAAATTATTCAATAAAACTCTTGTACTGTGACTGTACCTATATTTAAGTTATATAAACTCGAAGAAAGTGAACTATCTTATATCTGTATTGAATTGTATTCTCTTCATTCCACTGTTGTTATGATTGCAACTGATTGAACTTACATAAATATTTAGTATTAGATGACAAAACTTTATCACGATTAGTTGCTGCTCGTCTTGATTTGTCAGTATCGCAACGTTTGCTCAGTCAAAATTGTAAATTATCAGTCATTAAACATTGCTGGGAAGAATAACTACGGCTGAAACGTAAGAATTATTGATGTGATTAAATCTAATAAATTCATATTTTTTATTTATTTATTTAGAAGATGATTTTATTTTGGATAGTGTTCTTTTAATTGCTTGTATTTTTCTACAACAACAAATTATTCATATTCAAGGAAACAAAAAAACTATCATTACTCCAAATATCCTATTGATTAAAATTTGTTTTTCTTATTTTAGAAACTCTGAAGAATGGACAATCTGATAAGCTATAGTTTATGGCTTCTGTCGAAGGATTATTCACAGAACACTAGTTCAATACCACAGCTATTACGACATCGAAAACATTAACACCATCAAGTAACGAGACCGAAAAAATAGAGGAAAAAGCAAATTCTGAAAATAGTTCATCATCATCCAATTTATGTATTAGGGTGTGGGTGTGAGTGTTGGCGAAGAAGTTACAGCTACACCCACATATACATCCTCAAATCATTCGCAAAACATCTTTCGTTCTGTTTAAGAGTCATATCATTTTTCTTTCTTTCTTGTCTCTTTTTTTCATTCTTTGTTTTGTTTTATTCTGTAATGATTAAATTCATCCTGTTAAATACATATCTTACATGGCGTATTTTTTATTCAGATTCATTTGTGTTCTAAGCGGGCTGACGTTCGTGAGAATGATTTTGGAGTAGAGATGAACCAGAATTAGTTATGTTACTCAAACTCTCAATACCATGAGCTCCCTTATTCTGAAGATCCTATGTAAAATGCTGATTCATTTCTACCTTTGATTGGAGTCCTTAGAAATGTTTTTTTGTTGAACGGGAAGAAAACTGGTGGAGTTTTGGTAGCTATTGCTTTATAGCCATTTCGTCTAACTTTTCTGTGTTTACAGTAGTATCCCAATGTAGTTTACTGTTGATTCAATGACAAGAAAAATGTTTTTTTTATTTATTAAGATATTGTATCGATCATCATCATGGTTGGAGATTATGTTTTACAAATGGCACAAGATGTTAAAGATGAAGCTGAGCGTCACTGGACATCAATAAATAACTACAACAGAAATTTGGATGTCGTTGGAAGAGATGAAAAGAAAATTGTAATAGATTGTCATGTTGAATCGATCATGTTCACAAGAGGCAGATTAGAAGCAGTTATAAAGGATATAATGAAAGAAAGCAACGCAATTGCAGAATTACTTAAAGAACTTCGTGAAGAAAAACGAAGATCTACCGAATATGAACAGAAGTGTGAGGAAGACTTATATAATCTCATGAAGGAAGCGAAAAAACTTGAAGAGAAGATTGAAGAATTAAATGAAATACGGATAATATGGAGTGATTTTGATCGTGTTTTAGTTGGGAAGATCTGAAAAGGTGCACTTATTCGTTGAGGGGTGATGAATATGAAGAACGTACCGGTGTTGTTTGTGTAACAAATGACTAATAAATGTTTGTTTGCAATATTTTTCGACTTTTCTTCCTTTTTTTAATTCTTTGCGTTGTTATTTTTTTATAATTCCATCATTTTATTGAAATGCTGATATCCCCAAAAAAAATAAAATAAAAATGTTATAATTTATATTTGTAAACTTTTAATTCAGAGACTATCATATGTTAAGAAGTAGCATTAGAAAGCGAGTGAGTATACATGAGTGTACTGCAATTAATCATGATCCACTCAATTCTAATCTGATTCATCAAAATTAAAAACTTACAATTTCTTTTGTTATTCAATTTTTTTGTTACGTTTTTTTTTACATATAAAGCTCTTCTTCTGAGCAGCCCCGTAGCCAGGAATTTTTCAAGGGGGGTGCACACCAGTAGGAAAATAATTTTTTGCTTCGTGAATACAGTTTTCATCCGTACCCCCCTTCAAGATTTTTTTCGCCAAAGGAGGTGACCGGTCACCCTATTCACCTCCCCCCCTGGCTACGGGCCTGCTTTTGAGCTTCACTGTATGGTGGAAAAATATTCAATAAAACCCTTGTACTCTTAGTGTACCTATATTCAAGTTATATGAACTCGAAGAAAGTGAACTATCATATATTTCTGTAGTAAGTTTTATTCTATTCAAAACTATTAATATTCGAAAAAGACTTTTCGATCATCTGAGGTAAATAAATATACGATTTTTTATTTTTTGATAGCTACATAAAAGACTAATTAGTTTAGCAGTTCATGTCTAATTCTTTTAGCTTAATTATATGTTTACATGATGCAATCAAATGTTATAAATCATTATTAATTTTCAAAACAAGCTCTTATTTAATTAACGATGTTATCGAGCAAATGCTCTATTTTTTTTGTTTGTTTAATAAAAAACGTAACGTTATACATTCCATTGCCTACAACAACAGCCATTCGAAAGACAAACAATAATAATGAATGTTATATATTTTTTTTAATTGCCGGTAACTGTTCGTGTTGCAGGTATTTCCACTTGTGGTTTAATTACTGTTCCACGTCGTATTTCACCCCAACCAATTAAACGAAAGTTTTTATCAACACGACGACTTAAGGCTATTTTTTCGGATACTTCGGTACAAACTGGATTAGTCAATTGAATTTTAGCCAATTCGTCTTTTATAGCTAATACACGACCACCAGTACTTAATGATCCAATATTAACCATTAACATTTCATTTTTAGTTAATTTAGCAACCTAAACAAAAAAAAAGTAAATTTCAAACATTGAAAATTTATTCTGGAATTATTAACAAACCTTGGCACCTTTCTTGTCACCTTCAGTTCTTACACCAACAAGACGTCGAAGAAGAAAATAAGTTATTTGAATTTCGGTGTAGATTTCTGGTAATGCTCCAACTTCACCAAGTACTTGACCAACAAGACGATCAGCACGACATAAAGTTGGATCAATTTTTGTACCAACACCAATAAGTCCACCAGGTACAGCAAAAGCAAGATCATTCTGTTCGGCATAGAGTGAAACAATTTTTGATAGAAGTGGACGACATTGAAGACGACCTTCATTATCTTTTGAAACGATACCAGGTCGAACTTCAATTTCTTGACCAACCTAATATATATATACATTCAATTTAAATCACTATTCATCAATCAATAGAATATTTCTTACTTTAAGAACACCTTTAAGAATACTACCACCAGCTACACCACCTTTCAGATCATCGACTTCGGCACCGGGTTTGTTCACATCAAATGAACGAATAACTATTAACAAAAAGTTAAACAAAACAAAACAAAAAAAATCGTTATTTCTTACCGATCAATCTTGGTTTTGATGTGAAATCACGTATTGGTACTGGAATTTTTCGTGTAATATATTCGCAAATAACTTCAATATTGTATTTAAGTTGTGCACTAATTGGAATAATTGGGGCACCTTCAGCATTTGTGCCTAGACAAAAAAAAATAAGATCATTTTCTATTTTATCCTTAAGAAAAATCTAATAAAGAACCTTTAACAAAATCAATAATTTGTTGATATTGTTCTTTTGCTTGAACTTCTTTAACAAGATCAATTTTATTTTGTAAGACCAATATTGAATTTAATTTCATTATACCAATAGCTGCTAAATGTTCAGATGTTTGTGGTTGTGGACAAGTTTCATTAGCAGCTAAAAATGAATGTACAAAAAAAATGTAAAATTAAGAAAATTTAAATTTTACCGATAAGTAAAAGAGCAGCATCCATAACAGCGGCACCGTTCAACATAGTTGCCATCAGAATATCGTGACCAGGACAATCAACAAATGAAACATGTCGAACAAGACGAAATTGTCCACCACATCCATTTCGATCACATGGAAATACATCTTCTTTACTTGAACCAGCTGAACGAAAACGTTCCGGTCGAGGACATTTCTCGTTGTCACATTCGAATATCTATATATTAAATTTTATATAAATAAAAAAAAGAATATTCTTTAATTTACTTTAGCATTAGCATAACCTAATTTAATTGTAATATTTCGTTCTTTTTCATTTTTAAAACGAACTGTTAATACTCCAGAAAGAGATTTTACGACTGTTGATTTACCATGTGCGACATGGCCGATTGTACCAATATTAATTGTTGCTTGTCGACTAATTACTTCAGGTGTCAATGGCGATAATTGACTTGGATTCTAAATACAAACATACAGAAGATTTTCGAAAAAAATTTATTGATTTATTTTATTAACCATATTAGCTATAGTTTGTTTGGCCAAATGAGGTTGACCAGCGGTCTCATATGCAGTCATGTTTGATTGTATATATTCTATTTATGAGTTCTTTTAAATATTATATAGATATTTATATATAATAATCTAAAAAACATATGGTAGAATTACGAAAATTGTGTATGTATTTCGGTATTGGTTGATTGAAATCATGCATCATCAAACTCGTTTAGGATGATGAAACAGAAAAAGAAGGTAAATATATTTTGACGTACTTAGACCAAAATCGCCATTACATCGAAGTGCAAATTGCCTTTAGTATAAAATCAAGAACGAAAGCAAAAGAGGGCGCTCAATGCCAACGTAATAAATAATGTTTGTATACATTTATGTAAAAGATCAATTGTCAATTTGTCTTTTCTTCTGAAATAAGATATTAGCTTTTGTTTACATCATTTATTGATAATTTGTCTTTGACTATGAAAGATATATAGATAGTTGTGGCTTTCTTTAGTTAACATGCTTTTCATTCTTTCTGCAATGAGGATAACTGAAGATTTTTCGATATTTCTAAATGATTAACTTTTCAGACAGTGTGAAATTAAAAAAATAATGCAAACCATTTTGTAGATGAAATCATCACGTGGATTTCATATCAAAAGGTAACTTTCTGTTCTTCCGTTATATAAAATAAGAAAATTTTTATGATCATAAATAAACTAAAAGTCAATATTAGCGAATAGATGTTATAAGATATTAACCTAAACACTATAAAATGAAGCCCGACATATTAAAATTTAGTTATAAAAAAGAATTCGCCGATAAATACAAACAGTACGTAAATATTGTGGTATTTCATACTATCGACAACACATTTTATTTCCCAGCATATAAATCTTTAAGTCTGGTTACTTTCTTTAACAAATCATTATTTCATAGATGTCACAAGATGTATTTTACAATCAGCTGATCTCCATCGTCATTATAGTGGCATTAAGTTAAGTCTAATGACGACTGAATACGAGTGACGGGTATATGACTGGCCTAAATGGATCGTTTATCTTTTTACTCTTTCATTTTTTTTTCGCTTTCTTTGTAGATTCACTTTAGTCTTCTTCTTTTTTTTTCATATTTTTATTACTAAAAAAGAATAGATAGACATACACGGTGCCATGGCAAATCAGGGCCCGTACAATTATTCCTATATTTTTAAATATATTATTATCGGTGATATGGGTGTCGGAAAGAGTTGTCTACTTCATCAATTTACAGAGAAAAAAGTTAGTTTTTTTTTTCGAAAAATATTCATTAAATAAATAAACTATTTTAATTCATAGTTTATGGCCGATTGTCCACATACAATTGGTGTAGAATTTGGTACACGTATTATTGAAGTCAATGGACAAAAAATCAAATTACAAATTTGGTAAATTAAATTTATAAATTCTATAGAATATCATTTATTATTATTATAGGGATACAGCTGGTCAAGAACGTTTCCGTGCAGTAACACGTAGATATTTTTTTCTTGTGAGAATGTTATTTATTTTGTTTTTAAAGGTTCATATTACCGTGGCGCAGCAGGCGCTCTTATGGTTTATGACATAACTCGACGTGCCACTTACAATCATTTAAGCGGATGGCTTACTGATGCAAGAAGTTTGACTAATCCTAACACAGTTATCTTTCTTATTGGTAAAATAATAAAAAAATATTTTTATGAAAATTTTTTTATTCAAATTTCAGGTAATAAAGGTGATTTAGATGGTCAACGTGAAGTAACCTATGATGAAGCCAAACGATTTGCTGATGAAAATGATTTATTATTTCTTGAAACATCAGCTAAAACAGGTGATCATGTTGAAGATGCATTTATTGAAACAGCGAGAAAAATTTATCAAAATATTCAGGATGGTTCGCTTGACTTAAATTCAGCTGAATCAGGTGTTCAACCTAAACCACTTGCAATTACTCGTACTGGAAATGGTACAACTGGTTCAGATGGGAATGCACAAAGTGGTGATTCGAAATGTCAATGTTAACAAAAAGAAAATTCTTTTCTTTTTTTTTTATTTAATTATATCGATAGGGAAGTAAACATCATATAAAGAAACAAAATGATGAACTTATTCTCGTTCTCAGATCGATTCAAAATTCTTTTCTTCTTCTTTTTTTTATTTACATTGTAATTGTCGTTGCTCTTATTTTTCTTTACCTGTACATTGTGTGTGTGTTACTTTCTTTTTCGTTCGGTTCATCTATGATCGTTTGTCTATTCGTTGTCATTGTCATTTCCAGAAAAAAAACTACACTTTTATTAAAACAATTAACACAACACACACACATATATATATAAATATACATACAAATATTATCTTTATCTATTCGGTGTTTTTAGATTGAATATTGTGGAATTTGACCTTAAATTTTTGATTTAAGATCATCTATCGTAGTCATTCTTTTCTTTTTCTTGAATTTATAAAAGAATTATTTTGTATAATAAACTGATTCTCAAGATTGTATGACATATAAAAAGTTCTTAGGCTGAATTTGGGTATTTTATTGTTGTTTATAACATCTATCTTAGTTTCACAGTGAATAAAAAGTATGAATTCTTTTCTCTTTAATTCCTGGGTTCGAAATTTTGCCATATTTACAAGAAAAAAAAGGTATCAATGTTAGCCGGCGGATGATCTGTCATTTTGACTTAAATAATGATGCTTATCTCGACCATTTTTTTATATCGAAGTTTTTATTGATGATGTATTCTTTAGCAATATGTATATATTTCTAATTCAATCGTTTCAATGAATGATATTCACGATGGAATGATTTTCGTTTGGTTAAAGTTATTTCATTGAATTCATAACTTCTAAAAAAGTTAAAATCTATGTGAATAGAGTTCTACGAAATCAGCTTTTTCTACTATTTATTGTATCCCAGATGTTTCGAAATGTACTCATTCTATGCGGTGTGAAAAATTACTTCGAATGAGTATAGCTCGAGGTGTGTGGGACAGCATAAATAATAAGCGAAGACTAATTTTGCTAAAAGATCGAGGGTTTTACTTCATTTATAATTCCACGTCAATTTATGAAAATGTCCGAAGTTCGACACTGAGAGGTCTTCATAACCTTTACTTTTTAGTATTAACAAAATCGGTGATATCATTGACGTTTTATGTTATAGAGTAAGATGTAATAATTTTTTTAATATTCTGTACGTCATTGTCTTCCGTCGTAAACATACACACATTATCTATATTTTTTCTAGTATCAAAACAAAAAAGATATAAACTTTGCATTGAAAAATTTAGATAAGGAATCATACGATTGTCTAACAAAATAATCAATTGTAATAGAATATTTATGTTATGATAGTTTTGAAAATTATTGAACATAGTCAAATCTATTAAGAATGTATAAGGTTTCATGAATATATTATTTTAAAACATCATCAAAGGTAAACAGAATTGTATGTCGGTCTTCAATAACAATATTCAAATGATTACACGACAATATCTTATTTATAAGTTATCTTTTGATTTTACAGAAAAAATATGATTGATATATCTCGATTATCTGTTAAGAAGACTTCCAGGCATATCTCTAAATCTAATTATAAAGTATCAGAAATGTTTATATAACTTTACATCTTATACAAAAAAATCTATTAACTAAGCTCGAACATGACTCATATGTTGTTACTCCAGACTCTCTGACTTATGCTAGTGTCATAATCAAGTAAACGCGTCTTTACGTTCATCATTTTATTCACATTTAGCTATAGGTCGTTCTCATCCATTTGTCTGGTCGTATCGCTCTGGTGCATATGTTTAAATGTGTACAAAAAAGAAGAAGAAGAAGAAGAAGAAGTAGAAGAAAAAGAAAGGAAACTGACAGCATTTTCAATAAAGAAGAAGAGACAAACAAACAAAAAGAAACGTAAAGAAGCAGTGGATGATTTTTGAAAGACAATAATTGTGTTTTTGTATTTACGATGTTCTCGCGCCAATATAATATCAAATTCGTAAAAAACAAATAAGGAAAAAAGCAAGCAAAAAAACACACACATATCCATGGTTGCAACTGTTCAAATCAAGTTAAACAAACACAAAAAAAAATCATCCGCTAATCTTTATTAACTACTGTTGTTGTTGTTGTGGTTGTTGTTGTTGTTGAACTTTATAATTCTCATCACCTCCGGTAAATGTTGATGAATTATTATGATATTGACCACCGCCACCACCACGTCGTTGATTATTTCCACTACCGCGATATGGTCCACGATTTCCTCCACGATTCATTCCTCCACCTCCTCTTTGATAATTATTTCGACCATTTCCTTGTGATGCATTGTTTGCATTTCCCTGATAACTACCTTTTTGTGTTTTTGGTTCAACATTTAAACGAGCATTTTCATGAGTAACATGTTCCATTTTAACGACTTTTGATGCAATCTCTGGATCTTCAAAGATAACAAAACCAAAACTCTAATTTAAAATAAAAAGAATTGTTTTTTTTTGTTTGAATAAAAATGAAATAACATACTTTTTTATTATCATGTGTTGGTCTATGAATTTTTGCATCAAGAACTTTACCATATTGTGAAAAACATTCAATTAAAGTTGCCTGAGTAAATTCTGCTGGTAATGATCCAACAAAAACTTGTTGTTCATTAGGTGCTGCTGGTGTATTTGGACCTGAACGACGAGTTGAATTTGGATCTTGTGGAGTATGATTATCATTATTCCACTGATTACCACGATTATTTTGTTGATAATAATTACCACTACCTCCTCGTTGTTGATTAGATGTTGGTTTAACAGCTGTTGATGGACGAGCTGTATTGATTTGTTGTGTTGGAGCTACTACTGGAATTGTACTTATTGAATTAACATTCGATGTTGGACCAGTTGATGAATGTAATTTAGCAATACCAGCATACGATGTACCTTCAGGTATTGGTTGTTTAGTTTGTTGTTGACTTTCTTGTATTGTTTCTGGTTGCCCATTGAATGTAGTTGATTCAGTAAGACCATTTCTATATATATACATAGATTGATTTATTTATTTAATTTGTATATTTTATAACTTACACAGGAGTTTCTTGTTGCTGTTGTTGTTGTTGTTGTTGTTGTCGAACAGTTTGATTTGAATTGACCTGTTGTTGATTACCTGTGTTACGGGGTGGTAATGGTTGATGTTGTTGTTGTTGTTCTTCAATTGGTGGTCGTGATGTAGGTGGGACCACTAATGGTTGTTGTGTAACTGCAGCTGATGAATCTGCATTTGAAACCTTATCCTAAATAAATTACTAAAAAGGTAGATACATATATTTTCTTTTTCTTCTTTTATTTACCGTATCACCATAAATTTGTGAACTTGAACCATCATCTTCATCTGAACCATCATCAAAAACTTCATCTTGATAACGAAAGATATCATTTTGTACGTAATATTTTTTTGGTTGTCGTGGTGCCAATACAAATGTTTGCATGAAACGACGCATTGGATCACCATTATTTGATAATTCACCGGTTACCTGAACGACAACTCCATTGCCGATTGTTGGATGGGAATCAACTTGACGAATTTTTGCATGACAATCTTGTAAATTAAGGTCATTTATTCGTCGAGCAATATTTTCCGGACCAACAGCTGGTTGTTCAATAGATCCTGGACGATCAACACCACCATGAATAAATGTACTATCCGTTGAATAAAATCTTTATTTTAACAAAAAAAAAATAAATAAACAAGAAAAATATTTGTATTATTAAATTTACCGATGAAGTAGATTAGGAGCTTGATGTAATAATGTGTAATATTGATGAACGAATGCACGACCCACCTAGACAAACAAAAAAAAAGAAATCAATCAAAAGAATTTCAACATCAAAAGAAATATTAAAAAAAAAAATTTACATCGAATGGGGTGGGACTTGTTTGCACCATATTGTTAGTTAAATAAAGAGACAGAATGGAATGAGATCTAAAATAAAATAAGACAAATTATTTTAATAAAGATTGTAACTGGAAGGAAGAACAACAATGGACGGACAATGGACCGATGTACTGCTAATAACCTAAGGAAAGTTAGCAATAAAATGAGAGGTTGACTAAACAAACACCATGGCAGTACTCACAAAATACTTGTGCAGTCAAATTTATATTAGATGTCGCTATTTATCGATAAATATTATAATAGAAGAAGTGGTCTATTTGTTTTTTTTACAACACTTCTTCATGCAAACACTTATAGTTTTTCGTTTTCATAAAGTATTTTGATCATTGTACTTCAAAAAATAAACTTTTAACATCATCATACATAAATTCAATTAGTTAAGTATCTGTATAAATGTTATCTCTTTGAATTCCATTTAGTTATTTATTAGACATAGAACAGATAAATTCTTTTTAGAATAATGTTTTTTGCATATAATCTTATTTTTTATATTGATGCTAATTTGAATAAAATCAAATTGAGAAGATTCTTATGGTTTTTTTGCTAATAAAACTTCGTATATTCTCATAAAACGTTAATTAATAAATCAGTTTTATAGAAAAAACAAACAATAGAGTTATAATAGAGTATAATAAAATCCTTTTTTTCTCGATTTTGTATATATTCAATATTCATTGAATGGATACAAAAAAATAAGATTTTAGAATACTCTATCTTATATGTACAAACACTATTGTGTTATCATCGAAAAGTTCGATCATCGAACGCGAGACAAGTAGCAGGTTTTTGATGTCCAATATATTCCTTAGTGATATCGCCTGTTTCCGTTGACCACAAACGTGCCTTTCCATCCGAACATACTACAAAAAAATCAATTGAATATAAAATGAAATTTCAAAACCAAAAAAAACAAACCTGTTACAACAAAAAGTGAATCTGATGTGAATGCACAATCCCATACCCAATTTGTTAATTTATCATGTTTTAATTCATACTGACATGATAAATCTGAAGTACGCCAGATTTTTGCTGTACCATCTGCTGATGTTGTTGCTAGTAAACTAATTAAAAGAAAACAAAAATCATGAATTCATTATTCAAATAAGTTTAACATACGTCATATCAGGCGAAAATAAACATTTCAATGCATAACGTTTGTGAGCAAGAAAATTCGTACGACGTATAAGATGAGTTTGACTAAATCCAGTCATTGACCAAATTTGACAATCACCCTATTTATGAAACAATAATTATCGATGATACATTGTGCGATAGAAATGCTTTCTATGTGTAAATTACTTACATTACTGGTTACTGCAGCCATCATCGATGCATCACGATTAATAGAAATTGATCGAATCGCACTCGGATTATTTGCGTCAATTGTCTACGATATAAAAAAAATAGATTAATGAAAATTAACTTATATAAAAGTCTTACATGTTTTTCATTCTTATCACCGGCCATATCCCACCGATAAATCGTTCCATCTTGATCACCAATTAATAATTCTGCCTATATATTTTGTAATAAATGATGAATAATAAATTCGTTTCTTTTTATAGAAATATAAAACCTGATTCGGATGAAGTGTAACACAATTAACAGAAGCACCAACAGTAATCTGTCGATGAGCTTTTGTTTTAGCCGCTCTAAAATTTTCAATATAATATATATTTAAATATGAATTTATCTACTAACCTCATATCCCAAATTCTTACACAATGATCTTCACCCCCTGAAAACATAAAATGTTTATCATCACTAAATCCTAATGTCACTATATTCTTCTGTAATTGATCTAATTTCATTACTGGATTGGGATTATTTGATAATAAATCATACATTTTTATATGTTGATGACTTCCGGCGGCTAATAACGTTTTTTGTGGATGGATTGCTAAACAATTTGTCGGCTAAATAAAAATTATTTTTTCTTATAAAAATTTTCTTATTTCACACAAAAATATCTTACTGAATCTTCATGCATTATCGTTCGATAAATTGCTGCAGTACCCGCATGCCAAAATCGTATTGTTCGATCATAACCAGCAGTTATAAACAGAATACCATCGTTAGTTGATGACATTGATCAATCAATTAATATATATATATAATTACTATCTAGAATTTTCTATTCATATAAACAATAATTCAATAAATAATACATCGGTTTATATATTCGATGCTTATAACGGTACGATTTTATCGTTCTCGTCTTTACCTGACTTACCGACTAATTACAAAAACTGATTAATCATAATTCTATTGTAAATCATATTCTTAATTACCTAAACTATATATTCAATATCTGTAAATAGAAAAGAATAATAATGTTTAATCCCTTGTACAAAACGAGTTATAACAAAAATGAACTGAATTTTCATATGTGATCGAAAGAAAAGAAAAACTACAATGTATCATTATTTGTAGATGATTTCAAGAAATCTTTTGCTTTATCACTTAATTTTCTTGAGAATGTTCTCATATCTGGTGTTTTAATACCAGTTATAGGTGGTGGTGGTAATTGTGGTAAATATAATTTATGAAGTATAAATTCTAATCCAAGACTGGCTAATTCATGATTTTTTTTATAACGTTGTATAACAAATGTTTCTAATGTAGTTTTAAAACCAAATAATTCACCTTGTGCAGCAACTTTTTTTTCACACACAGTTCTCGATTCATCAGTTTTATCTGGGCGATACGTACATGTTTCTTGTACAGTCTAGAAAATGGGAAAAATTTGTTTTTTTTCTATGCCAAATTTATTTACCATTAAAGATTTGAGATTAATATTTATTGTAGTTGTTGTAAATATTTTTTGTTTTATATCACATACAGATTCTTCAATAATAAATCCGATTGTTGAAGATGAACCACGAGAAAATATACGTTCACCCCAACGTGGAAGTTTATTTGTTTTACTTAATAAACGTTTAGAGATAATTTTATTATCTTCAGTTATTGTTCGATAATACGTATCTTCAGATAATACATGACCACTAAAAAGAAGAAATTATTTATTCAAAAATTAAATCAACTGGAATATCAATCATACGTATATGGATTAGGGAATTTTTGCCAAAATCCACTCACAACTTGAGACCATGGGAATGTATATAACCACTGAGTAATATAAGTCTTAACCATTTTTTCCCTGTATAGATAATGCTAGTCACGAATTAGTAGGGAAAGCGTTCGAATTGTTGATGACAAGGCTCACAGCGAATAGTAACAGTTGTACGATAGATGGTGATGGAAATCAGTGATGAGAAAGAGAAAGATAAGTATAATTATTTACGCTATTTCTCAAGGATTTTTAACCGTTTGTAAAAAAATATAAGCATTTTTTTTTTGATAAGCTATACTTCACTTCAATGTTTAGTTTTTTTCTGGTGGCCGCCGTCTATCCGCTAGACAAAACACTGAATACTCCTTAAGTTTAGAATATCATCACAGTAGTCTTTCAATCAGATTTATACTAATGTTTTTTTCTTCCTACTAGAAGAATACATGATGCGACACATTATCATCTTGTCTTTTACTAAAAGTCATTTCAAAGCAATTCTAATACCCGTATCACCATTTTTTTTCGAACGGGATATATTTGTTAATCATATAGAAGATGAAAAAGTATGAATAATTTTGTTGAATTTAAGTAAGAGTTAGTTTCTGCTGGTTTAAATAATTTATTAAAATTAAGAAATAAAAAGAAGATGTTGAGGAGATTCAATATTAACCAATTGTGAAATAAATTCAAATGTATGTTTATCTTTACTATATGAAAAACATGTTAAATTATTTGAATCTTGATTTGCGATAAGTAGAAATTTACCAGTTGGATCAAATGTAAAATATCGTGGACCTGAACCTTGGATATTAAGATGTTCTTTTATACTTAAAATTTCATCATGATTTTCATTTAAATTATAAATAACAATATTTTCATCACCACGATTTGAGACAAGTAAATATTTTTTATCTGGTGTAAAATGTAATTCTGCTGGTGTATTTTCTTTATTTGAATCTAAAAAGATTATATGTATATATTAAGAAATTTGCATTGTTTTGTTTTTTTTCTATTCACTTTGTTCATCTTCTTTACGTCGTGTTGTTATTATTTGTTGAAGTTCTAATTTTCCATTTGTTGCATCTGTTCGATAGACACATGTTGTTGAATTTAATTCATTACATACAAATGCCAATGGTTTATCTGGATGAAAAAGTAAATGACGTGGCCCAGCACCTGGTGCTGTTTTAATTTGATGATTTAAACGAACTTCACCATTAGTATCATTATAATGGTATACATTTATTGTATCTGTACCAAGATCAACAACATATAGATAGTTTTGATGAAATTGTACTTGATGACAATGTGAATGTTCTTGACGTTTACGATTTGGACCATGTCCATCAATTATTGTTACTTGTGGATCTTTATCTTTTGAAAAATTAGATTTATCTATAGGTAATAATGCGAAATTAGATGTACCATTTCCACCATAACTAAAATCAAATAGATTAATAAAAAAAGAATAATTAACCATTATAGACATACTTAGCTACAGCAAGCCATTTACCAGTTGAATCGATATCGAGTGAAGCAGGTGTACATCCTTGTGATGAAACAGTATTTTTCGATGTTAATTTTCCTTGAATACGATCATCAATTGTAAATACTTCTATTTTATTATCAGGTTCATTAACTGCATAAAGAATATCATTTTGTGCATGAAGCCATGATGGTCCATTGCCACTTTTATTTTCCTGAAGTAGTTGTATTTGCCCATCAGCTGTTAAACGACATGCACTGATAGTTTTACTACCAGAACCAACAAGAAATGTTTGATTAGACATAATTTATTATCTACAAAAATAAATTCATTTATTTCCTAAGACAATCCATTTCAAGATTATGTATCATGTTTTTTTTTTTGCAGTATTAATCTCAAACTTAGTGGTAGATATCCTATTAAAGGTTTTTTATTCAAACAAATCGGACTGAATACTTATCGAATTTTCATCGTCCAACAAAAACGACTAAACTGTAGAATTATTTTCAATTAATATTAAAAGTATAGATGTCGCTATTCTGCCTATTTTCTAACGCACATCGTATCAATATTAAACTTTATTTTCTACTTAACTTTCGTAGCTCATAGTATTTTTTTTTGTTCAAATAGAACTGTTTCATCATACGGTTAATTAATTGAGACTTTTTGAGATAAATTCATTTCTCTCCATCGGTTACATTTATTCAATAAGAGACAAAAAAAACATTTTTTTCTTTCTTTCTATTGTTCTTTTTAATATATACAAACATTCTTTCTCTATTTTATTTTTCTGTTATCAATATTTAATCTACAAGCATATTCTCATTCGTTGAAATTGGTGATGTGGAAGTTGTTCCTTGATTTGCTGGTAATGTATAAAGTCCATTTGTATATAATAATTGATTTGATTTTACTTCTGCATCAAGAATATTTCGTACATCGATTAATGTTCGTTCATGTTGTCCATGAAATGCATAAACACATAATAATGAATAAATTCTTTCTAATGTTAATGATGTCATTGAACGAAGCATACCAAAGACAAAATTACATACAAGCTAAAGAAATATAATTTATTAAAGGAAACATAGAATTAAATGACTAACCGTATGTTCTTGTTCTTTTTTATCTGGTTCAGCTTGATGTTCAACATTCATATCATCAACATCAACACCTAATAAAGCTGGTGCTTGAGATGAACTATTCGATGCTACTTTTGATGTATCTTCAACTAAACGAAATGTATCTTTAGCTTCTTCTTTTAATAAACCACAATTCTGCCAAAGATTTATTCGTTTACGTATACAAGCTGTTGAACATTTCAATGATGAACTTAAATCACTTATTGTCCAAGTATCTAAAAAATAAACCAATAAATTTCAATTGTAAAATTATCTTTATTATTACCTTTTTCTTGAAATTTATAAATAATTGCTGCATGAAATGGTGTTACACTAAATTCTAATGTTTTTCCTCCGATTTCAATTTCAATATTAACTTGTCCTAAAATATAATATTCAAATAAAAACAAAACAATTTATTTCTTTTATTTTACCATAATTAGGACTCCAATGTAATGTACGATGAGGTTTTAATGTTTCATAAGCAGTTGTATAGGCTTTTTGTATCGCTTTTAATTCATCTGGTAAATCAATAGGTGAAAATTTAACTTCTGGCCAATATTGATTTGATATAATTAATGTATTTATTGGTACACCAGCTGTACTAACTAATGGAAAATGTTGATGTGCTAATTGTTTTTTAACTAGATCATTCATAAGTCTTGAATCAATATAATCTTTAAGCATAACATCACAACCTTGTAAACCACCATCACCAAATCGTTGTTTTAATAAATCAACATAACGACCTTCATGTTCAATATCAACTTTATTGGATTGACCAGATAACATACGATCAGCTAACATATGAACATATTCTTCAACAAATAATTCTGCATGACCATAGATTGATACAAGCATGGACATTAAATCACGTGAATGAGATGGACGAAGTGCACGTTCAGGAGCTAAAATATAAGGAATAATCATAAAATATCAATACTTTTGTAAAAATGAAAAATAACCTGTCAATGCTTCGATTGGTTCTGGTTCCCATTCATCTTCAAGAAGAGATTGACTTGATCGTATATTAGTACCATCAGCTATAATAAAAACGAAATAAAAAGATTCCTTCTTTTTTTTAAATATTAAACTAACGTTGTGTTAATTCATCTAATTCTAATACACCATGTTCATTCATATTACTAACAATAACACGAATCGTATCTTCACGACGTCTAAAAATAAATACCAATATATTTAAAAAAAAGACTAGTTCAAACATTATAAACATACGCTAGAAATTGTTTTACATTATGACATGCTAATTCCATCATTACACCAGTTGAATCAAGATAACGTAAAACTCGTATAGCATTAATAAATGCAGCTAAAATTTCTGTTGTACCAACACCAGGATGTAAAAGTCGTTTATTAAATTCATTTCGTACATTATCAATAATTAAATGACGTTTACCAACAATTGATACACAACGTTTAAGATCATCCAATACTCCTCCATGTCGTGATTCAGGATAATCAATTATTATTTGAAACATATGACGAGCACCTCTTTCACGCATTATACATTCATATATATGATGTTTTAATTCTGTACGACATGAAGATAAATCGATTTTAAATGTTGATTGTTGTTTTTCATCATTATTATCTTGATCATTATTACAATGGGATTCAAGTATACTAAGCCATGTAATCACTCCAGTTTCAAACCACTAGTAAGTAAAATAAAACTTATATTTTGATATATACTATCAAGGCTTTATGTAGGTGTGCGCCACTGTATCATCTCTTAACCCATATTAACACCCACACCCCGGTCTCGTCTTTCTAATGATGAAAATCGCAGGTCCCTGGGTTTTTGTATTCTCGAAGTATTCAACTCACAATCGCGCGCCTTCTTTTTTGAAACGGATAGTAGTATCTATTTCTATAGTTTTCTTTCATATTGAGACTTATCTAAGACTAGAAACTTGTTCTGTTAATCAACTCAAAAAATATACTTGTTCTAGATGTGGTAAACATGCATGCGATGAATATTGTTCACATATTTGTTTAATAAAATTCGTAATTCGATGTCGACATGCAGCTAATGCTGCATGTTGACAAACACGCGACAGAAGGCCAAGACGTTTACTAAACAAACAAAGAAAAGAAAATCCTAGAAAAAATAATCATTGAAATTTCTTACAGAATTAAAATAATTATTTCAAATTGTTCTTGTAATTCTATACATTTACATGCAGATGATAATGATAATTTACAAAATGAACAAGATGCCGTATCTATATATGAAAAAAATTATCGATCATTCTTCAAATAAATAAATAAAACTACCTTTTAATAATTCTGCACATGGAACTCGCGCATGTTGTGCAGCATAGGCAGCTAAATAATATTCGAATGTATCGATAAATTTCATATAAAATGTTGATTTAATAATATTTGTTGTATGTAATAATTGTTGTTTAACAGCATTATGAGGTAATTGAATCATAAAATCTTGAATATCAAATAATTTTAAATTATATTGACTTTCAAGTGTTTGAGATAATGTTTTAAGATAATTTTCAATATCAATTAATTGTTTATTAAATTGTATAAATGCAATATGATATGTATTAATATGTGGTGTTGATAATTGTTCAATTGTTATCAGAAATTGTGATAAATAATTATCACGTACTAATGTTAATAAACCAGCTTTGACAACTGGTATAATTAAATCAAATTCATTGGATAAAATAAGATCGTTTATTATTGTATTTAAACGATCCATAAAACTTTCTATTGGAAAGAGAAAAAAAAATAAAACTGTTATTTTTTATTGTTTTTAAATAAATAAGCACCATAAAAGTTTATTAGAAAAGATAAATATGTCACTGTACATTGCACTGGTATATAGAGAAGAAAAAAGAAGAAAATTAAATATAAATATTCATCGAAGAAAATCTTGATTATAATTATGAATACGTTGTTCAAGTGATTGTTGTTGAGTATTCACTTCAAACCAATTAACAATCGATGCTTCAGCATTCATAGCTGCTTCAAATTGTTCAAAACTAAGTGTCCATTCATTGATTGTTTCTTCTGAACTTGCAGTATCACCTTCTAATCGACGATAAGGTTTACACATTTCACCTTTGAGAAAAAAACAAAATTAATTCGAAGAATTTCGATAGAACAAAAAAATGATCATACCAGTTTTTAATAGAATAGTACTGGATGTCGTTAATGCTCGAAATAAAGTTTCATCGTCAACATCTCCTGTCATTAAATTATACATTGATTTACATAGATGGATAAATTCAGTCTAAAAATATAAACAAAGAAAATAACGTATACTTAGGTGTAAGACGAGGATGAAATTTCTTACTTGATCCATTAATGGTAATTGACTGGATTTAATTTTCGGAACTTCTCCATCTTTTACGTCAATTGTTAATAGATCTTCTTCTGTCGATACAGTTGGTTCTGTTTGTTTAGGATTAATAATCATTGATGTTGAACGAACTGGAGATGGTTCTAATAAAGTAGTCATAGCTTTTTCTTGTCGTTTCTTATCTAAATACATTGATTTTGTTTCAGAATTGTTCAATTTATTTTACTAACCTTTCATATGAATAATAAATAGAAGTTTTAATTTCTCTGTAACATCTCCATTTAATAAAATATTCCATAAACGAATAAAATTAATAAAATCAATTTCATTAGAATTTGTTGGTAAACAAAATGACTATAGAAACAAAAAAAAAGTTTAATATGAAAATTAAATTCTTATAAATCTTACATTAAATAATAGATTTGCTAAATCTTCTGGTTGTTCACCAATAAACCATGGTGATAAATATTTACATAAAACAAGATAATCATTACGACTAATACGATATGTTTCATAAGCTAATTTTCTTGGATCTGTTGCTTCGGTTAATGATAAACGTGAAGCATCCTACAACAAAAGACAAAGATTAAAAAAAATTATCTTCCCAAAATACTATGAGGGATCCTTAGATTAACGTGTAGGTATAGATTGAAATCCAGATAATGACGAACAAGGTACACGAAAGTTGTCTCTAGAGCGCTAAACCATCCCGTTAATATTTTCGAATAAGATTTTTTTCTACTATGAGTGATTTTGATAACGGAACTCAGTTAACAGTAGAGTCACTATGTATTAGATTTTTACTTTGAAAACATAAAAAAGATCTTTTATTTGATATTCCGTAAATAATGTATATTTTAATGTATTCTTTGCAGCTGATTGTAAAATTGTTTCAGCCATATTTTGTACAACTTTCAAACGATGTTTTAAACGTAAACGATTAATATCTTCTTCATTAATACCATTGTAATCCATATAAGATTGTTTTATTAAATAAATTATTTTTTTTCCTTGTTCATTATCTTGATTTAATCCATCTAAATATGATGTTAAAGCCATAATAGCATCACCATCATCTTGACATTTTAATAAACGTTCTTCATTTTCTTTTAATATAGTTAATGCTAATTGGAAAAGTACTTTTATACCATCATAAAAAAATATATCCATAACATATAAGGCTGAATCAAATGGCATTACACTAAAATAGTTTTGTTAGAGAAAACAAAAATCAATGAAATAAATTCTTTCTTACCAAATAAATAATGTTAAAAACCATGAAAGACTTATACAAGTAGCAACACCGAGATGTTTTAATTTATCATATAAGTCAGGTAAATAATCATGACAATAATCATTAAAAACACCTAATGAAGAAAATAAATATAAATAGTCAGTTTTTATATTATCCATTGGCGAGTTTATCAATCGGTAACATAAAATTTTACCATAGTGATAAAACAAAATAGAAAATTCTGAGCGAATTTTGTTAAAGTCTTATAACTACTTCTTTGCTCTTATTTATCAGTCTAAAATAGTGCTCTATAGAAATATTTCTAATGTTTTATATGTTTTTCTTCTAAATAGATTCAATTAAATAAAGTAAGTCAACGACGATGGTTAAATGATGATGATATTCATTCATGTATGAAATGTTACCAAACATTTTCTGTCATATAACGTAAACATCATTGCCGAAATTGTGGAAATATATTTTGTGACCTTTGTTCATCAAAAACAGCTGTTGTTGCAGCATCATCAAAAAAACCACAACGTGCTTGTGATCAATGTTATGAATATTTAATTTTTTAAAAACTTTTAATATTTCACCGATTTTATATGTTTGCTTTTTATACATGAAAAAGTGTTTTGTAATAAAATAAATATTACGATAAGAAGATATATTAATACAAATATCGAACAGTTTTTACTGATTGCTTATTTTTGAATCAATATAGGATAAATTAATTTAATTAGTTAATATAGTTCTTCAATGGAAAGATATGAAAAAAAATTTTAGTCATTGTGATTTAAATATTTATCGCAGGTTTACTTTCAGAATATAATCATCTTCAAAAAATTTCTGGCTGCATTCTAACAATAGTATACTCTAACAAACAATTATTGAACTTTCTTTCTACATATTTTCACGCTATCATATACACAATAAAATACGTAAGATTTTTCTAGATGTCTTATAATAGGTATTGCTTCATAAATCTTTTTTTTCGCTCATGACTCATTATGCGTGAACAAATCGTTTGCCCATATTATATATTTATTCTCTCTACCTCTTTTAACGTTACTACAAAGACAAAAAAAATAGATATTATTCTGTTACATTTTCACACTGAGAATAGTTTCAGAAATTTTTTTTTTGCTCCTGACTCAATATGCGCGAACAAATACGTTCGCCTACTTTATATT
>CAJNOI010000088.1:136528-208256 GCA_905250115.1 Adineta steineri
TATATTTTTTTTCTCTACTTCTTTTATCGTTACTGTAAAGACAAAAAGTAGATATGATTCTGTTACCTTTTCATACTAGAAATTGTTTTATATATTCATTTTTCGCTCGTGACTCATTATGCGTGAACAAGTCGTTTGCCTATTTTATATATTTATTCTCTCTCCCTCTTTTAACTTTACTATAAAGGCAGACAAGTAGATATTATTCTGTTACATTTTTATAGTAAGTAATGCTCCATATAGTTCATTTTCCGCTCGTAACTATACACATCGAAAATACTTTTTTCTCGGATTCGAGTTTGCTGTTCCTTCTACATTTATTAAGGATTTCGTATATAAACAGAATAGACGCAACATTACTATTTCTTATAGTAGGTATTGTATGATAGTATTTGCTTTATAGGCATTAGGTGTAACGTTTGTATTGACAATAATATTCTATCGTAGTTGACGTTTAATTCAATAACAAGAGAGATGGTTTTTTTTATTTTTAGAATATTGTTTCTATTATCATTATGACCAGTGATCATTTTTTACAAACAGTATATATTGTTCAAGAAGAAACCATTAATATCTGGCAAAAAATGAATCAGTGGAAAAGAGAAATGGATATGCAACTAGGAGTTGAAAATATGAAGGTCTTAATTGGCTTGGTTGAAAGTATTACGATCTTAAGGTGCTGGTTAGAAACACGTATTAATCAAGAATTGGTTAATCTAGATCCAGAAGAACAAGCAGAATGTGTGGAATTTGAACAGAAGTGTGACAAAGAATTAGATCAAATGCTGAAAATTATGCGTGAATCCGTTATTGTTTATATGACAAATGTCTAATAAATATTTGGTGGCATTATTTTTCGAACTTTGTTCCTTTTTTTTCGGGGATTTACGTTGTTTTCTTTAAATATTCTCATTATATTCTTGAAATTTTTATAGCCCAGCAAAATACAAAATAAAAAATAATCTAAATTATAGTTTTAACTTTCTAACTCAGAGGCTACGATGTGCTCAGAAGTTGATAAGTATGTTTTCTATCTTTATAAAATAAATTAGTTCATCTAATGGTCATGTTTGTGTGTCCGAAACGAACAAGTAAACTCTTTTGATTTTGAAATTAATATTTCTATATGCATAAATATATGAAAGGTCTTTTGTAATACAATAAATATTACGATAAGAAGATATATTAATACAAATATCCATCAGTTTTTATCTGATTGGTAATTTTTTAATAAATATAGGATAAATTATTTAAAATAGTTAATATAGTTCTTCAATGGAAAGATATTAAGAAAATTTCTAGTCATTGTGATATAAATATTTGTCGCAGATTTACTTTGAGAATGCAAAGTGTAGAGCATGTTTTTTTTTAATTATTTTCCTTTTATTTCTCTCTGGTCTGCTTGGAGAGTTCACCTTATACATAAAGACGCGAATGTCAACATAAATCCACGCAGAATAACGCAGAACATGCTTTGTTTTAGCATCCTTCGTTTTCATCTCTTTCTCTCTCTCTCTCCTTTCTAGTAGCATTGTCCAAGCTATTTTCTCGTAACCTAGATGTGAGCGGTCTCGTCATGTGGAATATGGTTATTCTTTTTATTATCCTTCGTTTTTTTTCTCTCTTATTCTCTCACTCTCACTCTCTCTTCGTGTCGCATTGTCCAAGCTATTTCATGGGGACGCAGATACGAGCGTATATACAACAAGAGAAGCATCAGGTGCATCATCATTTAGGATATTATATGGGATAACATTGTTTCGTTCATGAATAACATTACTCTTTTCCGTTACTCTCTCTTTGTTTACAATAATATTCTATTATAGTTTACTCTCGATTCAATGACAAGGAAGATGTTTTTTTATTTTTAGAATATTATTGCTATTATCATCATGGCTACAAATGATATTTTACGAACGAAAACTGATGTTAAAGACAAACTCATACGTCTCTGGCAAAGAATAAATCAGTGGAGACGAGATATTGTTGTGTATCCAAGTGGTCAAGTTATGAACGAATATTTTAATTTGGTTGAACAAATTATGTTCACCGGGAACCAGATAAGAACACGTTTTAATGAAGAATGGATTAAACAAGATTTGGAAGAATTAGGTGAAATGCAGCAAAGTGTGAATCAGATATATACTAATTATATAACAGGTGGCTAATAAATGCTTGCTGGCATTATTTTCGAACTTCTTTATATTTTTTTCAATGCTATGTGTTCTCTTTAATGCTTAGCGTTGTTATTTTTTTATATTTCAATCATCTTACTGAAGTTCGAATATCTTAGAAAAAGAAGAAAATAAATATCATTATAAATTATATTTGTAAACTTATAACTCAAAAACTATCATGTATTCAGAAGTAGCATTAATCTATAGCAGATAAGTATGTTTTTTATCCTTATAAAATAAATGAGTTCATCTTATGATCATGTTTATGTGTCTGAAATAAACAAGTAGACCCTTTTCATTTTAGAAGTAATATTTCTATACGCATAAATATTAGAAAGGTTAAGCAAGATGATATTCGAATCAATGAATTGAGACATTCTATATCGATTAAAACTTTTTGTGAGTCCTTGCCATTACTTTATCAGAATATATCAATATTCACTCGCGTTTACTTAATTTCTCGTTGGGAAAAAAAAAGATTTATAATTATAATATACCTTGATCTATCAATGCACCAACAACTTTTGTATTATAATAATCTGGTAAAAGACGTTCACATAATGCTGCTAATGTCCAAAATGCATCTTCTTCGTTCATATAGAGTAAAAGTACTCCACCGATAATATTCATTGCTTGACAATAGCCTATATAAAAACAAAATTTTTTTTAGAATAAAAAATATACATGAAAAAACAACATTATTCCTTACCAACATCAGTATTATGACAAGCATATGCTCTTAATAATCTTCGTAATGCACTAATACCTGATTCATTCTGAAAAGCTTTTTGATCAGGTAATGCTCGATAAAGATCACGTTCAATTTCATCATTAGTTGAATCATGATAAGTTTTAACAAGTGACGATTGTTGAACTAATTTGTGATAGATATTTGGATTTGCTGCTTTCTAAAAAAATAAATAAATTCATTTATTTTATTCTAATTAAATAAATCAACTAACATCATGTATTGCACCACTAAATATTAACCATAATTCATTACGTAATGAATCAGGTATACCTTGAAATATTAATTCATATAATTCATTAGTTCTATACATTGTTGAACCTCTTCCATATGTAGTAAAATGCATATTCCATAATGTTTCTCTTTCTTTTTCAAGTGTAAGTCGTTCTTCCGTATAATTACTATTAAATTGTAAATAGAGTGGCGGTGATAACGCTATAAAAATGAATAATTATTTGAAAAGAAAACAGAACAAATAAATAATTTACTTATTTCTGATATATCAACATCTGCAGATTTTGCTTCTTCATATTGTGATAATATATTTAATAATTTTTCATAAACAAATTCTCGATCCACAAAATTCAAAAATAGAAATTTTCCGGCCTAATATTTTAAATTAAAAAAAAGATATATATATTTATATTACAATACAAAATTTTACTTGTTCTTTTATTGTTATTATTATTGTAGATTGAGTATCAATATCTGGTAAAATTACATCATCGGACTGTTTTTTAATAGCGACTATATCACGAAATGGAATGATTAAATTAACTTGATGATAAACCTATTCAGATTTTTTATTTAAAAAAAAATATATATATAAATTAATTCTTACTCGACTAGCGAAACACACAAAATTGAGCGATATATAAAGTTTACCAGACACATTGGAACGATTATAAGACGTATGCAAATGACATGCAACTTCACCATCTAAACGTTCAGTTGCTGGTAAACGAAATCGACATTGATATAGTTCACTACGAGTTTTGGCATCAAGATCACGTTTTAATTGAGAGATTACTTTAGGTGCAGTTTTTCTAAAAAAAAACAAACAATTAATCGTTTTTAGATATTATTACTTAAAATAAGGCTTGGTTGCATTCTAAAACTTTTAATAATTCATTTCTTTTCCTTTTATGTTAATCAACCACTTATATATTCATTTCCGAATCCTCAAAAGAAGATTATCAGCGCAGCCCCGGTGGGGCTCAAAAAATGTGGAACTCACGTATGTTCGCACCAAAATATCTGATCACGTTTAAGTACTTTGTTTTCTTTTTTTGCTTAAATTCAATTAATTTATAGCTATTTTTAATGATTTTTCCTTTTTGTTATTGAATCTGGAGGGAGGGGAGCTGTAAAACTTGAACTTAAAATTTACGTGAGTTTCACAAAATCATATTTATATAATATACATACTTAGTAACAGCTGGAAAGAAATCTTCTTCACGAAAAGCACCTTTTTCTGATAATAATCTATTCAATACAAAATAAAATTATAAGGCAAATTTTTTATGATTTCGATTACTTTTTCGCAGCAAAATTTGCTAATTGTTCCATCATTTGATATGTTTCATCAATATTTCTAAACATTGAAAAATCATGAACATGAAATCGAGTACCAATACGTATTGTTTCAGAAACATATGCTTGTAAACGTTCAAGTGACTACACAAAAAAAATATTTTTTTTATCTCAAATATTAATCAGTAAATTTCACTGACAGTTATATCAGTAAACTTCAATACAATAGTTATATCTTTGCCAAGTAAATATGAATAAAAACATAAATAATTCACTGATAAATATAGCCAACCTTGACGTGGTACACGTCCACGCCAATATGAACAAGAATAATCTATTGATAACAAAAAAAAATATATATAAATAGATTCTTATAATAAAATTTACATGTAACAAGTTTTTCATCAATTGGAACATTAAATAATTTATGGAATTTTTTTGTTGCATTTTTAAATTTATCCGATTCAAAATCTATACGAAGAAGAATATTAAATAAATATTTGTACGTTGTTTTTTTCTTTCTCTTACCATCAATTTCAGCTTCATCAACTTGTGCACATAAACTTTTTATTTTACATTGAACATAATCAGTTACATCAACTCCTGCTTCAATTCCTCCTAGAATAATAATAATTTAAAATCTATTTCATTCAATCGAAAAAAATTCTACCAAGTGTTGGTAATAGATTTTCTTCGATCCAGCTCCAATGCTCTTCAATTTCTTCTTTTGTGTCTGCTTCAGCAATCACTTCAAACAAAACAGGAAAAATAGAAGGAATAAATATTTAAAATTATTTTACAATGATAAACTTCCGAATCAGGTCTTTGATGAAGAATTCGATAACGATTTGTCTATGAAAATATCTTTTCGTTATTAAGAAAAAAAAGATTTGATTAATAGAATTTATTTTACTTTGCTGTCTAATACAGAATCAATTGTAGCAACAAAAAGACTAGTAAAACCTCCATGTTCTTCATCATGACCTCGACGACGTTGTAATGCAAAATAAGGATTTGCTCGATCAGTAGACCTGTAATAGATGAAAATCGAGTTATACTTTTCGAATAAAAAAACAAAAATATGATTTTACCAAAATCCAGTGACCTAATAAAAATAAAATTTAATATTCTTATTCGTATTTTATAATATAGAAAAATAATTTACCAATATTTCTGATGGTTTCACCCACATTGTCGACTTAAAGACAATGACAAAATAAAAGAATAATAAATGTGTAAAAATAAGGTAGAATGTCTAACCAATCAAGATTATGAACACAGATGATTGATATAATACTAGTTATTTATCCACCAATCAAGATAGTTAATAAAATTCTATTGTATTTTTCTTCGTTTTAGTTCAAAAATTTATCTAAAATAAAGTGAGAATTCATTTTAAATTTACTAACATTGACTGTAGCGCTGAAATAATTGAAATACGTAGTTCCTTTTGTTATACTCTAATGCACAGCACCTGTCGAGAAACAACATATTATTGTCAAAGGAAATTGTAATCAAAAGGCGTAATATAATCATATAAGTATAAATAGCATATATTGCGCCCTAGGAAAAGGTTTATTTATATAAAAATATATGCAATATGGTGTAACAATAAGAGTATATCTCATACACAAGTATATATTTTTTTAACGAGAGAAAAACCATAGTTATTAAAATATTTTTTTTATATTGTAAGTATTTTGAGACGATAAAATCTAAAACAGAGACTGAATTAGTATGTAAAAAGTCTTTATTAATAAAGATCAAAGCGATGTATATTTCTAGATTATAATTTTTACCGAATAATACTCATCCATCTTCATTAACTTGTCCTTCGACTGTCTGATTTATTGTTATCATAAAATAGTAGAAAACAAAACTGATGTATCACTATACATCGATGAAACTATTTATTAAAAAAAAAAGAATAATTCATAACGTTACGAAATAATCACTTCTCGAATGTCGAACATAACGTATGTTAAAAAGTTGCATGGGAATGAAACACATATTTATTACAATGTATTTGAACTTGAGCAATTGAATATAATCGATTGATTTTTCAAATAGACGAGGAATTGATCAAGGAATCAATTTAATTATAAAGATTTGTAAAACAACGAAACATCTTCTATTTGCATTGAATCAAGTTTTCATAAAATTTGAATATACAAATTTATTGATAAATTAAAGTCATTATTAACTACTTTTTCGATTATTTTTTTGCATGTACTGTCCAGATTGATAGATAAGAAGAAACTTCATTCTTATCAAAACTATAACTTATAACATCTTTCATTTTCTTTTTTTTCTTGGTTATAATAATTTAAATAGGTGGAAAATATTAAAAAAACAACTCGCAACATCAAAAAAAAGGTAACAAAGTTCGAGAAAAATGTCTATAAACGTTTATTGGTGATTTGTTATACCAACAGCATCATGAAGACGTTCTTCAAATTAATCACCGTCTGATGCGTTTAAAATTTCTAAATTGTCTTCCCAACGTATAAGTTTACCGTATTCGGTCTCCCCGACTAAATCAGGATAAAAATCATCCAATTTTAACAGCATTTCGTCTAATTCTTCATCCATCTTTTCAAGTTCTTTCACTTTCTTCTCGCAATTGTTTAATTTTTCCTCGTAGTACTGTTCATATTCGGCAGATCTTATCTTTTCTTCACGAAGTTGTTTAATAAATTCTTCTGTTGCTTTGCTTTCTTTCATTTTTTTATTTACAACTGCCTCTAACTTGCTTCTTGTGAGCTTAATCCATTCGACATGACCATTTAATACCATTATATTTTCATGTGGTCCATTGACATCCATATCTCTATTGTACGTATTAATTGCTAGCCAAAGACGCTTAATTTCGTCTTTCAAATCTTCTACCGTTTGTGAAACATTATTTCTAATTATAACGGCAATCGACACAATATTTAATAAATAAGAGAACATCTTTCTTGTTATTGAATCAAAAGTAGACTAGAATCGAATGTTACTCTAAATACAGAAAAGTTAGACTAAATGGCTATAAAGTGATATCTAGCAAAACTCCATCAATTTTCTCCCTGTTCAAAAAAAACATTTGTAAGTACTCCAGTCAAAGGTAGAAATAAATCAACATTTTACATAGAATCTTCAGGATAAGGGTGCTCGTGTAAGTGACCGTTTGGGTAACACAACGAAGCTCGATTCATCTCTGCTTCAACACCATCTTCACTAACTTCAACCCCCTTAGAACGAAAATGAATCTTATCGAAAAATACTTCTTGTAAGCGTGAGCGGCTACAGAAAAGTAGCAGTGTAAAAGTATCGGTCACTGTCTTTATATATTTACTTTATAGATAAGAGCAAACGAGTTCGCAGTTACATCCCCAATTTTTTTCTTCTTTCTTTATAGATTAAAGTAAAACTGTCTAATTCAGTACACATATATTTAATACAATCTCGTATTTAATATACAAGTGTTGATTAATATTGCCTTATGAACCTATATTCTATTATTTTGATGAATGTATTCCAGACCCTATGTATCCAATATCTATTTACATTGAAAAAATTGAAGTTATATTAAATAGCAAATAATTGGTAGAGCATAATGACTAGTCTTTTTCTGCTGCTTGTTTTCAATAAAATTGAGTTTTTCATCCGGTTTTTATTGTTTGTTTTTCGTGAGATTTAATTTATTTCAAAATATTTTTTTTTCTTCGTCTTTTCTTGATATAAAATCGACTACAACTGGACAAGAACGATTATCATCTTTAGCATTAATAAATATAGAAAAAGATTATCAAATCGATATTGATACCATTGTAACCGATTTTACAAATAAAAAAGGTGAAAGAAAAAAATATTTTGAAATTAAATGAAAGAATTGTATATTTTTCGTAGGCAAAAATTGATTTTTTTTTCTACTATCAATACATATTCACGAACACTTATAACTATTCGACGAGTTAAAAATGAAAGAAGATTCTTTTACCTATAGTTCTTTCGAAAAGAAGCAGCTGTTAATATATTCTGAAAACTTTTATGTGAAGATCAAGTCCCACACCTAGTTGTCAGTGAACGAAGACAGTTAGAAAGACGAACATGAGTCTTTGGCAACTCGTTTTGAGTAAATTTGTTTCCGAGAAAAACGTTAGTCTGTTATAAGACTTTTAATTTACTCTCTGATGAACTAGTATACAAAGATTCAGCGCTATGACTTGGAAAAAGTAAGCTTATAAAAAAAGCTTCTACTGCAGAATCCATCAGTATGTGGAAGGGTGTACACTATACAGCCTTATTTAAAAGTTTATTGCATTCCCTAAGAAATCGAAACTGCGCCGCACGTACCTGTAAGTCATATTGGGCGTAAATATTCAGCATATAGCATACTCTGACAGAGAATAGCGCATCAGAAAAGAATGAAAAAAAGGAGACCAAAAGAAAAGAAAATTGAAATAGTGTTGCGCAAAACGAGGTAAACCCTTTTCGTCATTGATTTTTTTTCGGACATCGGTCAGAAAAATCGATTCCGAATTCCAGTTGCTCTGAAAAAGTCCGGATGTTCCAAATGAAAAGTCCGGAAGATCGGAATGAAAAAGACCGACTGTTCGAAATGAAAGACGTACAGATGTTCGCAACGGAAAATACAGGATGCTCGAAACATAAAATGACGGCTATTCGGAGTAAAAAATGACCGAAGTTCGAAATGTAAAATAATGAATGCTCGGAATGAAAACGACGGACGTGCGTAAGAGCGAATGGTCGATGTTCGTAAGAAAATACTCCCGGTGCTCGAAATAGAAAAGAATTGGTTTTTGAAAGAGTTGAAGTTATAATGTTCTTCTTTGGACAGTTTCGCACAAAAAAATATCAGGCAACAAATACTACAGATGAGAGAATAAGAAACTTGGAGAACAGAAAAAAGTTTCATATCTTATATTTTTTGCAGCATGTCTTATTTTCTTTGTTTTTCACTCAATAAACTGCTGAATGAAGATTTATGAGAATCAATAGCAAATTCTTTGATATCAGCACCAGTTGCGCTTGGACGTAGGCGATCTAATTTTTGGTGTAAGTGTGAGTATAGGTGAAGATATGCATGTGGAGTGTGGGTGTGGGTGTCGGTGTAGATATAGTGATGTGTATGATATACTCACAGCCTCCAAGTCGGCCAATTGAGTCTATTAAAACCGATATCACCATCTTGTCGAGCGATGTTGCAGTCATTTAACCTTGCTTGATTGGCTGTATTTAGATATTAAAAAAGCAAAGGGGAAAATTGTGAATCTGTCATGCTTGGATAGATCATACGTAAGATTTTAGGATCTAGAATTCATTTCTTTTCTTGGATATTCATCGATATATTTAATAACCTTCTGTCAGAGTATACTATTGTTGGATTGTAGCCGGAATGTTTTTCAATATGATTACATTCCAAAGGTAACCTCCGACAAATATTTAAATCACAATGACTGGAAATTCTTTTCATTGAAGAACTTTAATTACTATTTAAAAAGAATTTTTCCTATATTTATTCAAAAATTATCAATCACATAAAAACTGTAATATACTTATACCAATATATCTTCTTATCGTAATATTTATTTTATTACAAAACACTTTTCATATATAAAAAGCAAACATATAAAATCGATGGAATATTAAAAGTCTTTAAGAAGTTAAATCTTTATAACATTGATCACAAGCACGTTGTGGTTTTTTTGATGTTGCTGCAACAACAGCTGTTTTTGATGACATTTCATACATTGAATGAAGATCATCATCATCTAGCCATCGACGTTGACTTACTTTATTTAGTTGAATCTATGTAAAAGAAGAAAAAAAAATTTTGAATAAAAAACAAATAATTTTGAAATTTTACTTGTTGACTCTGAAATTCGCGAGCCATTTCTTGTAAAGCTGCTTCTGAATTGGAATTTTTCTTAATTAATTGAGCATTTTCAGCTATAAGTTTTTCATTTTTACTCTCATTTGCTAATGATCTTTCTAATAAAACACGTCGTTCTTCTTGACTTACAGCTGAATGTGCATCCGTATCTAAAATAGAAACTGTAACACATAAACAAGAATTTATCTTATGTTCAAGTTCTGTTAATTTTACATTCGCAGCTCTTAATTCAGTTCGTACAGTTGCTAAGTTTTCTTTTAATGCAGATAATTGCATTTCATTTTTTTTAATTTGAAATTCCAGATCATGTTTCAATGATGTCTAGAAAAATAAAATAGAATGAAAAATAAATTTTATTTCATATTTTTCTCGCTGAGTATCAACTGTCTGTGTAGTTTTAGATAATGATTCTGAAACCTAAATGTAGAAAACATAATAGAATTAAAATACGAAAGGAAATAAAATTCAGATATGGCGTTTACGTTAGATTTACTCTTCCCGACCGACCATTCAAAAAATATCGCACCCTCGTATGCAAAATATTGCCATGTGTCTTATCACATCATATTCTTTCTGCATTTAAAATCATGAGTCATAATGTTTATTTGCTTTCACGTAAGCAAACGTATGACCTTTATAAAATTTACTAATACAATAAGACAATGACTTATTATTCATATGATTGGTAGATATGTTTTCGAAAATATGAAGTATATATTTATATTTGAGTACATGTTCATAATACGAAGAAATAGTGAACTATTTATACTTCTATGTATATATACGATAATCGTGTTACTATGATTTAATATTTTACAATGAATAATATTTACTTTTCACTAAATGTATTTATTGTAGATATGGGTCGTTGTGTTAAAATTCTTTTTGGAAGTTTATCCATTATAGTAGCATTGATTGCAATTGGTATTGCATATTTAAAAATGAATGATCTTTATCGACAAAAACGTTAGTTAAAATAATATATTAATCTTTTTATAAACCTTTTTCTTATTATTTCATAGTTTTTGCTCGATTTCTCAATAAACTTTCGGATCCAAATAATACTGCCATGATGGATATTCGATGTAATCAATTATTAAAACATTCAAATGTTAAAGGTCAAGTATTAGAAATTGGTTCTGGTACAGGAATAAATTTTCTATGTTTACATAATAATACAAATATTCAATCATATATTGGTATTGAACCTAATATTCAAATGTATTCGTATTTTTATGATTTTATTAAACAATGGGATAAAATTCCATATGAAATTCATCTTTTAAATGATTCAGCTACAGATATGCATGAAGTTAAATCAAATAGTATTGATACAGTCATTATGACATTAGTGTTATGTAGTATTCCAGATCCATTACCAGAAAAAGTTCTCCTTGAAGTTCATCGTATATTAAAACCAGGTGGAAAATTTATTTTCTTCGAACATACATCTGCTAATTATGAAGCTGATCCGTTTATTTATGGATTTCAAAGAATGATTGAACCCGTATGGGCTATTATTGGTGATGGTTGTCGATTCAAACCAATAACAAATTATTTTGATGCAATGAAAAATGTTTATTCAAAAGTTGAATATCAACATAGTGATATGCCAACTCCACTTTTCTTTATTAAAGATGCTGTTAAAGGACAATTAATTAAATGAAATTTTATTTCAATTTTTCGTTCAACTGTTTTTGTTTTCTATTACTAAAAAAAACGTTTAGAATAGATGTTCATAAATAATCTATAGTCATAAATTTACGAAGGAACCATCCGACGTATCAAAAAGCTTCAGAGAATATGTGTGCAAGTTGAGCTATCAACTTACGTCAGAAGCTGATTTTATGCTAATAGACCCATATCGCGGGAATTCATAACTTACACCCACATTCTCTTAGGCTTTTCTGGTTTATAGACTCCCTACTTATGGACAAAATTTAAGCTCTAAAGCTTTTTGATACCGCAGGTGGTTCCTTTTTTAGTTAACACTAAATATAAAAGAATGTATAAATCATTTGCATGATTCGTAATAAAATGTGAACACATCTATTTATAAGTATGATAATCATATCGAGTAATGCAAACATTGTCATTAGATTATACAACATTTGAATGCTAAAGATTCAAGGAATTTTCGAGATATTATACACTGAACATTTTGATCATCGTTAGTATGATCCCTCTATTCCTTTCACTATAAACTACTTTTAATAAGTGATTTTAACAAAATTTTGCTTGTTTATTATTTTATAAATTAATCTCAAGTATGAAAAACAACCATTCCACAATTAGATCAAATTATATACTCTCTATTACAGTCCTTTTTTATGTTCATTAGTTGAATGGGTGCATCACGTAGAATAAATACGACTTGTAAAAAATTGAAAAACAACATTTTATATAATAAAAAATAGACTACAGTAATTTATTGAAATAAATTATCAACAGTTGTAAGATTTTCCAAAATAGCGACTATGAATATATAAACTAAAATAAACACTTTTTTTGTTTTTGTCTAATCTACCATTAAGTTATTTATCATTGCGTGATGGTATTAAAAGAATTATTAATATAAAATACGTCACCTTTTTTCTATACTTAATTATATAGAATCTATTGTTGTTTAAGACTACGTAGAAAAATCATCTCCGTATTTATTTACTGATTTTTCCAGTTACTTCACATCACATACACTTAATTTCCTTGTATCAAAAAAGACATTACTTTTTCGAAAGTTATATTTAGATGTATATATTTAATTGAATAAAATATACAGTAATTCAAATGTCTATAAACAATCATAAGTTTTCTAACTTTTGTGATGATACATCCCATTTTCTAATGCAAGGTGCTGAACGTGATGCATGACGAGGACTACCATGATTTTGTTGATCACTTATTGATGATGCACCTAATGTAGTTGATCGATTTATTCGTCTCGATTGAATATGTTGCTGTTGATGTTGTAAACTTAATGTAATTAATCGTCGACTACTATTCGTATTGACTGGTTCATTCCAATTAACCCAAAATAAAAGAAATATCCATGGATCTATTGACGATGGTGCTACAGCTGCTCCACCAGCTAAAGCTAGTATCAAATCCGAAGGTTTTCGACCAGTATAAGCAATATATAATTCAAGACAATAATATGGTGCACCAAATAAAATCATAAATAGAACAAGTACAATAATCTAAATAGATAAAATGTATAATTTAAGAAAATATATATATATATATATTCTTCTTACCATACGAAATGTTTTTGATCGAGCTTTTGCATATGTATTTATTCGTTTTAATCGTATAGTATAATCACTAAACGATGAACGACTTGATGATGAATTTCTAACGGTTTTATAATTCATTATGTTTGTAAATGTTATCATTTTCTTTTTCCATGACGATGAACAACAATTTGATGATGATTGTTTATTCGTTGACCATTCTTGTTGATCATGTTCTCGACATAATAATTTAACAAAAATTAATGCATAACAAAAGACCAGAACAAGAAATGGCATAAAGTAGACCACCAGTGAAATAAATGTTAAATAAATACGACGTAGTGTAGGAGTTGATTGATGATTAAATACAGCGGTACAATAACGAACAGAACCATTGACATGTAAATGAAATAGAAATGCATTTGGTGTTGACAAGAGACCGGCAAGTACCCAGGCACCACCACATAAATAGAGTACCTAAAAATATATATATATAATTGAATTCTAATAATTTGATTAGTTTTTGTCTATGAGACTTACACGAATTTGTCCAGCTTTTAATGGAGTTACTATAGCAATACAACGATCAATTGCCATTGCAACAACAATATATGTTGATGAAAGTATTGAAAAACTTTGAAAAAATTTTACAATTCGACCTAAATAAAATTATAATTTTGCTTTTTTTTTAGATATTTAATAACATACAAACTAAATCATTAAATGGCCATTGTCGATTTGTTTGAAGTTCCCAATATATTTGTATACCAGTAGCAAATATATAAACAGATACATTGGCAATAATTAAATTAAGAATAAGTGTACATATACGAGCTGATCGTTTATTAAATCGTGTATAACGTATTAACCATATTAAAACTAATGAACAACCAGCTAAACCAACGAAAAAAAGTGTAGACAAAAGAATTAATCGAGTATGTCGAAGATCACGACTTGAATCGTAGGTTGTATTTGTCGTCATTGATTATCTATATAATATAATAGAATTTATATTTTCAAATGACACGTCTTTCTATTATTAACATGCATTTATATTAAAAGGAAAAAGAAAATATATAGAGTATTAGTAGATGACATCAACTAGAAAATACTATCTAGTTTTTAATGTAACAAACTATAGAAAAAGTAGAATAGTTTACAAATATTTTCCTTTCTATTTTTCTACAATAACATAAAACTAAGGAACAAAGTAGTATTAAAAATTTAAATATAGATATTTATTTAAAAACGACGCAGTTACTAAAAACGTACTTCATATGGAATTTTTTGTTCTTGTATGAATGCTCATTTACTGATCAAGCATACATTACAATAGAGCGCAAATGGAATGAGAGAATTTCATTGTCATCAATACTTAATAGAAAAAAAACAGGAATGAAAAACGGCAAGATATTTATTACTGTTCCGGTCGTTTCTTTTTTTTTCTCTATTTAATTATTTTGACTGTTAAATGGCAATTATAGACGTATACTCAATCCGTTAAAACTACGATGTAAATCGCCTGCGGAACTCAAGTATTCTTCTTATTTTACAACTGCCCTCCAAGTGTAAATAAGTTACTATTTAATCTCTATGAATATCATAGGTTTTTCATGATTTTCAACGAAATATAGTCGACTATCAATTGCGTGCTAATGGAATGCATGCAACATCATTAATTGATGTCAATACGCATCATAAAATGATGCACGAAGATAAAAAAGAAAAAGTGTAGGCTTTAGTTTTATATAATAAAGAAAAAGAAAAGAATGAACATAAAAAAAAATAACTCATCATTTCTTCTGTTTCTATTAATTATCGAGTTCATAACAAATGTATAATTATACTTATTAGAATTGAAAGGTTTCAATTATAACAGTCGACAAGTAGAAGTTTGTTTTTTTTCTTTTCTGGATCGAGGTTCAATATCATGCGCAAGTATATTAATATTCAATAGGATTCTTCAATCAAAAAAACAACAAGATATACTTGAAATACTTTAAAGTATAAAAGATTTTTTGTTTGAATTAAGTAAATTTGTGTATCTGGAAATGAAACAAACTACTCATTGAATGTACTTATGAAAAAAGAAGAAGAAGGGAAAAAGATATTTCCTGTTTTCTTAATAAATAACTTTTTGTTTTTATGAACGATCTCGAAATAGAGAATGTAATATTCTATCACTTATCTAATTTTTGTTATTTGATCCAAAAATTTAAATTAAGCTATTAAACATATGACTTCATTAAAAGAATAAAGTAATTATGCACGTCTGTTTTGTCCTTTAATAAATGTTAAAAACTATAAGATCACATATATGTAATTACACAGATATCTTTACACTTCCTGACATCGATATTATGTTACATCTATATGCACATTGGCAATTGTTTTTTTAGTTCTTTAATGATAATATCGATTTCAAAGTTCCTGAAGTTTTTATTTCATAATTATTATTGTTATATTTAGAAACATCATGAAAGAAGTGCAGATGTATCCGATCATATTCTTAAAAGTCAGACAGATCTTTTGTAATATTTACCACTGATTACTTCATCAAAATATCCTACGAAAATATCCCGGAAGGTAAGGAAGTGAAGAATATTCATCTGCATAAATTATCATAAGATTTTCTTGATTATTCTTTACATTTTATAATGACATGATATCATTAACGTTAGGAAATAAATGAAGATGACTTTTATTCATTTATACGAAGTGGATCAAAGTTACTCTATCTTACAAAAACTTGAATGTTTCCACTAGGACTGGAGCAAACGAGTTGATTGTTTTTCACTGAAATTAACATTTACATCGGGAAGAAAAATATCCAATCTATTCGTAAGAGCTATAGTGGAGATATTCAATTATTTTGTATGGTAAAGTGACTTTTGGCTAGTCCTGAACTATTGTAATTGAGTATTCATCATTTGGAGGTGAATGCATTGTAAAAGATTGGCGAGGTATTTTTTAATTAACTATATCCACGTATGTCGAATTCTGTAAGAAACTTGATGAACTCTCTCTTTTCAGCATTTCATTTGCAGATATACTAATAATTTGACAGTTCAAAGTACTTGCGCAACAAAAAGAATTACACGATTTTATACTTTGTGATCTCTATTATTATATTGGACTGTTGAGTACACTTTCATTTGTTTTAATACTCTATTTTGAGAGCAAAATATATATGTTCGATTATTTCTAACACTTTTGGTCATGAATGATATAAAGTTAATAAGTCTAAAAATAAATAATTAATTCTTTTCTAGATCGACTATATTTCGTGTTAATTTAACAGGAATTGCATACTGATCAGATGAAGCCTGGTTTAATTATAAGAAAGATAATAATACTAAAAAATCTGGGTATTTTAACGGATATTTTTGTCTATTATAATGATCAAACAAGAAGTTTTGTTAAATTTCACATTTGTAATTGTGTACCAAGTCATGTTCAATACAATACTGACTTTTTTTCCTCGATTGTTTAAAATATATGTGCTTCCTCTAATAATCCTACAAGTCAAAGACAAGAATAGAACTAAAGGGTCGACTCTGTGTCTAAGTGCTTGTTCTAAAAAAAGACTAATAATAACATTGATCGAGGCGATGTTTCTATACATCCGCATCCTGTGACTCGTCACACATATAGATATGACCTTATCCTATGCTAATTTTTGACAACAAGAGTTATTATTAAAATTTTTCTCTATTACATGATAATCAACAGATATATAATTTTAAGCTTCTTTAAATATATACATCTGGTGTTATTCTTGTTTGTATTTTTCAAATATAGTTTGTGGTATTTCGCTTTAAACAACAATATATCAAACAGAATATTCATATATCGATTACTGATGTCTATATCAATGAACAACCGTATTCTTCAATAATTAGAATTAAACTATAATAATCGAAAGTCTCTATTCCATTATGATTTAACTTGTAATACAATCAATATGCCCTCAAAAAATTTTTTTACTAAGATAGACGTTAACCAGATACGTTCTTCCTACGTTGAAATTATTTTTGTTATTCATTAAGTAAGATATTCCTGTAATGACTATAATTTAGTCTGAAAACAAGCCACATATATATATAATTAATACGAAGGCTTTGCGAATAAAATGAATGATTATGTTTCTTTCATCTAAATCATGATTAAAAGTGAACAAGGACAAATGTGATTCAATAAGCAATGTACTGCCTAATCTTTCGTACACTTTTCGTATGCAATAAAAAACAAATTCACGGAATATTTATAACAAAAAACTAGATCTGCCATTTTTATTAATGAAAAAAAATAGTATAAAAATTCACGAAATTGAAAGAAAAAAAAATTTGTCACACTTTTTCTTTACATACAAAGGTAACATTTTACTTTTTGTTAAAATGTACAATTCAGTTCGAATAGCAATATTTATTATTTGTTTGTATACATTTTTATTGGATACTCATGAGTAACATCTATTTTTTTGGTTTCACATTTACCTATTTCCGTAGTTGAAAATAGTATTCTACCTGTTTTTGATATATTGTTACGCTTCACTGAAGCTCTATGTATTCACATTGAAATATAAAGAACAGTGTAATATACATATTGATATAGTTTTACATATATATATATTCATTTTGAAGGTGCGAATAGAAAATGGCTCACTTACTTGCACTTGGAGCTGCTACATATCTTGGGGTTGTAGCTGCACGACGAGTACATACAGCTTATGGTCAGACAAAAGAAGAAATGTATGCTCGACAAGCAAATCCGAATTATTATAATCAACCATATAGCAATTATCCACCAGAACAGAGTTATCCACAATATTCAGCCGCACCTTATCATCACAGTTCTCATCATGGACATTCTTATAATTATCGTTAATGTTTATTTTTGTGAAATTAGCTTTTGTTTCTTCATAAAAAAATTTTATTTCGAGAAAAATAAAGACAAAACATGTTACATTCGGAAAATACCAAAACGTGTTTCAGGTATAGGAGCATTAAGTGACGCACTAAGACTAAGAGCTAAAACAAGTCGTGTATCTAATGGATCAATAACACCATCATCCCAAAGACGTGCTGATGAATAATATGGTGAACCTTCATGTTCATATTTACTTAAAATAGGGTCACGAATTGCTTGTTCTTCTTCTTTGGTAAACTAGAGAAGAAGAGAAAAAAAGATTGAATCGTTATAATAATTCAAATGATTTATTCACTTTTTGGCCTTGTCTTTTACGTTGTTCAGCAGTAATTTGTGTAAGAACTTGAGCGGCTTGTTCACCACCCATTACTGATATTCTTGCATTTGGCCACATATATAAAAATCTTGGACTAAATAACAAAAAAAGATAAATTTTTTTTCCTTAAAATTAATTTTCTTTTACCTATATGATCGTCCAGCCATACCGTAATTACCTGCTCCGTAACTTCCTATTAAATAAGTTCGTCTTAAAATTATATAGAATAGTATTTAAAAAAAATATACCTCCAATAAGGACAGTTATTTTTGGTACTTGAGCGCAAGCGACAGCATTGACTAATTTTGCTCCATTTTTTGCAATACCACCAGCTTCAGCTTCACGTCCAACCATAAAACCTATGAATAGATTTATTTCGATTTTTTTGTTATTTGAATAGGACTATATATGAATTTTACCGGTAATATTTTGTAAAAATAATAATGGAATTTTTTGTTGACAACATAATTGAATAAAATGTGCACCTTTAAGAGCAGATTCTGAGAAGAGAACTCCATTATTAGCTAAAATACCAACTGGATAACCATGAATATGAGCAAAACCTAATAAAATAAATCATCAATGATATTTTTTGCTAAAACATATTTCATGATTATTTACCAGTAACAAGTGATTCTCCATATAATTGTTTGAATTCATCAAATTCACTTCCATCAACAATACGAGCAATAACCTTACGAGAAACAATATTTAAATATAAATCAAAATTAAAAGTAAATATATAGTTGCCATACTTCTCGAACATCATATACTTGCTTGAGATTATCACCTACTATACCATATATTTCTTCTGCTGGATAAAGAGGTTCAACAGTTGGTTTCATAACAACCTTGAATATGAATTAGAAATAGAGATAGAAGAGTTTCTAGAAATTTTAACAAACTTGTTGAGATTTATTATAATTGAGATTTGAAACAATACGTCTTGTTAAATGCAAAGCATGAGCATCATCCATTGCAATATAATCTGTTACACCGGATTGACTATATTTATTAGCTTATTGTTAAATTAGCTTTTTTAATAAGAGATAAAAATTACTAACCGACAATGAAGATCACCACCACCAAGATCTTCTGCTGATACAACTTCACCGGTAGCTGCTTTAACTAAAGGTGGACCAGCAAGAAATATAGTTCCTTGTTTACGAACGATGATTGATTGATCAGCCATAGAAGGAACTAAATTCAAAATAACATTTCATATATACTCATAAAGAAACAAGTTCTTAAATTGTATTCGATTTTCTAAAACTCGTATGAATCAATTTCGAAAAAGATTCATCGTAATCGTATCGCTATGAATGATTATTTTTCATAATTCAACGTACCGTAAGCACCACCAGCTGTGCAACTACCCATAACAACAGCAATCTAAATTTTAAAAGAATAAATTCAATTATATTATTGATTCTCTGTTTTACTCACTTGTGGTATGCCTAAAGCACTCATTGTTGCTTGATTGTAAAATGTACGTCCAAAATGTTCTTTATCGGGAAATACATCTGCTTGACGAGGTAAATTAGCACCTCCACTATCAACTAAAAATACAGAAATTTGTATTAATTCATTGGTATAATTATCTATAATACCAAGATAAATGCATGGTAATCGATTTTCTCTTGCTATTTCTTGAGCACGTAATTGTTTTTTTATTGTTATTGGATAAAATGAACCACCTTTAACAGTTGCATCATTCGCTATGATTATACATTCTCGTCTAAATAAAAATTTCGTTATAAAATGTAAATATATATATGTATATTATTTACCCTTCAACTTGTCCAATTCCAGTAATAATACCAGCAGCAGGAACCTCTTCACCATCATATAATAAATGTCCAGCTAATTGTGAGAGCTCAAGGAATGGTGTACTATTATTTTCATTTTATAAAAAATTAATTAAAACTTCAAATTAAAAATAAAGTCACAAACTTTGGATCAACTAATTTATCAATACGATCTCTCGCCAATAATTTATTTTTTGATGTATGACGTTTCCGAGCTTCTTCATTACCGCCAAGAGTAATACGTTTTGCAACAGTTTTTAATTCATTTACAGTTTTAGTCATGGCTGCATAATTACTCTATAAAAGAAGAACAAAACAAAATTTTCTCTCACAGAAACAAACTTTTTGAAGATCGGCCGAAACTACAATTGATCTATATATATATATCATTATTTATCAATGTCAAATTTTCGTTTAGAAATTATCTTTTAGGATAATAGTTTCTGTTACCAGCAGAAGTGTGGGATTTAGTCACGGTTTTAAATAGAGCTAAAAATATAAATACATTTCCTACAATACGAAGGTCACCGTCGGACTGATCAAATACTTTAAATTCGGAAGTAAAACAAATGGTTCGAAGTTAATTATAAAATAAATCAAGGATATTTATATGTTAGGATCAAATATCTAGCTCAAAATAGTTAGCCTGAATGTTTATAGTTATACAAGATCATATACGTATATCTTTAATGCTGTAATTATTTTCTGTTAATCCTTAACTCTTCTATTGAATTATCAGCTGATCGTACAAATCAAGCTTGACCCAAAAAAAGGTGCGTATTAAAGGGTTTTTTTTTGTATTATGAATTAAATCGAAAATAAAAACTACCTTATAAACATCTGATTGTGGATCACATGTTGTTGGTAATTGATTATAATTATTTACCGCAGATGATAACGAACGATAATATTGTATTCGATTTATTGATGTTCGTTTTAGAATTGATAATAAATATTTCATATTTATTCTGTGTTAGTTTTTATTTTTCTATATATATATATATAATATCTCTAGAATGATTGACAAGATTTTTTTATTTTATGTTGTTACTGTTAATGTTGTTTTTTTATTTTTATTTGATATGAACAAAACAAAGATCAACAATAAAAAGACGAAGAAAAGACAAAATAATATATTTTTTGATGTTAGAATATCTATATGTCATTTCTTCATTGTTGAAAGAAATTGTTTGTTTATTTTTGTTGTAATGTATGGATTTATGAATCGGCAACTGTTACTTCAACATCTACACCAGGTTCAATACTAATTGATGTAATTTGTTTAACAATTTCCGATTTTGAATGTAAATCAACGACACGTTTATGGATACGCATTTGAAAACGATCCCATGTTTTTGAACCTTCACCACATGGTGTTTTACGTGTTGTTATACGTAAAACTTTTGTTGGCATACGAACTGGTCCTTTAACACGAATTTCTTCATCTTTAGCCTTTTGAATTAAATCAGCACAGACTTTTTCAAGTGATTTGACATTTCGAGATGTTAATGTGATACGAATTTTATATTCTTGTTGTTCACCAGCACCAGCTTGAGCTGGAATTTTACCGCTCGTTGGATCTTTAGTTGCCATGTTTAGAAAGGTTCAATGTGAATATTTTAGAATATTTTATTCACGTAGAATCGACAAAGATCTAAAATTATAGAGAAAAAATTATTGTAGTTGTTTTTTATTTTTAAAGAAAACTGCCGAATCTGACAAAATAAACAAGACAAATCAATGAAGAAGTTAGGATTTTTAAATATCCAATCAGATTTAAGATGAATTATTTTACATATTGGATAAAAGGAGTTTTTCTAATTAAAGATTTTTAAAATAAAATTTATAGAAATTTTTATTTGAAAGTTTACTTTAGAAAGAAAAATGAAAAGTTTAGAAGATTTTATATAGGTAAATTGGAAGTGACATCTTTGTTGGATTCCAATGGATATTAATCGAAAGTATGAATCATATATTCATCAAATGCTCGTATTGCAGCTATATTAATTTTAAATAAACGATGTTGATTTTTATTTGTTAAATAATACTAGAATCTAAATTTTAAAATTCTTTAATTGTTCAAGTCTAGTTTTTTTGAAAAACTCCAGATATTATCATACAGATTTTATAACGTTTAGTAGAATGATATCAACTCAAACAGATAATATTCAGATATATAATTTCAATAAAAAGCATAAGCAAAAAATTTAATCAAAGATGTTGAAGAGTTTTAAATAACTACAACTGCAACATTAGCTGAATTGTAAATCTTGTCAACATCATAATATATGGAAATGGTTCGTTTCAATGTGACAGATTTTTGACAGTATTCTATCCTGTTCTTTCTTTTAACTGTAAAACTAGAGAAAGACTTGATAATATGAACATTAGGTTTCATTTGACTAATTCCAAGTCCTATGTAAATTGAACGTATTGAATTTATCTCTTTTTGTTATTAAAAATAATCTGAACATTCATAATTTTGATTGCTCTGTGTATCGACAAATTATTTCCGTTCGACGGAAATAATTAAGTATATTATCTATTTCAATACATAAAGAAGAATATATATTTCATGTCAATGAAGATTTAAAATAGATTTTTGTTATAATTTTCATCTCTTCATCAATAATTTTGTTGTTGTTTTTTATTTAATTATCAATATGAAGAATTTATTTTTAATCGATAAAATTTAATGAAAAGGGTAAGAAACTTAAAATAACAAGTGAACATGTTATTCCAATAATAATAACAGTAAAACTAACCAAAAGAATAGAATGACGACGAAGAAAATCATAAAAATGTCCTTTGATCATATTTAATTCAACAGAATATATAATTGGTTTTAATGATGGTTCACTTTCTAAATCTAAAACATTTTTATATAAAAAAACAAAAGATCATTCATTTCTTCTACTAATAAACTATTTACCAATATATAATTGATAACGATAATTTCTTTTGATTTGTTTTAAATTTGGTAGAATAAATACGCAATGACAAGATACATATGTTACTGGTGCTTGTACATTATTTTTATCAATCATTAAATGTATATTATTTAAACTACGATATTGATCGATAATTTTATTATTAATTGCCCAATAAATATTATATTGTGTTTTATTTAATTGTGTTTGACAATCACATGCTAATTGTATTTGATCAGATCGATATAATACTTGTCCAATATAATGATCATCACTTGTTATATATATTTCATCTTGATTATTAATACGTACTGAATGAGGTTGAATTTGAAATAATAAATCAACTGTTGAATGACAATAATGAAAAAGAAAAATGACTAATAATAGTAAACGCATACTTGACGTTGATGGAAAACAAATGATTAAAGAAAAATTTTATAATGTTATTCATTTAGAATAAAAAAAAATCTGTTCATATAATCGGATTGGTTAATAGTTGATCTGTTTCTTAGGAATAGGAAATAAAAGTTTGTCTGGTTTACTTGTATTGACAAGCGTGAAGAATATTTTTATACGATGGCTTGAATAGCATCAGGTTTATTTTAAATGTTTTGCATTTATGACAGTGTGTAATCCACTAGACTATCTTGAAGGATTCTAAATAAGTTAACTTCCAGATTAAAACTCAACAATATGGTTTTGTTTACAATTGCGTGACCTATAAAGAATATGACATAGTAATTTAATATCCTGATATCGAACGGGAGGAAGTATAACTTGTTGTCTCGTAAGTCTTGATATTACTATGAAAGAGCGGTAAGAAACCTGTTGACGAGCTTGTGATTACGTCGTTTAATTATAAATAGTCTTTAGTAACATTGAAAAAGCACTACAAGCGTTCACAACTAGGGTTTTATTCTATTTTTAAAGTAAAATTATTTTTGAGCATATTCATCACTTGTAAATCTTTACTATTTGACATTCAAACATCTAATAATATTGAAATAGATTGGCTTGTATTACTCTTATTCTTATAGCCAAAAACAGTGCAATTCAAAGTTCGTGAATAGTAATGTAAGAACAACTAAATTGTTTCCTACAGCTATTTTGTATATGATGGTTGAATACATTTTCTTATATAGATTGTTATCCTAATTATGCGTATATAAACATAATTCACTTGAATTGTTTTTTACATTATCCAATTTTCTATGCGTTTAACTTAGAGAAAAACATTTAATTATTCTGAATTTTATCAAAGAACAAACGTGTAAATTACGTCCATAAATATACATGAGAAAATAATAATAATAATCATAAAGTTAAGATCTGTTACACGAAAGAAAAAAAAAAGAAATTACAAAAAAAGAAACATTGGGCAAAACAATTCTGTTCTTTCTATCAAATAAGGTTTCGTTTAAAACACAAACAGAACAAAAAAAGAGAAACGTTTTCTTTTCCCCCACATTTAGAAATCAGTCATTCGAATTGCTATTCATAATTATCTTCTCTATCTGAACACATCAATTAATATATTCTTCCATTACAATTTTGTTTTTATACCGGTTATTAAATGCATACACAACAAAATGAATATATATGTATATGTATATATAAGACAATTAAATAAATAATCAAGGATAATTAGACTAACAAGACCAGGTGGACGGATATGGGTCAGTGAAATTCTACTATACATCTGTTTCAACATTAAGTGGTTCAGTCGATGTATATATATTCGAACTAATTGTAGTTGAAATTTTTCTTTGTGTTAAATGTTGTGTTGGTGACGTTCTGATTGTTTTATGATTGGCAGTTGGTGAACGAAATATTGGATCTTCAGGTGAAGAATATGAATGAAGAAAGGCATCGGATTCATCTAAATGATAATATGCATCACCTGATGATATTGATTTTTTTCCTTTTATTCTTCCACTACTATTGCTTGTTGGTATTGCTAAAGCAAATTGATCTGTAGTAATATCAACAAGTGGCGGGGTAGAAGTTCCACTAGAATATTTTATATCCTTTTGTTCTTCGGAATCAATATCTCGATGATAAAAATAATTAAAATTTGATACAATAACAGGTACAGGTAAAGCAATTGTAAGTACACCGGCAATAGCACACATTGAACCAACAATTTTACCAAATATACCCACTGGTCTCATATCTCCATAACCAACCTAAAATAATCAAATATTTAAGTAATAACAAGAAAAAAGAAAAAGAATATTATTTACAGTTGTCATAGTAATCATTGCCCACCAGAATGCATCAGGTATAGATTTAAAAAATGATTCGGGTTCACTTTGTTCAGCAAAATAAACCGCCGAAGAAAATAATATAACACCAATAAATAGAAAAAATATTAATAGAGCTAATTCTTGCATACTCGCACGCAATGTCTGACCTAAAATTTGTAGGCCTTTCGAATGTCTCGATAGTTTAAATATACGAAAAACGCGTACGAGACGTATAACACGTAATATAGCTAATGACATAGCTTGATTTGATTTCGTTTTTTCTTCCGCTAAGATGGTAAATAATGTAATAAAATACGGCATAATAGCAACGATATCAATAATATTCATTATTGATTTAAGAAAGACAAGTTTCAATGGACATGATATTAGACGAACAATAAGTTCAAAGGAAAACCATACAATACAACATGTTTCAATAATAAAAAATGGTTCAGTCAATTCAGGTATATCATCTTCTTCGATTGTTAAACGAGATGAATCATAAGATGTATTGTCAGCTGGTCGTACACGATAGCGTTTAAATTTAGGAAGAGTTTCTAAAATACAAATAAAATTGTGATAAATAAAAGTTAATTTTTATCAGCTATGGATTTATATTTTGCACCAAATCGAAGAAAAATATCTTGTTCTTCGACAGAATACAAAAATAGAATCAGATAAGAAATAATTGTCGTTTCAGATTATATTCCAGGTTTAATAAGTTCACTATTCAGGATATTATTATCCTACCTATCTGTTTCAGCATTTTCCTCAGATAAAATATATTCAAAACTTTTATGGCATTTTACTATAGATAGTACGTAGAGAATTTCATGTGAATGTAGAAATGAAATCAATATCAGTACTCATTGTCAGATATATTGAGAGACTTCATCTCTTATTCAAAAACTTACAAGATTGATTAATATAAGACTCTATTAGTCTCGATAAAACATATACTATCTTTAACTGTTCTAATAAATCAAACATTGTTTATCTTATTATCCATATATATTTATCAATCGAGAGTTTAGGCTTATTTAACAACGCAAAATGAAACTCAAGGTTATTTTTTCTATTCTACTACACGAGTAATACATTAATACGAAAGAATAAACTTCAAAATGTCAAAGTGATTTATGGATTATAGGTTATATATCATTGGCATGACTGAAGTCTCTCTATAGTATTTCCTGTTTTTACATGCTGATATACATGTAATCATTTAGACTATTGAGTAGAACAAATAAAAATGAGTACATAATCTATTACTTACCAAGACAAAATATGACAATTGACATAAGAATAACAGTGACAGATATAAGAGCAATAACACGTGCCCATTGAGACGTTTCGGGATATTCAAATAGAAGCCAGATTTTACGTTGAACTTCTGGTTTTGGTAATATACGTTCTTCTTCTTTAATAAAACCTTCATCTTCACGAAATTTATTAAATGCATCTTCACCTAATTCAAAAAATTTGATTTCTTCTGTAAATACATCTAAATAAAAGATTTTTGTTTTTCTTTTTATACAAATTCTTGTTTTCTATTTTCTTACCAATTGGGACATGATTTGGTCGTCGAAGTCGACCACCAGATTGATAATAATAAAGAATAGCATCAAAACTTGGTCGATTTCGATCAAAAAAATATTCATTACGTAATGGATCAAAATATAAAACACGTCGAGATGGATTTCCAAGTAATGTACGTGGAAAATTATTTAATGTTTGTAATTGTGTTTCAAATTTTAAACCAGATACATTTATAACAACACGTTCAGTTGATTCATAATCTGGATGTTTTGATGCTTCTAATTGTTCTTCAAGGGTTAACTCTTCATCCAATGGACGAGAAAATGCCCTATAGATATATAATAAAGATATATTAATATGTTTATTTTCTTTTAATTTTTGTAAGAAAAATATAACTAATTTAAATATATTACTCACAGCATGAGCAGTTGTTGTTTGAGATAGTTACTATTGGCAAACAAAACTATAGAACAACATGTGTCATGATTTTGCTCCCTGGAGCAACACCAACACAGCCAGTATCCTCGTTGTAGCATGCATAAAACTACGCGCTTAAGAAAGAAAAGCAACAGACAACTATCAACAGTGTCTGTCACTCAGTTTGTCTATCAGTGCTGCTGATGATGAAGATGATGATGAGATTGACAATTGTAAAAGATGAAAAGATAGAATAAAGAAAAGGTTAATCAAGCTATTAGCTTCACGTATCTTCTTGCAGTTTGTTCTTGATCATTGATAAGCACGAGATTTCTATTAGGCATGTCGTCAACATGAAAACAATAATTATAGTAACACTAAGATTTAGTTGTATCAGTAACGAAAAAGAGATATGTCAAGAAAAAAAAAAGAAGACTAGAATATCGTTTATCTTTTCTTTCTCTCTCTCTCTCTCTCTTTCTCTTTCTATCTATTCCTCTCTTTTCCAATTATTTCCACATCTATAAATCCTACCGATAAGACGTAGAGAGGACAAATGATGACAACAACGTTAGTTAAACAAGGACATATTAATGCGCATCTGTACAACATAGAAAGCTTCAATTGCAAGGTTTCTTTTTTTCTTTACTACTGTGACCAATTTCAAAAATCTTACCACATGTATATTTATCCCAGGAGAGAAATGTAATAAAACTATAAACTATACTTTTGTTTTTTATCAACAATTATGAAATAGTCATAGATTACTTTATTTTCATCCCTTTATATAAAATTATATTAGAGAGAAAAAAAAGTAAAATATTTATTTATGACAAAATATTTAATCAAAGATTATAAATCATCGAGATCGATGAACAAATGTTGATAACGCTTTTTTTTATTTTATTTCATTTCATCATAAATTAAAAATAATGATTGCAAATAATCGTGAATCAAAAAAACTTGTTCCTGATAGATCACAGGAACTTGGAAAAGTTCATATGAATACTAATGAGAATGATTTTTACCATTAATCTTCGTTAAAATGAACATATGAGACCAGATTAATATAGTAGGATGTCTAGGATAATAATCAAATGCATATATTGTATCTTCTTTCAATAACTAGATCTTTTATTTTAACATTTCAGTAAAAAAAAAGTACATCTTAATTATCTCTTGACCTTTGTTAGCGTCTATTTAATGTCCAAATATTGATTACCATCAATTAATCTACAACTATTCAATTTAGTATTCTAACAGAATTCATATATTCATTGAAAGAAAGAATGTATTGGAATTATTATTCTTAAATAAAGTCAAGAATACGCAATGCCATCGCTATATAATAATTATCTAGACTAGAATATGCAGATGCATATCATTTATTAATAGGTCTTTGTGTTGAATGTCAAAAGAAAAGAAAATGATTTTTTTTCTCCTCCTATTCTGAATATTATTTGAAAGTCATGAAACAGAACACAACAAAAAAATTTCTATATGGGAAATATCTGCTGTTTAGAAATTTTAAGAAGAAAAAACATTTACTATTAATGGATTCTTTAAAAATAAACGAAGATATTTTTTTGTATGTCATTGTTGTTGTTGTAAAAAATTCTAAGAATTTATTTAGTTTTGTTTCATATAATTATTTATATAACTGGCACGTTTATTGACCTAGAAAAAAATCTATGTCATTAGTTTTTATTCTAATCAAGATTCAAGCTTTCCTGTATAAATCAATCTACTAACTTAAATCAACAATATCAAAACGTTCATAATTAGCTTCAAGGTTTGTTTGCTTACTCAATTATTTTGAAAATATATTTATATGTCTTAATTCTATAAATAAACTTGTTTTTTTTGTGTTCTAGATCTGTAATAATAGTGATTTACTTTTCTTAATCATCTAAATGATAATATCTTTATAAATAAGACTAGTCTATTTTTATTTTTTTAACAGATATAATTTAAAATTTAAAACAATAGATATTCGAATTCATTTGGGAATTTTCTTCGAATTAGTCAAGAAGATTTCCCTATGCACATCTGTGCATAAAATTATAAAAAAACAACAATTTGATCCTATTATCTATTTATTAATAGAGATAAAAAAAAGAAGGAATATTTCAAGAGAAGAAAACTTTTTCTTTTTTGAAAAATCAATCAAACTAAGCGTTGTCTTAATATTAATTTATCTTTTTTCATATATATTAACAATACACATTAATCTTTGTCATTTTACTTCAAAGATAATCAATGTTAGTAACTTCATTAATAATAACACGAAATACATTGTCTAATATTAATCAAATCACAAGTCATCATTTGTAAACATACTTTTTTTTCTTCTTCTTTTCAAACATTATCTCACCTGGCAGCAACGGCTAAACTATTGGGTACAAGACAATTAACAACAGACGTTCGAGGTGGATCACCATCGAACGTTGAAGGAGCACCAATACTATTTAATAGATCATGTATAGGACCGTGCTGTACAATAGACATATGCCGACCTGTTGTTCGAGCGGAACTGGATGACTGATCATTACCAAATTCAACACCACGTCGACGTGTTGTTTCATGACAACTTTATATTAGGAAATAACAAAATGGAAATAAATATCCATAGTATACAAATAAGAAGATCAAGACTTACAGTGAACGATCAGTAAGAATCATGACTAAATAGTAACTGTTCTCAGTTATATATATATATATATGTATATTATATTGATTGATGTATTCTAATAAGGCTCGTTCTCGAGAAGAAAACTGATATCAATAGTCACCAGAAGAACACAGAAAGATTAGGCAAGTAAATAAGCAAAAAGAGAATATGAAGATGACGTTCGCTAATGGAACCATATATACATAAGAACAACAAAAACAAACATTAATAAGAACAGAGAAACAGAAATCTAGAGAAAGAATAAGAGAAGGATACTGAAAAGTTGCAAACGACGTGTAATACGAGATGTTACTGATCTTAAGCCTGCGCATTTGTACGCGTATCAATCGATGACGTCAAAACATCGAAAAAATAAGGAACGATAATTATCTGAAATACTACCATAACATTGTGTCTATTATCGACTTAATTCATCTGTTATTACCATTGACCTTTGTCTACTGTTTTTAATTTCAAATAGTGCGCATAGTTGTATTGTCTTATAGTATCGCCTTGTTACCTTCTAATTTTTCTAAGTAAAACTATTCTACAAAAAAAAAGGAACTGAGTATCTGTCTATTTCAAGTATGTGGAAGGAAGAAGTTAGTTTTCTATTTTGTATTCTCATGAATTTCTATTCATTTTTTTATTAAAATACATCTAATGTAAAATATTGAATAAGACATATATGTAATAAGTAAATTTCTTGAAGAGAGATTTTAGATTTATTTGTCTTGGTACACAATATTAGAATACGAATGATTAAACTTCCGTTAGACAAAAAAAAGTTTTCACCATATTCGATTCATTATTGTTAATTGAACAAAATCATATTCGACTTTTTAGATCATAATAAGTGCACTTACGAGACATCTCCGAAAAGAAGACTAGCATATATTGTAGGCTGCCAAACTGAAACTGCGGCTGTTATTGCCATATTTTTCTTTAGTTTTACTTTTAACAATATGTAGATCGATATAAGACACGAAGGATTGTAATTTATGTGAAGTCATATAGCTTTTTTGTCTTTATATTTAATTCTTTTCTTTCTAATAAATATGAAAAATAATAACACGCGAACATGAATCGAACGACAGAAAATCGTACGTTTGTAATAACAAGAATATAGAAAAATAGGCCTACAAATCTCTTCAATAGGATGGATGAATAAACTGTCTGACAGATAAGTAACGAATTAACTAATATATATATAAGCAAAATATCTAATTGTTTCTGCTCGATGTAGTCAAATAATGAAAAGATTTTAAATAGACTATTGTATATCTACTTACATTGGATGATCATTCAATGAAACATGTTGCCAAACCGTTGCCATCGTCATTTTGAAAGGATTTTTTTAAGGTATAATTTTATACGTGTAATAATATGTATATAAAAATATTAGTTAATGTGTAGATGCCAATCACTTGTTGGTATTTTTGATCATTTCAAATACCATACTCATAAATACACACATACACATACAATGAATAGCGCTTTGTCTTGCTTGCTTCTGGAAACGACAATAGTCACTACTATACTCTCCATTTTCCTTCGTTGTCGGTCGCATGGGTCTCGTCTTTTCTCATTGCATAGTCAAGGAGAAAGAAAGGCAGCGTAAAAGCATTCGCGTCTGATGATGAACATGCGTTCACACACATACTCTTTCTCCCTCCCTCCTTCCTCCTATCTCTCCTTCTCCCTATCTCTCTCTCTCTCTTTCTCCCTCTCTCTTTGTTTTTCTTTTTTTTTCTTCTTCTTTTTTTTCTTGTGCTTTCTCGCATTTTATTATACAATGCGTCTGCTACTATTAGCATCACCACAGCACACAGTTGGAATGAGGGGAAAAAGCACACGCGTGTCGTGTCGAAAATTTCATTGAGCGCGACGACGAACCGACGCTGCGGGTATTAGCATTACGCATATTATTCTTGTATATTACTAACAAGCTAGTGCTGCAAGCTTAATAAAAAAGCACATTAGTTCTTTCTTTCTTTTTTTTTTCTTTCTTTCTTTTTAATCGTTCTTTTCTAAAGCATATATATATATGCTTATATATATGAACTATGTTAATAAAAAAAAAAAGAAGAATAGTAGCAACATTGACGGCATAAAAGCCAAGTCTAATAAAATAACGACAGCAGAAAAGAAGAAGAAATGACAAAGACAAAAAAATGACTAATTCAATGGTGTAATTGAATAATTCTTTTACAAATAAATATTGACCTTGGAGAAGATATAACTCTCTTTTTTTTTAAATTATTCATTTGTAAATAAGAGAAATTATTTTTCATTTCAATCAAGTGCTTCTTCACTTTTAAATAAGTGTTGTTATATTTATTATAAAATTATATGATAAGAACAAGTTTTTTTTTTGTAAAAAACGGAAAACTTACAATAATGGACTAGTACCATATTTTGTATGTTGACTACTACCATCATAATTATATAACAATGCACTTTCATGATCACGACGTTCATTTAATTGACGACGGTGAGTCGTTTGATTATCACTATAAAAGTTAAATAGAATAATTACAACTATTATTCTTATATATTTATAATAATAATAGTTTTATTCTTCTTTCAAAACAACATATTTTTTTACCATATGACAAAGAAAAACGATATTGTTTTTCAAATTTCCAAAAAACTATATTAATGTATTGAAAAGGTTTTATTTTATGTATTCATGTAGAAAAGATGATTATCATAGATGATTATTGAAAAACGCAAAAAAAGAGAACACTATTAAGCTATTTTCTTTAATACAATTTCCGGTTAATTATTTCAATACTTTTATGCTCAATGTATGAAAATTTCTTCTTCAGGAATTATAGTTCGTTCATTGAATATAATAGAAAAAAATATAATCTATCTTGATTCATATATATATATTGTCATTGTATAGATATCTTAAAAAATAAGTTAACATATAATCTTATTTTATTCTTTTCAAAAAAAAAGAAAGAAAAACGGCAGTCAATCAAATAAATAAAAAATTCTCTAGTATGTTTTCTATCAATAAATAAAGCACCCATTATCAAGTTAATATTACAGAATCAGATTTCCATAAACATTTCTTCAGCTTGTACGTATATAAAGAAATGTTTATACATGATCACGTACTCATTCGATATTTATTTTATGTCAGACGAGATGAAGATCTATATATTGATTAATAATTTATTTATAACACTTACTAATCATTATAATTAGAAGATGCAGCAATTTGTATAGTTACTGGAGTTCCCATGCGCTTTGTGTGTCTATTTTATTCATTGTTCAATGTGCGATAAGTAAATAAAAATGGAAATCTCAAACATACGTCACTTTATTGCACTTGTGACCATTATGTATGTAGACTTGTGTGACATACACACATTTTCTCTATCTTGTTAATGAGATATCATAGAGAAAGGGAATAGAAAAATCGAAAGAGCAAGACAACCATAAAGAAAAACCCATTGTCTTAATACTCTCTACAATCGTCAGTGTATAAGAGCAAAAAAATAGATCCACTGATGTTGATGTTGTTAGCGTTGAAGCGCATCGAGCAAAAAAAAGAGAAAATGACATAGAATTTTTTTTTGTCTCTTAATTGTGCTCTCAACTCTTGCCTTTTCTTTTTTTGTTTTATTCTTGCCTAATATTGAACTTTCATTATTGTCTTTACATCCGTTGGCTTTTCTTGAGTGATTATAGATCAGATTAGTCAATAGAGTAGAAGAAAAAAAAAATCTAAAGTGTTCCTGAGATCTAACCATTAAGAAAATTTTATCAATTTTTTTTCCAGTAAGTATAATTCTACTTAATAATATATTGCGAACTTCAATAACTATCGATGTTTTTTTGTATTAGCCATATGTCAAGCAATTAGAGTAAAGCATGTTTATTCTATCCTAATGTGTAATATAAAACTGGAAATATGCTTTGATATTTAGATGAAAATTAAACCAAAACGCTAAAATGTTTATTATTAATAATGATTTAGATCAAATGACATTCATTTGTAATCAACATAGGAAATTAAATCACTTCCTACGTATTTAATAGTTCGTCTAAAGTTATCATTACTACTTGACATTTTAGAACTTAGAATATGACAAGATGGCCAATTATGATATACATATGTATGTAAAAGATCAGAATCTACAGGATATGGTTGACTTCAAAATATCTAATTATGATTCTATGTTATTGATTATAATACTAAAAGTTTTTACTAAACTTTATTGAATAACTGATCTGGAATATTTGCAATAAAATAAAAAACAGTAAGAGATTCTTATTAATAATAGATTATACTATATATATAGTTGATCAATTAATTAACATATAGACGTATGTTTGATAGCAGCACTATATTAAATGAGATTTCTTTTTTTATCGAAATTTGTTAGAAAATCAACGCGATAAAATAATGAGTTTTTCTAGTAAAAATGTTTTTTTTCTATAATTACATTTTTAAAATTGATATAAGATAGTTCGTATTTAAAAACAAGGGAAAATAATTGAATCATTCGTTTCAATAGTAAATTCGTATTTGTTTTTTTTCATATACAAAAAAATTAAATTATCTATACTTACGTTTTATTTACATTTGTAGCAAGCATGTTTCTATATAGATGAATCGAAGAATTTTCCATACAAACATCATTTTTTGTTTGATCAATCGTTTAGTGTTATTAATACTAATAATAAGAGCAATACGTTTGAGTATATATATATATATATATATATATATGTATGTATGTGCTTTTCTCGGAAAAGATATGATCTTCCGTTAGAATGACAAGTTCGATTATCAACATGAAAGAAAACATTTCTTGAAGTGAGTAATTGAAAAAGAGAGATACTTAATTTATTATTAATGCATACTGATGGATTAATTAATGGTTACTTTTTTTAGAAAAAGTCTTATCTACTCATTTTTTCGATATTATTAAATAACTTGATAAGATAAATGTATTGAAGACATTTATAAATACATATGTAAATTATTATATTCTGCAGTGATTTTTAACAGTATGACATGAAAAAATCATATAAATGCAAATCAAAGTTTATTCTCTCATAATATGCAATCAAGATACCATATTAGATACAGAATATTTTTCCATATAAGATAATATTAAGAACTCGTAATCTCTTCTCTAATTGAATTCAGACTATTTACAATATTACCGTAGTAAACAGCCTTCGGTATGCATAATAATAAACTATACGTTTATATACAATCAGACAAATATATTCTATAAAATAAACAATAAAAACGTTTTCTTCATTACACATAACTAAATTATCTCTATTGACATCAGTAGTTGTATATGATATTGATCTGTTTATTTATTAGCAAACATCATCTTTTCTCTTTCATGTTTGATTAACCTGAATACTTTATATCTTCTTCTAATCGAGTGTTATTATTTATTAAGGATATAAGCAACATAATATTTAATATTATCTTAGTTAGTATCATGAAAATTCTAAAAGATAAAGACCATTTATATAATTTTTATTCAAACTAATTCAGTCTTTGACCTTGAATAATTTGCATTTCAGAACAACTCATGTATGACTATCAATGGAAGATTTCCATAGATTATATATCACTAATATCTTTTAGTCCATATATCAATGACCTATTCAGTTATGAAAATGTATTGGATTTAAAATATTTGCTCGAGGTGCAAATTTACTCAATGAAATTCAAATACATGATTGTATTCATTAATCATAATACATCTGTTTAATATTTCATATAGTTTTGTATGAATGAAATTTATGAATTCATGTTTTATTTGTATGTTTGTGTTATATGGAAAGAAAAGAAACTATTGATTTAAGTCGAAGAGAACAAATTACTTTATAAGCCGAAACAGATAAGTATTTAAAGAAACATATGACAAATATACATTCCACACAAAACACACATATAAGATCAGTGTGGAATGAAAAAAAAAGAAAAAGAAGGAAACTACAGACAAACATATAGAAGTAAACTACAATGAAATGAATGTACAACATGTGAGAAGTGAAAAAAGAAAAGAAAGAAAAAGAACACAGTAATAATAGATTTGAATGCATGTTAATCTCCACCAGCTGATTCACCACCGCCGCCACCACCATTATTATTGCCATGTGATGCCGCTGCAGCTTTAGCAGCTGATTGTAAAGCTGATTCGCCAATAGTAACTGGTACAACTACAGGTGAACTATTACCAGCGGCTGAGAGTAATGATGGTGTACTACTACTTGATGATGCTGTTGTTGATTGAAGAGATGTATCGCCTAAAAGTTGACTGGCTGCTGTTTGAGCAAGAAATGGAGCAGCTAATGGAAATAATGATGAAAATGGTGATACTCCATTAAGACTACCATCATATGCTGAACCTAAAATGTTCATTTCAAAAAAAAAGAAAAGAAAAAGATTATTTTTAATTGTTAAATAACTTACGTGGTACATTGAGATAATCTCTATTAACACAATATCGAAGTGAACCAGGCATTTTTCCTGTTAAACCACGACGTACTTCATGTGCTGCATTCTCTCGAATTTCTTGTGCACTAGCTTCACTATACCATGCCGTTCGTGGTGTACATATTAAATTAATTGCATCTTTTAATGGTCCTAAAAATATTTTAAGAAATATTTATTAAGAAGAATACTAAATCTATTTGTCAAAAAGATATCGTTGATAAAATAAATTTACTAATAGGATTATATGATAAAAAAAAGTCATTGAGAGTACTTGACTAACGAGAAATCACAAAGAACACGATTATGATTTGTGTTAGAATTCATTCAAATAAGACATTACAGTAAAAATAGAACTTTTTCACTTATCTCCTATTTGCTTTTCTATTCGAGAAAGTTTTAAAACACTGAAAAATTTGAAAGAAGCGTTAAAGTTAATACAGATGTCAATTTTTCATACAATAGATCGATTAAAACATTTGATCAACTTCTTGAATATGTTGATATATTTAGTCAAATCAATGTAGTGTATATGATTAACAACACTATAGTAACTGAAAGGAGACGTACGATTTTTTTTGACACATGCAAGCTTTTAAAATATGAAATTTTAAAATATCTTCTTTTTTCGGTTTTTGTTGAAATTTTTTATGGATATCTTTTTTTGTAAATAAAAAGGATTATGTCATATTTAAGAATACAATTTACAAATAGCCTTAAACTTTACTCTCTGTAACGTATCATGAATTGTGTATACACAAAAAAAAAGTATTCTTACCAGCAGCTAAATTATACGGTTCATTTTCAAGAACATCAAGTGCAGCACCACGTATTCGACCATCTTTTAATGCTACAGCTAATGCTGTTTCATCCACAAGACCACCGCGTGATACGTTAACAAGAAATGCTCCTGGTCTCATTTGTTTTATAGTAAAATCATTAATTAAATGATGATTATGTTCATTAAGTGAACAATGAAGTGTGACACAATCAGAACGATAAAGTAAATCTTGCAATGTAAATACTCGTGTAATTCCTATAAATAAATTATTAAAAATTTTCATAAAATGTTTTTTTTATTTAATTTCTTCTTACCTAAAACTTTATCAATTCCATCAGAAAGATAAGGATCAAAAAATATAACATTAAAACCAAAAACTTTCGCTCGTACAGCAACAGCCATACCAACTTGTCCAAGTCCAACAATTCCTAATGTTTCATTACGAATTCTTGCACAACCAGCTGCAGCTTCACGTATTTGTTCGGGTGTTGATACACGTTTACCTTCTTTAACTGTTTGTGCTAACCATGCTGTACGACGATATAAATTTAATATCATACTCAACGTTGTATCAGCCATTTCTTCTACATATTGTGATGGAATATTTGATACAGCAATACCTTGATCACCAGCTGCTTTGATATCAATATTATCATATGCTGAACCAATACGTACAATTAATTTCAATGCTTTAAATTTGGCTAAATCTTCTTTTTTTAATGTTATTGCATGCCAGACTAATGCAGCTGTTGCTTCATTTAAAACTTTTTCATGAATTTCTGATGTTGATTGAGCATCACAAAAAGCTACCGTTGCCATATCTTTTAATATAGGCATTTCAATTGTACAATCACGTCCATCGAGTAGTGCAACAAGTGGACGAGCACCGGATGCGCCAGGACCATTTGATAGAGGCATTCGTGAAGGTATAGCTAGAAAAGGGAAGAAAAAAAGATTTTTTTTTTCGATTTTATCAAAGTTCAAAAAAAGTGTCAATTACAAACCAGAAAGTAGACTAGTTGAGTCAATACGTGGCTTTTTTGGGTTACTGCCCCCTGAACTAGACATTCAACATTCGAAGCAATAATCAAAAACAAAAAGAAAGAAAAATTCGTTAAGATATTCAGCAGTACAAGAAAAACGATTAAATGACGGACTGACAATCGATAATAGTAAGAACAAAGAGAAAACAAATAAACAAAATGGCAGCAATCCAGAAATAATTTAATTGGACTATTCAACCAATGGAGGAAAATATGATAGTCTAGATGGCGCTTTAAATTTTCGAAAAAAAGAAACAAATTTTATTTATTTAATAAAATTCAATCCAACGAAACAATTCTTGTGATAAATAATCTTATTGAAATATTCATATATAGAAATTGAATTATAGATGGCGATAAAAGTTTCTTTTACTATTCACGAAAAATTCAAAAGATTGAATGTTACATCGTATTTTGTTTCGATATTATCCACGATTTTTCGTTTATATAATATTCATTATAACCTTATGTGTACATTGCTTTTAGTCAAAGGATATATTTGAATGATGACTCGTTTACATATTCTGTTTCCGATTAATGCATATGCCAATTAATAATAGTACTTGACTTTTTCAGTACTATGATTACGCACGTTTTTTTAATTATTATGAGAGAAAAAACTATACTGATATGACCGATGTTAATAATTAGACTTCCGAGTGTCTTTTGTTTACTGTTCATGTGAATATACATTCCAGAAAAGAAAAATGCCATTTTTTTGCATTAAAATACTTTGTCTGTCTTTAAAGTTTATACATTATCGAAAATGAAAATAATTTATCAAAATATATATGAAATATCGTCGCAAAAAAATGAGATAATTGAGTTAGTTCATTTTGTGTAGATATATACTATGTCTAAACTGTAGTAAATGTTAAATGATTGCAGTTCGATTTAGACTTTTGCTAGTATTTACAATAGAAGTATAAACCAATAGATAATTATTTGTTACCTTGAATGTCTTTTCATGATACACTGAAAAACTAGTTTCGATTCTACTTGAATGAATAACCGATCTGTTTTAATTATATGCTTTGGTTGATTGCTTGAGTGACTCTGTTTGTCGTATTTTCACAATAGAAGAGTTCTTTTATTCATTCTTTTTTGACAATAGAATAAAAGATTATTTTCATTTCAAATATTTATTTAACATTTATACTACAACAAGTACTCTTACATAAACTCTAATTCAAGCTATTTTGAATATACTATATAGTGCTGAACATAATGCCTGAGGTAAAACAGTAGTTGTTATCTCTCTAAACTAATGTAGCACCTTTGATATGATATAAAATATTGCATAACAAATTATCATTCTGCAGAAATGCACGATGTAAGCGAAGATATGACCACTTTATGCCTTGCAGACTTTCTTTTAGCATATCTAATAATCTTATAATTCATAATTCTGAGCAATAAAGATATGGACTATATATGGTTTATATCTTCATGGTCTTGCAGCACTATAAATCTGTTAATTATTCATAAAAATTATATATTTTTTTAAAGAATGGCGAAAGTATTTTCGATCCAAGTCGCATATCTGCTTTCTCATTATTAGCTCTACCTTATAGATTTCAATGTTTACTTCGAAAAAGTGCAATAAAATCTTTACATAGATAATAGTTATATCTAGTTTGTCTTTTTCTTTGATTGATGACGATGATGATGAAGAAATTAAAAGTGCTATATATGAAATTAACCATTATTTCTTCGATTTATACTTACGGTTGGTTTAGTTGTTCACTGAAATCTAAATGAGAATAAAAATTGTTTTATTTTGTTTTTTTTCTACAGGCAGTACTTAGAAACTCACCAGTTACTAGGGAAACATAGAGATTATATATACAAAAATAATTGTTTAAGTTGTTATCGAAAATTTACTGCACTAAACCTATATCGACACATCATTAGTAAAGAAGTGGATTAGGAGAAATATAATAAATATTAATATAATTTTACCATACTCTTTTTGCTCATGATGAAACATTTCCAAATTTCCATTGCAAATTCGTTTAAAAATATTGATCTATCAGTGACATGAGCTCTTAGTTGACTATACGAAGAGAAAATGTAATCATTTGTAAAAAATTTCTTATACCCTACATGGAGGAAAAATGGGAAGGTTGCGGAAAACAATCAATTTCTAATATAAGTAAAAGGTATATGATTGATTATGCGATTTATTCAGAAGCAATAGATAATTACAGAAATAAAAGAACCACTGATGTTTCATTTGCGATGGATACTGAAGAGGAAAACAAAAAAAAATGTATAGATATCAACGTATTTATAAACAACTTGAATATGAAAATCACCTTTGACAGACTTGACATATTTGCTTAGAATGATAATGTCAAGATATCAGAACTATTTAATACTAGAATACTTAATGTAGTAAATTATTCTAAAGACATTGCGACTTATAACAAAAATCAGAGCACTTCAACCATAGAAGTGGGTGTGGTTAGAATCAAAACAAAACGCTAACACTCACACTCACTCACATCCACATTCACCTGCAATCACACCTACATCAACACTTTGAATCACCTTCAACGAACTTTAATCATTTTATTTCAAATTAACAAAAAAATGTAACGAAAAAAGATGTCATATTTTACAAGTGAAATCAGAAAACTGAAAAAATAATCATTAACTAGTTTTGTTACTTGTTACTTGTTAAATTAATAAAATAGAACTCTTTCGAACAAAATAACAGTCATTTTACTTACGTCGTTTATCTATAGTAGAAAAAAATACAGTTGACTTCTTCATATAAATACATCGAATCATATATAAATTATATTTAAATACTTTTTTTTCCTGATAATATTATAAATAAATACTAATTGTTGTTAATTATAATTTTTCCAAACTCCTTTTTCATACATTTTTCTCCAAGATATTGCTTTAGTTAAGTTAGCTTTTTGTAATGTTGATTTATTTAGTTTTTCATACGATGGTACACGTTTCAACCAGTGTGAAAATTTCTTAAATAGAAACTGTATTCGATAGATAAATGATTGTTCATTTCTGTGATTGACATCTGATGGATTTGTGTTCGAACTTGGTAGTTGCATTGCTAAAGGTGGATGAATACTATAAGCAACCAGTTGATGGTTATCGACAAGTTTTACTATTGAATCATCAATTGCTCTTGATGGTTTTGATAATAGATAAATAAGTTTTCTAGCGGCATCTGATCGAATTGCATATGCATGTGTACAACTAGGTCGAAGAGCTTGATGAACACGATGAATATGTTTCCATGATTGATCTATAAGTGTTCCTGGTATATCACCACAATGACCAAGATAAATTAAATCAGCTTCATTCCATATTGAATGTGAAAATGATTTCAGTATTCGAGGTGTATCAATTTCAAGATCTATATCATCTTCGAAAATAAATGACCATGTATTATTATGCAAAAGCGTATTGTTGGCAATAGTCATCCATACACGCATATGACTTGCCCAACAAGCTAATTCAGTTAATTTAAGAAGTAGTTTATTACGATATCGATTTTGACTAACGATCTCAACTGATTGAACAGAATAAGCTGGAACAATAAATGCTTCTAAATTCAGTGTTTGCATCAGTGCAATAGATTCAGTACGTCGATCAGGACGAGATGGTAAATTAATAATATAGATTGAAGTTGCTTTACCTAAAGATTTCGTGCTACCATTTATACGAAATAATAAAGATCGATCCAATGGTTTAATTTGTTGAATAGGATGTAATATGGAATAATTTTTAAAATGATATAAATAATTTATTGAAAGAAAAATAAATGTGAAATATATTAAACAAATCGCTTTATTATATCGCTGAATGAACAGCATTGTTTTATTATATCGATGGATGAACAACATTATTGTTTTTTGCTAAGAAGGATGTAGCATTAATAGTTCACATCAAAATCATGATTTATAGTGGTTGCAAAGGTTTTTATTTGTATTATTCAACATCTCAGGGTGTCGCGTCACGCTGCTTTTTTTTTCGTTTCTTACAATCAAGCAATGCGTCGGTATGGTGACTTTATAATTACGTGCGTCTATCGATGTGAAGCCACCAAGACGTCCAATCAGATTTTGACATAGACTGAGCAACTAGAAAAAAAAACCAAAAAATACATTTCGTATCCCTTAAAATACTCAATATTTGCCTTAGTTACTATATCAAATCACAACTGATAAAGGATCCAATCAATCTAGTCTAATCCATGAGAGAATTTAAAAAAAATAAAGAACCCATTCAATACCTTGCCCAGCAATTTTTAATTTTTAGTCGATCATATTAGTCACCGTTCAATGAGTCATTGCCTCCGAAAACCAAAAAAAAAAATTCTAAATCTGTAGCAAACGCATCCTGATAGAAAACTTCATATTCTATCGTATCCTACCTGAATTAACGCCCGGGCAACGACAAGATAGAATGAAATCTTACTACAATGCTGGCCAACAAAGTTATATAGATATCATATCTTCAAATAGATTTTCATCCTATTTTCGTAGTTTCTCTTAGAGATTAAAGATAATGCAGTTAAAGTAGAATCTGATTCCCTATTCAATCGCCTATAAACTATATCTGGAACACATTCTTTAAGAGAGAAATCCGCTCTTCAACAGATCGATTAAAATCATTTTTTTTATTCACAAAATTTATTTCAAAGATTTAAAATATTTGACAAGATCTAGACTTTAATTCTTTATCGAATTAAGTACGATTTGACTGTAGGACAAATTCTTGAAGAGAAAAATTCTTTTTTCATCAATCTCAATTAACCTTGTACATGTATATAATTATTAAAATTTGTCTCAAACATAATAATTAGTTGAAAATATTCAGACTTTGATTCTCTATTGAATTATACATGAATAATATATGGGCGTGGGCGTTTTATTTCTATTCTACCCACATCCATACCCTGAAGTGAGAATTTTACTCATCAGGACTTTGTCCTAAAAATAATTTATATAGCATCTGACAGTGAGCCAAATTTTGCACCTCCTTGAGCAACATTTATTTATAAAAGAAATTTGAAAGCGTAAAAACATTGGGAATTTTCAGAAAATTAATTTAAAAACGTATGTTCGTTATCGGGAAAGATTTATTTCGAACGTTGCCTTGTAAATCGCGAAAACAGTGATTGATGAAAGAAATTATATGTTGTGGCCCTAGGTTACTAAAGTTCGCCGTACCCACTTTTCTGTTCTTCGTAATAAAATTTTGTATATTTTAATTTTCTGATTAATTATTTTTTTGAACGAGTGAGATTTTACTTTTCGCCGTGGTAGTTCTGCTTGATATTAAGTACATGTAAATTGAAATGGTTTTTTTTGTTAAATATAAGGATCAGTTTCATAAATGGTATATATTATCAATGGCATATGTATATTGTATAAAACAAATATTGTATCATATTTGTTGAATTCAGATGTGTTTGTAGATGAATTGTTAATTACATTAGAAGATGTTTTTATTGAACAGCAGTCCTGAAAATAATAAAGTTGTTAAGATGATTTGAAATTGAAAGCGATATAACTAACAAATTGATCAGATGTCAAGAGAAGGTCCATAAGACGATCGACCACCATATCTGATACCGAATTACTCGATAAAATTTAGCATTTTGATTTGATGTTTTCAGCTTGTTTAGCACCATTCGCGGAGATGTTCAGAGAATTTGGTGGACAATCATACCTAAAAAGATGAACTTTTTCAAATGTTACGAAATTAACAATGTTTTTATTTTAGTATACTAAAAGATAGAGCGTCCAAGCTAAATAAAATCACCTATTTATATATTATTTTTCCTTGAACTGGTCGATAATTATCTATGAAATACTGTTCATGAGTAGCATTTTTCGAGTGACCTAAAGGTGCTAAAAATTGAGATTTAGAGATTTTAAGTAATACTAAACACGGTGAAAACATCAAATAAAAAATCTAAACTTTATCGAGTGATTCGATTTCTGGATTTTGTTATGGCTTGTCTCTTAAATATGTATCATTTTCTAAAGTACATATATATATATGTATATTGACAAGTTTTCGAAAAATAAGAACTTAGAATTCATTTCATGAATTCATGGCATATCTGATTTTCAATATGACTTTACTCCAGTTTACTAAATATTTTATAATCTTAAAAATTTCAATTATTATTATTTAATCAACATATTTTGCTATCCGTCTACTTCTTGTATTACAACACTCATATGAGATGACAGTACGATATTTTTGATAGTATATTATTATCATTATTTCTTATATTCGAAAGTCTATACTATATTTATAAAAAAGAACTTTAAGTACACATTCTAATGAGTAGAGAAATATGTTCATTAATATTCTATTCGTAATATAAAACTATTTCATTTTTCAAGGATTATATGAAAAAGAAAACGGGGACTATATCATCCTATTAGCACGTACATCTTTATTTGATTAAATCATCTTCAAAGAATTTTAATCATTTCCGCAAGATGTCTTCTCTTATTTTATTCTAATTTAATAAATGATGTAACTAAAAACAGACGTCATATTTTATACCTGAAGTCAGAAAAATTAATAAAATAAAACTCTCTCAAACAAAATTATAAATATTTAACTTACGTCGTCTATCTATAATAGAAGAAAATACAATTGATTTGTCATATATTAATTGTATTTAAATATTTTTCCAAATTCCTTTTTCATACATTTTTCTCCAGGATATTGCTTTAGTTAAATTAGCTTTTTGTAATGCTGATTTATTTAGTTTTTCATACGATGGCACACTATATAACCATTGTGTAAATTTATAAATCGAAAATTGTATTCGATAAATAAAAGATTGCCTATCGATTTGATTGACATCTGAAGGATTGTTTTTCGAAACTGGCTGTTGCATTGCTAAAGGTGGATGAATACTATAAGCAACTAGTTGATGATTATCAACAAGTTTTACTATTGAATCATCAATTGCTCTTGATGGTTTCGATAATAGATAAATAAGTTTTCTAGCAGCATCTGATCGAATTGCATATGCATGTGTACAACTTGGATGAAGAGCTTGATGAACACGATAATTATGTTGTGATGATTGATCTATAAGTTTTCCAGGTGTATTAGCACAATGACCGAGATAAATTAAATCAGCTTCATTCCATATTGAATGTGAAAATGACTGCATTATTTGAGGTGTATCAATTTCAAGATCTATATCATCTTCAACAATAATTGACCATGCATTATTTTGACAAGGTGTATTATTAGCTATAGTTAACCATACACGCATATGACTTGCCCAACAAGCTAATTCAGTTAATTTAAGAAGTAGTTTATTACGATATTTATTTCGACTAAGGATCTCAGTTGAATGAATGGAATAAGCTGGAACAATAAATGCTTCTAAATTCAATGTCTGCATCAGTGCAATAGATTCGGTGCGTCGATCGGGACGAGATGGTAAATTAATAATATAGATTGGAGACGCTTTACCTATAGATTTTATACTACCATTTATATGAAATAATAAAGATTGATCCAATGGTGGAATTGACTGGATTGGTTGAAATGGATGTAATAGGTAATACTTTTTAAAATCATATGAATAATTTATTAAGAGAAAAACAAATGTAAAAAATATTAAACAGATTGTTTTATAATATTGCTGAATGAACAACATTATTTTCTTTTGCTTCGGTGGATGTTGTACTAATAGTTCACGTCAAAGTAACGAGTTACAGTGTTTGCAAAAGATTGTATTGTGTTATTCAATATCTCAAAGTGCCGCTCACATTGCTCTTCTTCTTTTTTTTCTTCTCTTACAGTCAAGCAATACGTCGGCTTCGTGACATTATAATTACTTGCTGCTTCTTTTTTTTTTTTGAAAGGAAGAATGAGATAAATTTTATATTTGTATCAGGTTTACTGATGGATTCGGAATGATGAGGAACAAAAAGAATATTAATAGAATATTAAAATGACATTTGAATTAAAATTAATTATCTAAAAGCAAAATATGTAGTTTTTTTTGTCAAGGTAGCAAACTGTTTGTTAATATTATAAAGATACTCTAGTTGAGTAAATCTCTTGCAATGTATGTAAGAATGTGATAATAACTTTCGAAAGAGATAATAAGGATAAAAAAACCTTTTATAGAAAAAAAGTAAGTTGTATGCTGAATAATCTCGTATTAATAAGGATGCTTTTTTCTTTGAATTTTTTTATTACGGGTCTATAGCTTCACACACTACTCAGTGTTCAGCTTAAGGAATGTATATATTCTATTCCTATAATCATATCTATATATATATATTGTTCATAGAATAAAGTCTTTGATCAATATAAATGTTTCAATGAACACTTAGAAATGTCCAGAAATGAGAATTATAAAAGCAGATGTCATAATATTAATATTAGAAAAGATCAAATATTTCTTTTTTATATAGAATGAATTTATTAATATGAGCTGTTCAAAAAAAGTTGTATAATCATTTAAAATATATAAAGTCAAAACTGTTGATTTGATGATAGGAGACTGAAATTTAACTATTATAATCTATGTCAAGAAACATCAAACTATTCTTTATACTTGATATGTGCTAATTCATTTTTTTCCTTTCTAGACTTCTATAGAAATGTAAAAATATATTCTTCTTTTGTTCGTAAATATATATGTACTTGAACGAGTCATATATGTTAAACATAATGAGTTCTTGTCATAATCTTCTACAATGTCAGTTATATTTGTACTTTTCCTGGGATGAAATAGTACCGGAAATTGGATGAAATACAATAAGTTCCTCGTTGCGTAACAAATATGTCTAACTAAAACTAATGTATATTGTTCTGTAGCACTATCACCAAAAGTATATGATGCCGACTATCTGACAACTCATATTTTAAAAGTTAAATGAGTAAAATTATGTGTTCAAAATATCTTATACTTAACTATAGCCACGCTGTTCTAGAAGTGATATCGGTTTCTGGTCCATATATTTCATTTATCTATCCTTCTTATATCTCGTTTCTTTATACTTCATTTATGATTTATTATTCTTCTTGTCTCTTTCGTCCTTAGCTTGATTATACTCATTGTATATCTCCCTGTATAGCGAAAAATAGTAAATTTACGTAGAAAGAGATGAGAAAGAACGAACGTAATAAGATATTTTCTGAGTAGTACAGCATAGTCCAAAGGTAACCTCACCGAAAAACATATTAAATATCTCCATTACGGCGTGACTAAACGAGCTGATTTTTTATTAATGATAGGAGTATGTTTAAAGTTTATATCGATTAAGACATGCTTAGAAAAACCCTTTCTTAAATATATCATTCTTTTTTTTCTACCTGTAAATGAATAAAGTTTTTAATGAGACTATTAATGACCTTCAGTAAAAATATCTATCTATGCTTGGACACATTTAAATGTTTTCTTCAGTAGAGTCACTTTTGGCCTATCCTGTATCGTGTTTTTTATGTGTTTGATTTATTGTATAATATATGAAGGATTATTTATACTCACATATAAAATTAATATTCCCACTTCATCTTCAATTTATATATGCATCGTTCTATTACACGAGGTACCTATTAGAATAACGCTCACATAACAGGATTCATATTCTTGTAACCATAAAATACTTTATTATCAAAGATAAGAATAAAACTAGTTAAATATTCTTTTTTTTTTATTCTTCATACACTGATGCGTTAAAAATGCACTAGTATTCATATAGATTCATAGAATTAAGCATCACAAATCTATTGAAGAAGAAAAATATAATGCATCAGGATAATCAGATTGCAGTTTGCTTGAGTGATTATATCTCTACAAGGAAATTCAAGACTGAAAGAGAAATATAACAATAATAAAAAAAGATAATATATCTAATTTATCATCGTTTCATAATATTAAACTATATATTTTTTTTGTACTCTTTTACATTTGGCGTACCAAGAGACAATTAACTTCCTATAGAAATATCATATATATTATTAAAGAACTACCATTATGATTATACTTCATAAACTTAGAAATTAAAATATCAAGATTTAATTCAAAGGTATTATCTTATAAATGATTGTGGCCATAAAAGCATTCGAAATAATTGTTGATTATCTATTATTAAACATTGCTTGATATACATATTAATATAAAGATGATGATTCAATCAAAAAAAAAATGAACGTAGACGTAAATAAAGACTATCATCAGAGAAAATCGAATTATAAAATTATTGTAAGATTTTATGATTGATTAAAGTATTAATTCAAATAGATACTACTGAGTATCAGTGATAATTTTTAGTGGTGGCACTTTTGAAATACTTACTCTATCTTTTTCAGTAATTATATGCGAGATATATTAATTAAAGCATAGTCATGCTAAAGACTAAAAATTTATTTTAAATTTCGTTAGACAAATGTATCGAATGAAGGCCATTATCTGTGGTAGTTAATATGTTTTGTGTCGACAGCTGTGTATGACAATTTCTAAGCAGAAATAAACGAGTTTCTATATGTGTTTTTGACAAAAGAAATGTTTTCAAATGTGTTTATTTTAGAAGCAACCAGTAAAAAGTACGTCAGTTTGTACTTTAATCACTTTTTTTATATTAAAAGTACAAAGGGTTTCATTTGAGATATTCATTCTATTTAATTGTTAATATATATCTGAAATCAATCTTTGTAATACAGAATTAGAAAAGCGATAATACATTATACAAAATATAGCAAATCAACAATTAAATCCTCGATTAGTATCAGTAGGTATTATAGAGTACTAATAATTCTATTTAAATCAGTTGTCAAAAACAAATAATGATCTATCGACAGTTACAGAAGTTCTATATTGAATATAAATATTCATATGATTATCATTGTCAGAATTATTTATGAATTAAATCTAATCGTAATCATATTTGGATTAGAATAAAATTTGTAATAAAAAAAAAACTTATTATTTCGCTAGCAAATTCTATAAAGAATATTATTGATGGCTTGATATCAATAAATATCAAGATAGTATGTGACAATTATTTGAACGAGATAAGATACAGTATTCTGATTGTTTTGATGTTGGTTTGAAATTATCAAACGTATATATCTAGATATATTGTTTATTTCAATTGTATCTGATCATATTTTAATTTACTAGTGAAGTGAAGATCTACACATTCAATAGTGTTAAATGTTTTGTTATTTGTATCTATATTATAATAATTTTCGTTATAAATATCTTGAAATAGTTTAGGAGGACAAGGAATTAAATTTATCTATGGTATGTCCATGTCAGATTTTGTAAATACAATCGTATTTTTATGTTTTGGTACTGTTTCAGTTGAATACTATTTTTTTGGCTTTTTCTCTTTTGATTAGACAGTATATAATTTGTTTTAAGACAAATTTTATTGTCAGTATTCGTTGTGTTAATACATTAAAAGAAAAGTAATATAAAATGAATAATATTCTTTCAATTAAATGAGTACATATTCGTCTTGTTTTAGAAATGTTAGAATAAGTACATTACATATGTAGAGTGTCATGATGTATCATTTTTGTATCATTACTTTCTTATGTGAAAAAAGAACATTTATAGAATCCATAACCCTAACTGATGGTGATGTTAGTAAAAAAAAGTACATTATCCTTAGTTATTCTCGAATGTGCTCTCATTTTCATTGTTCCACTCTTGTGTTTTTTTGATATAGACTGCTATTAACATATTTACTATGTCACAGCTGTTTCCATATAACACAATGTGCTAAAAAAGTACAAGTTAATATGGTGTGGGTATACATGTATATATATATATATATGGTTCGTTTCACTAGTCAATATCACTCAAATATTCATTACATTCCTTACACACTTCCAAGCAACAATGTTATCAAGAATATTTATTTTTTCTCTTGTAATAATTCTTACAACAGCGGCTCCACGATCGAATCCAGGAACTAATAACAATGGATTTGCAAACCAAAATGGATCACTGGCCAATAACAAACCTCAGGAAAATCATGGAAATAAAGTAAATCATGCTTTCCAACAATCGACATTGGCTAGCCAAAATAATGCAGTGAACAGTAGTGTACAATCACCCGTACCAGTAGTTCAAGCTGCTAGCTCTAATGGCACACAAAAACCCAGTCCATTGTCACGTCAACAAAATGCAGTCAATAATAATTTACAAGCACCAGTTCGTCAAGCTGATGTACCCAGTAATGTTTCTCAAGTAATTTCATCTTCAAACCAAGGACAGGGAAATAGCAATGGTCGACAATCAGCTCCATTACCACCTCAAAGAAATGGAAATAACAGTAATGTAACACAATCTCACCCACAACAACCACAGAATGCAGTCAATAATGTCACACAAGTTCACCCACAACGACCACAGAATGCAGGTGGCAATGCCACACAAGTTCACCCACAACGACCACAGAATGCAGGTGGTAATGCCACACAAGTTCAATCACAACGACAACAAGATGCAACCAATAATGTTGTACAAATTCAACCACAAAATGCAGCCAATAATGCCACACAAATTCAATCACAAAATGCAGTCAATACTGTTGTAAAATCTCATTCAGGACGATCACATAATACAGCCAATAACGCTACACAATCTCATTCACGTGTACCACATAATGGAAGCAAAAATAATACAAAATCTCAATCACAACCATCACAGAATATAGTCAATAATGGTACACAAGTTCAATCACAACGACAACAAGATGCAACCAATAATGTTGTACAAATTCAACCACAACAGACACAAAATTCAGTCAATAATGTTGCACAATCTGTATCATCTGGAAGTCGAAGTAAATCATTGAACAACAACGCTCCTCGACAACAACCACAACAAAATTCGACAGTCAACAAATCGCCAACAAAAGGAAAACATTCTCCTTCTGGTAGTAGCAAATTAACCACAGTACCAATTGCATAAGAAACAAGTTGAATAAAACTATTTTCAATAGATTTAAACCATAAAACATTTATTGAGTGAAAAGTTATTTCTGCATTTGTTTAATGGAATCTTTGAAAATAATAAAAAAGGATGATCTGTATGCAAATAATTCTTAATCATAAATAAAATATCTAATGAAATTTATTAGTATAATTTAATTCATATGTAGGGGGGCGGGGGTGTAATACCCCCCTAATTTTCAAAACTTTTTTTTTTGCTCAACAAAATCGACAAATCTTCTTAGATCTTTCACAAAAGAGAATGCTACATCTTCCCCCCCCCCCCTCTGTATTGGCTGATTCGCGCCACTCCTACATAAGAAATCTCTTGTTTAACAAGATAATAATACGTTATTGTTCAACAGTTCATTTTCAATTAGTCTAGTCCGTTTATTACATTCTTTATAAAAAAAGCCATCGAATATTTATTCGCTATTATTTTCATAGACAATACTCAGAAGAAAATATATATATATATATATGTTCATAGGAGTAGGTTGTATAAATTCAATATGAAGAATTATCTCAATATTTTGGATATACCTGATGAAATTTTATTTCTTATTTTCCAAAAATTGAATGCAGTTGAAGTGTTTTCTACACTTGAAGATGTTAATCAACGGTTTCATCGATTAGCAATTGATCCTCTTCTCATTCGTGATCTTAATATGACCACAATAACAAACATCAATTCATTCTACGATCAAAATTCTTTAATGGATTCAAAAGTTCTTTCAAGAATTTGTAAAAAAATCTTACCACAAATTCATACACAAGTACAGAAACTCACTGTTGAACAAGATTCAATGAAAGAAATTCTTCGTGCTGGTAATTATCCTCAACTTTATTCTTTATCATTAATTAATTGTGAAGAAGAAATACTTTATCAATATTTAACAGGTATAGAATTTGATTTTATTCTTTAGAATTAATATTGAAATAATTTTTCTTAATTTAAGACGATTTAATTCTTCGTGATCTTTTGACCAAACAAATAACACATCTTAATATTGATATGAAAATTATAGTAGAACCAAATTCGGAAACAATGTCAAAGATTTTTCAATTAATCTTATCTTTATGTAAAAATTTAATTTCATTGAATTTTTGTGATATGTATCTAACAAGAACTTGTTGCAGTGGTCTTCCTTATTTGCTACAAAACAATTATATGCCTTCTAGTTTAAACAAATTAAAAATCAATCTTCCGGTTTTAACCTATTGTCTCTATTTACTTGATGGACCCCTTGTTTCTTTATCAACATTAATTATCAATGTATTTTCTATTTTTCATCCAGAAATGTTAGAACCTATTGATCCAACTGTAAGTAAAATTTCAATAATCATGTTTAGAGAAAAACAAATAAAGCAAAAACAAGTGAATAAATATTTATACTTTTTCTTTTTTTTTAGAAAAAACTTCCAAATTTGAAATGTTTCTCATTCACATCGTTTGGTTATACACAAGAATATGACAATTTAATAGTTCCATTACTTTGTCGAATGATAAATCTTGAAGAATTGCAATTGTATCTAAACGTAGGACGGTTATATCCAAGTTTCATAGATGGAAATCAATTATATGATCAATTTCTTATTTATATGACACAATTAAGAAAGTTTACATTCAATATAGAGTCAGATATCACTTTTGACATCATTCCAAATGACATTTCAACAACTGAAGATATTCAACGTACGTTCATTGGAAGAATATATGAGCCAGTAGCTGTGCATGTATATATGGAGCCAGATCCAGATCCGCGTTGTTCTATTTGTCATGTTTATACACTTCCCTATGACTTCGAATATTTTATTGGACTTGATAACTCTTTCCAAGGAGGTATATTCGAGAAGGTTCGGCGATTAGAAATGAGCGATATAATTCCTTTCGAATATAAATTATTTAAAATCATCTCACAAGATTTTCCTTTTCTCGAATTTTTGTATATATCTAATACATGGCCACAAGAAGAGAATCAACATTCATCAACAATAATCACATTTCCTAATCTGACACATTTAGCTCTGAAATATGCGCATGTTGACTATGCGAAACTATTTCTCTTCAAACAAAATATCAATCTACCTCATTTGATCAATCTTACCATCGAATATAAATCACTCGTGGCAATAACAGATAATTTTACAAACAATGCAGCATTTTTTAATTTCGATAAATTGAAACGTCTTGATGTATGTCAACTATTTGTTGGCTCAAAAACCTTTTATGACTATTTTCCTTTGTTATAATTTGTTTCAATAAATAAAAATAGATGAAGAAAAATTCATTATATAATTTACGAAGTCGATGTGTTTTTGTGCATCAGTATACACTTTGTTTATGCAATTCTTCGAACCCAACCATGTTCTGCACCGATTTGTCACGAAGATTTTTGAACAGCTCTATCTGAATGAGAGAAAAAACTTTTTGAAAATTATATTTCATAATTTTTCTTACGTCGAATTTAGTTTTTTCAACGTCCCGTAAGAATAGTTGTTTGATAGTTGGTATATTCGATCCAGTAGATGATTTATTTGATGCTATTACAGACAAAATCTAAAAAATAAAATCATATATTTTATATTTTATAAAAACTAAATAAAAATATTTAGATCAGATCTAAAATGATGTCCGGTTACATCATAATAACCTTTTCAACCTTATGGTCTCTTTTAATTAATGCATTCACTTTTTTAAATGTTGCAAGATTTCCTTCCATGTCTTTTTTCAAATCTTGGAGGTTCTCTTCTAAACAAGAAATTTTTTCTTTGAATGGTCTTTTCGAAATATTTTTTTTAAATTGAATTCTCTCTTGAGAACCTTACTTAAGAACGCTTCTTTTACAGCATCTGTAGCCATGATAATCTAAAAAATAAAACTGCTAAAATTAATATATAAAAAACCTAAATATATATATTTAGATCTACTTTAGAATGATCCAGGTCGAACAATCGGGCACGGAACCGGCCGGTTCCGTGGTACCCCGGGTGTGGGTGTAGGTATGAATATTACAGACTCAATACACTCACAGGTCTGCCTAAACCTACACCCACATCCGCCCTCATTCTAGTGCATCTTGAAGATGAGGGTGTGGTGTGGATTAAATGCTGTTCTCACATCCACACCCACACCCCTAGTTGTGATATTACTGCATCTTCAGTTTCATTGTGAGAAAGATCAAGAATAGTAAGTTCCATTTTTAATCTAAACTGATAAAAAGGAAAAAATGTATTGATCAAATTTTAGAAAATATATAATCGCATCAATTAAAGACAGTTGTTTATCAGTTTGTTTAATGGCACGTGCAACTGAATCATCGTTTTTCATCATCATTTGCATCGATTTAATTGTGTCCAGATGTCCTTGTATCGTTTCTCTGAATGATTCGACCTGTTGCAACTAAATGAGAGATTTGTTTTTATAAGAAAAAATTTGTCAATGCTTTCTTACTTTAAATTTCGTTTTGTTCACGTCGGCTAAGAATAATTCCTTTGATAAGGCCATCGGTGTATTTGAATCAGATGGTATCGATTGACTTGATGTTGATGCCATTTGAAATTTAAAATCGAAAATCGAAAATCTAAAAATAGTAAAATTAAAGTTAATATTTAAAATAAACAATGATATATACACATATATATTTAAATCCATTCTAAAATGCTGTCTAACAGCATAATACAAAGAATATGTATATGTATATATATGTGTGTTACCCAGGTCGCACAATCCAGCACGGAAACGGCCAACTGCGTAATTCCATGGAAACAGTATTCCAGTGAATGGATCCGATCATCGGATTTATCCGATTCTGTCCGGAAACCACAGAAGCTTGTCAAACCCGGCAGTCGGATGCGGTCAGCGGATCCTTGCACCTGATTTCTAGCTTTTTTCAACGAGTTTCGGCCAGAAACTGTCAGTTTTCTGACGGTTTTCCTGGATACTCCCACAATACTGCGTCAGGAATCATCCTCCTGGGTATAGCCAAAGAACATGTGACTAAATATACAAGAAAGGAAAGGAAAGAAAGCGAGATAGAGCGTATACCCTAGATGAATGTTTTTAAATGACCTATTTTTCCTTCAATCGATTTCTTGTATAACATTGGATCATATTCTTGTTATGATGCTATCGAACATAATTCTAAAATAAATTTAAGAATCAATTCGTTAATAAAGATCTGAGATCATCTACCAATTTCCATATCAAATTTTGTTCATAGAACTTATAAGAAAATCTTTGACTTCCTATCAAAGAAATACTCTGAATATATTAACTTCAAATCAAAGTAAAATGTTGAATATATATTTCGAAAGAATATGGCATTGGCATTGTATTTTGATCATCTTTGATTTTCTTTTGTAAACTACAAGTGTACAAAAATCTAACGAAGATTTTATACATCAAACTTGTATACACAAGTTAAACATATTAATAAGAAATTTATAAGTAGATATTTCATGTCTAATTAATATATATTTTATTTTAAATATAAGAATGTATTATAATCTATATATGACATAAGAAATCTCTTGTTTAACAATAAAATAATACGTTGATTGATATTGCACTCTGAACAAATTCTGAGAAAAAAACATGTGATAGAATGAATCATGATATATAATTCACATGTATTTCTGAGAATATTAATGCTATTCAACAGTTCATTTTCAATTGGTTTGTTATATTCTTTATAGAGTAACATGACGCCATCGAATATTTATTCGTTATTATTCTTATAGACAATACGAAGAGAATATATATATATATATATATGTTCATAGGAGTAGGTTGTATAAATTCAATATGAAGGATTATATCAATATTCTGAATATATCTGATGAAGTTTTATTTCTTGTTTTCCAAAAATTGAATGCAGTTGAAGTGTTTTCTACACTTGAAGATGTTAATCAACGATTTCATCGATTAGCAATTGATCCTCTTCTCATTCGTGATCTTAATATGACAACAATAACGAACATCAATTCATTTTAAGTAGATAAAATTCGATATTTATAATGCAATGATAATAATTACGTATTTTATTTTATTAGTTCTTGATGCAATTGAAGAACAGACAGCCTGAAAGTAATATAATGAACATGTAACAAAATGTATGTAAGAAAAACTAATCTAGAAAACCTGTTGAGTATTATTACTGATTAGTTGATTTGTATTATTCGATGCTGGTTGATAATTGTCAGAATTCATAAAATGATTATCTTCGATTGTTGCTGTATTTGTTTACATAAAAGCAAACGCCATAGTAAATTGAAATATAAAATAATGAATTTCATACTGATGGATCAGTTGAAATTTGGTTGCCTTTTGATGAAGAGATATTAAAAATACGATAAACTATAAAATCTTTTAAAAGTAAAATCTTGAGAGGGTGTATTTAATTATCTGATACAATATAATCTATCACAAAATTTAAAAATATTAGTTCTTTATCAGTAGCTGCAACGACTTTGACGATATTTGGATCATGTGGATATTTATTTTGTGTTTCTTTAAATGTTTTTAAATTATCTGAAGTTTTATTTGGTAATTCTTTTAATTCTATTTCCTAAACGAGAATTTTTGTTTTAAAAGTGATTTTTAAAATATTTTTCTCACCTCCAATTTTGTTTTTAGAACCGCAATTAAAAGTTTTTCTTTCGAAGCATGTGTCGCCAAAACGTTTTTTGAATCACTTGAAGTCATATCGTTGGAGTTACTTGAAGCCGTGTTGGTTGAATCACTTGAAGCCATTATATAATCTAAAACAAACTGATAAAATTAATCTGTAAAAAAACCTAAATATATATATTTAGATCTACCCAGGTCACACAATCCAGCACGGAAACGGCCAGCTCTGTGATATTCCGGAGGTTTCATGGAAACAGTACGCCAGTGAATGGATCCGATCATCGGATTTATCCGATTCTGTCCGGAAACCACAGAAGCTTGTCAAACCCGGCAGTCGGATACGGTTGACGAGTTCTTTCACAGAATTTCTAGCTTTTTTCAGTGAGTTCGGGCCAGAAACTGTCAGTTTTCTGGCGGGTTTCCCAGAATACTCCCACAATACTGCGTCAGAAATCATCGTCCTGGGTATAGGTAAAGATCATGCGACTAAATATACTAGAAAGGAAAGGAAAGTAAGCGAGATAGAGCGTATACCCTAGATGAATGTTTTTAAATAATCTATTTTTTCTTCGATCGATTTCTTGTTTAACATTGGATTATATTCTTTTTATGATGGTATCGGACAGCATTCTAGAATAGATTTAAATATTAACTTTATTACTCTTATTGTTATGTAAAAAAAAGAATTTGATTAGATAATAGATCTTTGATTTCAATTGAACAAAATTGTGGAAGATAATGAAGGTGGATGTGGAAATAAGCGACATTGTTCTCGCTGCCAAATCCACCCACACACTCTGAGAAATTATATACAAACATTGTTTTTGACTTCTTATCAAAGAAATACTCTGAATGAATTAACTTTAAATCAAAGTAAAATGTTGAATATATATTTCGAAAGAACATGACTTTGATTTTCTTTTGTAAACTACAAGTGAACAAAAATCTGATGAAGATTTTATACATGAAACTTGCATACACAAGTTAAACAGATCAATGAGAAATTTATAAGTAAATTTCTCAAATCTAATTAATATATATTTTATTTTAAATATCAGAATGTATTATAATCTATATATGACATAAGAACATGGATGGCGCAACGGAGGGTGTAACATCACACCTACCCCCAAATGTTTATTTTTTGCTCAACAAAATCGGCAAATCTTCTTAGATCTTTCACCAAAGAGAATGCTACACTCCCCAATATTGGCTGACTCGCGTCACCCTGTTAATATGTATAGTCATCATCTCATCGATGTTTGTACGAACCTGAAAAATAACAAAAGTCTAATAAACTCATGTATTTATCTTATGTTAAAAATTGTATTCAATATTTTTTTAAAATATAAATAATGTACTACGGATATTTGGCAAAAAGAAAACGTTATGCAATATATCTTCATAGTTTAGATACAACGGAATTTCAACCATTTTTTTTTACAAATAACTTCCTGAATTTACGCCTACATATTATGATATGAACGTTTCAAATATTTAGATTTATACAAATGTAACAATAATTTTTATTTTTTTATTTTTTAGTAAAAAAGAAAAATATATCAGTAAACACTTGGAATAGGTCGTTTACGAAAGACTTTCCATGCTTGCTTAAGATAAGCACGAAGATCTTCATAACGTTCTTGTTTCGAATACATTTGTAATTGAGATAAATTAGTTGCGTGAGAAGCAGGCATGTACTAAATATATTTTTTTATATTAAAGAACACAAATAAATTCAATCATACTTACACTTGAATATGGTCGTAAAGGCTCATTTATTGTCCCGCCGGGGTCTGTAAGAAGTTCAATAGGAACAACCGATTCATTACCATAATTAGAAATACTATTTTAGATATATTTTTGATAATTATAATAATACATACGAAGATTGAAACAAAGAAATACATAGAAAATTTAATTTATCAATTAAGTCATTTAACTAAATAGATGTTTGATTTTTTTATGAAGATTTATATGTGGGAATATCTTCTCAAATATATCAGTAGAAAGAACTATTCATTATATTCTCGATAATAGTACGAGACTCTTATGTAAACACTAATTCATTTACCTTGACGAAGTACCCGTCGGACGAGATCGTGGTTTTGATGTTTCAATTGATGCTGAACGTATTACAGCGCTTCTAACTGGACGTTTAGCGTTCTATCATACAAAAACAAAACAAAAATAAGAAATCTTAGTATTATTTTTAACTCTTACAGATCGTGTTAATGATCTTATTTGTGTTTTAGAATCTTCACCAATTTGTGCATGCCACTGTTTTAGACGGTCTTCAACTTTATTAACATTAGCATTATCAGTTGCAACATATTGTACTGCATCTGCATTTTTTACCGGTGTTGGACGCGGTGCACGTAACGATGATGTATGACTTAATGTTGGTGTATTAATTAATGTTGAACGTATTCGACGAGAACTCTAAATAATTTAGTTAACAATGTATAAGAGTAAAGAAACAGATATAAATATATATATAACACACAGACTGAGTTCTATTAGGAATACGTAAAAGCCATGATTGTTTAGAGTGATATTTTTGATAATCTTCATTTATTGCTGGCGCTAATTGTCGTTTCTTTAACGATTTAAATAATGGTAAATTTAAGATGCGTAGTGGACATGCTTGTAATGAGAGAAGAACAATTTCTCTTAAACGCTCACTAATACCTTGTGTACCATTACGTTTTTGTAAACGAACAAAATTATGTTTTAAAATATAAAATAAATCACATGGTCCTGTACATCTTGCAGAATTCATATATGTCGGTAGATCACATACATAAGATTCAAGACCAATCATATCACCTGCATTTAATAAAGCAACTTGTATAGTTCGATAAGCACGCTCTTTTTCAGCTTCAGCAAATGTCATTGAACGTCGTTTTATAGAGAAACTTTCTGTTGATGCTACATGATATGATGGACGAGATAATTGCAACATTGGAAGATACAAATCCATAGCACGTCTAAATATATTATTGAAATTATTTAATAAAAAAAAAGATATTTACTGTTTCATTGGATCTGATTGTGGAAGAAGCTGTGGATACTGTACCCAATGAAGTAATGGATCTATACTTGTTTTAACTTCACCACTAATTAAATAAATATTTTATATCAAACTTCGACAGCAAAATAGGAAAAGTTAATTTACCTCCATATAAAATAAACAGCATGAGCAGGTGCACCTTGTCTATAAAGTACACTATCATACGCAAATCTTCCTCGTTCTAAACTAAGACTAACAAGACGTTTTAATCGTGGTGACCATGAAGAAAATAATGGACTTCGATTAATAAAATCCGTCTTTTCTTGTAATTCTTTTTCATGTGCTGACTTAAGTGTTCTATTTTAAAACAGAATAAGAATGAAATAATAATAATAAACACATTAACTACGCACCGACTAAAAACCTCTCGATCAACAACTAATAGATCGGTAGATGTGGTTGTCATGACAGTTGCACTTCGGGGCTCATTTGTAATAAGTGCGCGCTCACCAAAATCGTGACCACCCGCTATAAGTAAAAATTTCTATTAATAAAATCATCACTAAAATAGTTATACTATAAAAACATAATCTATTTAAATCTCATTGTTCTATAAAAATTTGATTGAATAATTATCAATTATCTTCTAATAAATATAGTTTTCATGAAAATTCACTATTTAAAGTAAGTTTTAAAAAGATTCATTTTCACAAGTACTTCAACCTTCGCATTTGAGTTATTGATATACATCATTAAACAAAGAAAAAAGACTAAATATAGTAAAGTGTCTCTTCAAACTTCATTTGTTTCCCGTAACAAAATGATAAAACAACATATTTTATTATTTGAAATTTAGGTTAAAGTAACCGTAAGGATGTGGTTTAAGATCATATTTAATGAAAAGTACACTCATTATATGAATGTTTTATTTGTAATCATACCTAAAGAAACAATATAATTGCCAAAATTTTGTGTAATAAATAGATCACGATTTTCAGGTTCATTACGAAGTTTAGCAAATTCTACGTTGATATCAGAAGTCGGTTGCGTTGGTTTAGGATTATCATCATCAAGACGATAGATATTAACTGAACCTTGTAATATAATATAAAATCTAAAAAATATATATTATGAATATATATATGAAAAAAATCTTTTCAAATTAATTTACTTGTCACCAGGATCATTTTGACGAATAACTATATCCCATGGTGGACGTCGTTCTAACACAACTGTCTTACATATATCATTAACAACATCTTGAAAAATTCAATGATGAATAGATTGAAGAATACATAAAAAAATGAATTTATCTTACCATCTGAAATCTTTTGAAATATTCCTTGCTTCTTTTTTAATGATTGTCTAAGCCATGGAACTATAAAATCATTAACTTCAGTAACTGTTCGTTGCTCAGGTGATTTACTGGCAGCACGTATTAATGTTTCATAATTAAGTGCCATATCAGCGTAGTACTAGTGAGTATTAATATTGTTTTACTTGCATTTTAACAGTCTTTAAGGGAAGAAATAATAGTAAAAAGAAAAAAATGTTATATACAGAGAAAGAGAGAGAAAGAGAAAGAGATGTATGTGTTCTCTCGTTCTCAGCGATCAATACAAGGGCGCTTTAGTGTTCGGAAGCACAATGATCAAACAAACGTTACTGTCATTGCTAGTAACTCGAGTGTCCATATATATAGTGCAATGTTGTAAGAAAAAAAAGTGAAAGAATGAAAAGCTCAATCAAATAGTGTGTAGGAAAAGAACTGATTAAAATAATATGAAAAAGGAAGAAACAAGAGATATGTTATATCATGTATGATTACGGCATGTATATTTTTTGTCTTGAAGAACAACACTAACATATGTCTATTTCCAGTCAACATATTCGTTTTCTTTCTTTCTTGTTAAAGATAAGTTAATAATTTATAGAAATCTTAATATTAATCCTTATCTTTAATCTCGATTTTTTTTATAAGAAAAAAAAAGTTTATGCATATATATATTGTGACTTACCGAATGTTGTTTTATTTGGTAAATGGACACTAAATAGATTTATAATCGGATTTTATCGATAGTCGATGGAAAAAACGAGAAGAAAAAAATTAAGTTGACTCATTCCAATTGCGCACTATTTGCATCTATGACATAAAAGTATTTCTTTTTGATATAAAAACATTCGATAATATGTTGATCATTTAAAAAGGCTGGCATTATAAATTTCAGACATTATATTTTTCAAGGTAATGTCTTGTTTGAAAAAAAAATAATTCCAGAAGTTTTCTTTCTCTTAAATGCATCTTATTGTTTCTATTTTCCTTTCAAATTGGATCAACAAGGTCATAGGATAATAATCATATTTGCATCTTTAAAGCAAAAGATTTTCTTTTCTATTTTAATTTCAATAGATTTGTATTCTTTTTTATCACTGCTTTTTTGTTAAATTGTTGCAAGGCAACACTATTTGCTTTGTTTATTGTAGTTTATGTATGAAGAATATCGCTGAGAGGAAAGAAAAATAAACTAAATGTCACAGAAAACAAAAAAATAGAACTAAGTGTCAAGTTGTTCTCATTTTTTTTTATTACGACGATGGTATTACGAAAAATTGATTGCTTTACCAAAATAAGCTTGAAGATTGGCTTCTTTTAATGACTCTGACCAGGTCTAAAATAATGATCAAATATAAGTAATATGTTCAAAAAACAAAATTAATTTCTTACAGGATGCGCGTGACAAACACGTGCAACATCTTCACATGATGCACCATATTCCATAGCTAATGCTGCTTCATTAATCAATTCACCGGCTACCTACAAAAAGAAAACAATTGTTCTATCAAATGAAATAAAATTCAAAATTATTCAACATACTGAATTAATCATATGTACGCCAAGTATTCGATCAGTTTGAGCATCAGATAATACTTTAACAAAACCTTCAGCTTCATTTATTGTTTTAGCTCGACTATTAGCGGCCATTGGAAATCTACCAACTTTATATTTAATACCTTCTTGTTTTAATTGTTCTTCGGATTTTCCAATCCACGATACTTCAGGATATGTATATATAACACTCGGTACACAATTATAATCTATATGTGGTTCATGACCCGAAACAATACTTTCAACACAAATAATTCCTTCATCTTCGGCTTTATGTGCTAACATAGGTCCTTGAATACAATCACCTATAGCATAGACACCTTTACATGATGTTTGAAAATTTTTATCAACTTCAATTCGACCACGTTTATCCAATTTAATATCTAAATAGAAACAAAAACAAAATGTTCAAAAATAAATTTTAATGTTAATTAATTTTTTCTTACCAACACTATCGAGACCAAGATCTTTAGTAAAAGGTCTTCGACCAATACATACAAGTAGAGAATCACAATCAAGCTAAATTTAAAACATAATAAATATAAATAATTTAATAAAAAATAACAAAATATGTACCGCTTCATTATTACCACCTTTGGCTCCTTCAACATTAACACGTATGCCTCCATCTGTTTTTTCAGCGCCAGTTACTTTTGTATCAAGTTTAAATTTTAATCCTTGTTTTGTGAGAATTTTTTGAAATGCTTTGCTCACTTCCATATCTATACCAACACCACCAATATGAGATAAAAATTCTACACATGTGACATCTGCACCTAAACGACTCCATACAGAACCCTAGAAAAAATAGAAATTTGTTTTCAAAATTAAACTAGAAATTATTTAACAAAAAAAATATATATATACCAATTCAAGTCCAATAACACCGGCACCAATTAAAACCATTTTTTTAGGTACTTGTTTAAGTGAAAGTGCACCAGTTGATGATACAATTGTTTCTTCATCAATCTAATATTAAAAATAAATTAAAAATTTTATCAAATAAAATAATCCATTTTTACATACATCTATACCAGGAAATGGTGTTACTTCTGAACCAACAGCTAAAAGAATATTTTTAGCGTTAAGTGTTTCATTTGAACCATCTTCTTTCTTTACAGTTACTTGTCCAGGTCCACTTACACTTCCATAACCACGAATACCAGTTACCTAAAAATATCTTCTTTTAAAATGTACTTATTTAATCAACAATATTTACTTTGTTAGATTTAAATAAATAAGCAACACCTCCAGTAAGTCCTTTAACAGCATCTTCTTTTTGTTTCATAAATACAGGTAAATTAAGTGAAACACCTTCGACTATAATAAAATTTATTTTTTTCAAAAATCAAAAAATCTCCAATGGTAATCACATACCGTCAATGCCTCGTTTTTTAAGTTCACCATGATTGGCCATATGATAGAGATGAGAATTATGAAGCATTGCTTTTGAAGGAATACAACCAACATTAAGACATGTTCCACCATATGTTGCATTTTTTTCAACACAAGCTGTCTGAATAAGAACACACGTTTTTTTTTGTTTTATTAATAATTAGAAATGAAAATTTATTAACAAACTTTAAGACCAAGTTGAGCAGCTTTAATAGCTGCTACATATCCACCTGGTCCAGAACCAATGACTACAAGATCAAATTGTTGTTCTAGAAAATAAAAAAAAGAAGAAATGAATAATAAAAATTCATATCGATCTCTTCATTTTACCACCACTACTTGATGATGATGAAGATGCATTTCTAAGTACGATAGTACGTGAACAATTCAAACATTGGTTTGAAAACTAAAGAAATTAAATATGAAAATTATTATTATTAAGAAAATTCAATATAAATTCTTACTCGTCGCCAAGGTATAGCTTGTGAGAACATCTAAAACAAATGAATATCTATATATATATATTTATAATTAAGAAAATAATATATTACAGTTCTAATATAATTTAATATTCGATATTATATTCTATGACGCATCCATAATTTCGCCATTTCCATCGTTAGAAAAAATACTATCCTCTCCTACAGTGGTGTACTTCCATCAAGATGCCGCTAGAACACAATGGTTTCAAACAGAGGTAATTGAACCACTTGAACTGGGAAATGCTTCAAGCATTCTATACTTTTGAAAAGTAATCTTCGGACATGGATGTGAAATGACGATGAGCACCGGAATCATACACTTATTCTTTTCAATTTATTCATTTAGTCTTATAGTTTTATCTAGTAAATAATTACAGAAAAAGTGCGCAGACTACATTCGAGCACATTTCTTCAATGGTAAAGATGTAATTTTGAATAGCATCAATAATAGAAAAAAAATTATCAATATAATGGAATAAAAATATAGTAAGTTTTCGTGTTAATTTTTACAATTTTATTCTTTTGCATGCAGTATAGAAAAATTCTTCTCATATGAGAAATTATAAACTAGATTTAACAATAATTAAAAATGAAATTGGAATATGACACGCTATCACATATGACATTTAATTATTCACATAAAAGAAATTATGGTGAAACCAAATTTTAGATATTTTGATAAATATTGAAAGAAATAATGAATTAAACCAACTTCTTGTTTCTTTTCTGCAAAGCATACTGATAATAATGAATCATTGTCTTAACATTGACGTTTTATTATTCTTTCCTCTCCTGCGGATACATATTCATACACTCTTCACATAAGTCAATGGTATGTCAATATTCAATCCCAAATAAATTTTTAGATTGTCATATTTTGAGTACTGCTAATTTCGCACACAGTACTCTTTGACTTTAGTCTGAAATATTGCCTGCGACGAAATAAAGTCTGATACAAATTAATCTTTATCCTTTTATGCATGCATTATGAATCGATTTTCTGCTTTTGTTGTTGATTCAAACTAAATAAATGTTAATTGTGCAATTCTATCTTTGATATTATAGTCTTATCTCATTTTTTTGTAACCTGCTATAAATCTATTACAGCATATACAATAATTAAAGTGGAGTACATACGATTTTTTTGCGTTATTAAATTCTACTTGGATCTGAACGATGCGTTTAAAATCACGGAATACTTTAGACATCATTATTATAATTTAGATAAGATATTTACGATTACATATAACAGAGCGTATGAAAATTTTGTCATGCAATATGTCAAATTTTTTGCAGCATGATATGAGAAACATGCATATATAGTGTTGCAACATTTCATTTTATATTCAGTTTCACCACTTTTAATCAGAGTGAGTTGTTATATATACCAGATTTTTACATAGTAAAACAGGACATTTTAATTTTCTTTTATTAATTTAATAGATTGACCTCGTCTTTTCTATTTCTTGTCAGATTAATTTTCACGCTAATCTTTGCATCTAACTATTGTTTATTCGGGCGCTAAACGTCAACTTTTTTTTACCTTTAATATATAAATCAAAAACTTTTATTTTTTCTATTACGATTCTTACTTCTTCGGATATGTGTTAATGTTAGTATTGCCTTATTTAGTAGTCTTATGATCGTCTGATGTTACAATCAAGTGTAATAAATATATACTCTTCTAAAAATTAAGTTAAATTTACTTTGCTCTAGACTTGTTAGATTCTACTATGAATGTTGTACGGAGAGGACAAAAAATTATAGTATAACCCTTATTTGTACTCGTTGATGAATTCTACAAAATAGCCTAATTATAAATTAAGCTTCCGTTATATTTCTCAGTATGAAATTATATGTATATATATAGAAAGTATCGAAATATCTGATGTTATTGTAAAAGAAAACTTCTCTTTTAGATGTCATATGTAACAATGGAATCATCAATATTTAATAGCACAAATATTACATGTCTAACACCACTTTTTTGGACGCAGGAAGCTCTTGATGGTCGAAAAGCTCGACTTATTGTTTGTATAATAGCTTCATTTATTCATTCAGTATTTTGGCTTCAACTTGTTTTCTGTTCATCTGTTCGGCAAACATCAATGCAATGGATTTATGCTTATCTTATTACGGATATAGTTCTTCTTTTTCGATTTTTCCTCATTTATATTGTTTATTCGACATCTAATATTTGTGAACCCAGCAGATCATGGGTTTTATTTATATATTATTTTGATGGAACAGTGGATAATTATTTTAATCTACTTGAGGTATATATTCTATTAGCTTTAAATATATGTCGTTATATACAAATAGTATATAATAAAAATGTTTATCGAGCCCATGCAAAACTATTGATTTTAGCTCATTTATGTATTTATATATTTCCGTTGATTTCTTTGGTTATACAGTTTGTTTGTGGTTGGAGTCAATTAGTCGTGAATTTTAGAGATTCAAGTCAAGTTACGTATACGAACATATATATTCAAGTATTTAATGTTATTACGGCATTTGTTCTTCCAATCTCTCTTAATATTATAGTTATTTATCTTAGTATGCGTCATGTTCGTTTAACATCGACTTTACAACAAGGACAACATCATGTATCAGCTCGTGAAAAATATAATCGTTCATTAGTTATTCAATTTCTTGTTTTCTATACTATTTGGCTATCGCTTTGGTCACCAAATATTATCGTTTATCAAATATCAATTGACGGAAATGTTACAAGTATCGTTAGATTACTTAATTTTATTGGAATAACTTTAGATCCAATTATAATCGCAGCACTAGATGTTCGCTTCTGGCAAGAATGGCGAAAAGTTTTCATGTATTTGAAAAATAATAAAGTTTTCAATCAACTAAATGGAGGACGAATTCGACCTGCAACAACGAATGTTCATGTTATATCAGCTAAAACCCCACGATTACAAACGACTGCTCTATAAATAGTTTTATTACAGTCTAATACACAAGGACATTCATTCAGTCTATATTTTTTCTTCTTGTAGTACCTTATCTAATTCAAATAAAGTTTAAAGCTTTTTCATAATACTAATATAGTCAAAATAAACAGTCATAATCTATAATGATATACAATTAGATAAAACTTAAAATAGAAATATTTGAGATGTTAAAAAGACTGTTGATCTTGTGTAATCTATTCATTACTGAGCTAATGAAGAAAAGGATTAGAAACAATCTTAGTAACATTGTCATTCTGTACTAATATAGATATAGTTTTGTTTCATCATATAATCTTTATATAGAAAAAAGACGCTTTTTACAAGCTAGTAATGATATAGGAGCTGTGACATTCAATGAACTTTTCTTAGGAACATGCAGTGACAGTTGAGAAAGAGATTAAATCTTTATCAGATAATTTTAGAATTGAACATACGCCATAAAAAGTTCATACCATACTTTCTAGTAAGTTTCTATTTTAGGAGAATTTGACAGTATACTGAAGTGGATTCTTTTTTCATTATTATAATTTAGCATAATTCAATGTCAAAGAATGGAAGAAAAGATTTATAGTCTTAATATAGCTGTTGAATAAGACTGCGTCATAATTCATTTATTTCGAACAAATACTCCATATATATTATGAATTTACTTAGTTCAAAAAACTCGAATATTTCATGTTTATTAGATATCTCATGGAATCGATGCCCTATCAATAGTCATCATCCAATACGTATTGTCTGTATAATCGCATGTATCATGCATGGAATATTTTGGCTTCAACTTGTTTTTTGTTCATCTGTTCGACAAACATCAATGCAATGGATTTATGCTTATCTTATTACGGACATAGTTCTTCTTTTTCGATTTTTCCTCATTTATATTGTACATACAACATCTACTGATTGTGCATCTAACATAGCATGGTTTTTATTTATCTGTTATTTTGAAGCAGCAGTTGATAATTATCTTAATCTACTTGAAGTATATATTCTATTAGCTTTGAATATATGTCGTTATATACAAATAGTATATAATAGAAATGTTTATCAAGTTCATGTAAAATTATTGATTTTAACTCATTTCGGTATCTATGTTATACCTTTTTTAATTTTATCTGTACAATTTATTATTGGTTGGGCACAATTACAGAAACTCCATGATGAGCTATGTAGTGTAACTTATGTCACTATCTATATTCAAATATTTAATATCATCATTGCATTTATTCTTCCTATCTTTCTTCATATTACAATCATTTGTCTCAGTATTCGTCATGTTCATTTAGTATCAACTTTACAACAAGGACGACATCATGTATCAGCCCGTGAAAAATATAATCGTTCATTAGTTATCCAATTTCTTGTTTTCTATATTATCTGGTTAATACTTTGGTCACCAAATATTATTGCTTATCAACTATCGATTAGTGGAAATGTTACATGTATTGTTAGATTACTTAATTTTATTGAAATACTTTTAGATCCAATAATTATTGCAGCATTAGATGTTCGTTTTTGGAAGTTATGGCGAAACTGTTGGTTATCTCTGAAGATTAAATATACTAGACATTTACACAGACAAGTGAGACCTGTTATAGTACCGCATACTATACAAAGATTGGTCAGACAAAACGAAACAACTTTGTAGATGTGTTTTATTGAGAATGAACATTTGACATTATTGTCAAGCAATAATAGAAATAAAAAAAAGGTATATCCCATGTAAAAAAAAAACGTCAAAAATCTGATTTTCATCGATTTTTCGATGATGAAAAATCGATTTAAATGGCACGATTTACACCCGATTTACATCCGATTTTTCATCAACAAAAAATCAATTAAAATCTGTTTTTCTTAAAAAATCAATGGAAACCGATTTTCATGATTTTTTCCAATAAAATCGATTTTAATTGATTTTTCGCCGATGAAAAATCGGATGAAAATCGGATGAAAATCGTGCCATTTAAATCGATTTTTCATCATTGAAAAATCAATGATAATCATATATTTCATAACAAAAGATTTTAACAGATTTTTCTCAAATTTAACATCTATTAAAAATCATGACTTTTACATCGATTTTAATCGATTTGACCTTGAAAAATCGTCGTTAATAGTTTTTTAACTATTACGATCTTTTCGTTCATCGGATTCATTAGGAAACCTTTTCAAAGCCAGTTCACAATGTTCTACCAAGTGCCACACTCTAAGACCAAAGGGCCTTGACGATAACAAAAAGAACCTAAACGTGGCCTTAAATTTCGATTCATTTTTTGTTCTGTTGCACGCTTCCATATTTGGCTACTTTGCAACGTACTGTGAAAACCTTCCATATTGCCAGTAGACCTTCACCACTATCACAAAATGCGATCAGTTCATCCCGTGGAGATACGTATTGCTTCGTTGCAAGTAGGTCTATTTTCAACCTACATCACCATGTAAATAGTCTAAAATAGAAAATAAATTACAAATATTTCAATATCTATGGACTTACGCGATGCGCCCTTGGAAACTTGTAAAATGAAATAAAATGAGAAAAAGATGGGTACATATAAGGTCATACCTGCCGGATTATTCAAATTCAGACGTTTCTGAATCCAAATCGACACATACGAAGAAGTGATCAAAACCTGAAATATGAAACTGAATGAGAAAAACTTAGATATATATATGTTCATACCTGACGGACTATTCAGATGAAGACGTTCATGAATGTAAATAGTTACATATTACCAAGTGATCAATCGTCTAAAATGAAACTAAATGAGAAAAACATGAACACATAGAGTCATACCTGACAGCCTATCGGAATCTGGACGTCCATGAACGTAAATAACAACATACGAAGAAGTGATCAATCGTCTAAAATGAAAAGAAATGTGAAAAACATGGGTATATATATGATCATACCTGACGGACTATTCAAATTCAGACGTTTCTGAATCCAGACAGCCACATACGACGAAGTGATCAAAACTTGTAAAATGAAACTAAATGAAAAAAAACATGGGTATATATAGGGTCATATTAGACGGACTATTCAAAAGCAGACGTCCGTGGATGTCGATAGTCAAATCGGACGGTTAAGGACATTACACCATTATGTAACTCATAAACTGCTCAGAACCAATTAATTAGCAATCCTCACTCTGGTACTCAACAAACTAAGACAAAACTAATTAGGGCAAAACTAATTAGGAAAAAACTAATTAAGAAAAAACTAACTAAAGACTAACAAATTAAGAAAAAACTAATTAGGACTAACTAATTAAGAAAAAAACCAATTAAGGGTTCACTAATTAAGAAAAAACAAATTAAGAAAAAACTAATTAGAACTAACTAAATAAAGATTAACTAATTAAGAAAAAACTGATTAAGGACTAACAAATTAAGAAAAAACTAATTAAGGGTTAACTAATTAAGAAAAAACTAATTAGAACTAACCAAATAAAGATTAACTAATTAAGAAAAAACTAATTAGAACTAACTAATTAAGACTAACTAATTAAGAAAAACCTAATTAAGGGTTAACTAATTAAGAAAAAACTAATTAGAACTAACTAATTAAAGACTAACTAATTAAGAAAAAACTAACTAAAGACTAACTAATTAAGA
>CAJNOI010000088.1:208356-364148 GCA_905250115.1 Adineta steineri
TTTTTTTTTACATGGGATGTCATCATGATATTCCAATCAAAAAACAGTTTACATGTTTTATATGATAAACAAAAGCAATTTAATGTATTTTTATAGAACAAAATTTGTTATCAAATATTCACCTAATATTAATATTCAATAGTTTTATGGCAAATATTGTTTTATTTTTGAACAATATGCAAATCATATGAAAGAAAAATTTACTGCACTGCAATAAACTGTAACAATTTAATGTATAGAGAAAAAATAATCAATTATATTCAAGTCTTTAATATAATAAAAAAGAGTGGGGAGCGTTTTTCATCTATCATCTACCGTTTCATACTCAATTATGATTACATTCATGTAGTATTAAAATAATCTGTTTCATTTATTCAATCTAATCTTGTTATCTACGAAAAAATCTTAAAGAGTTGTTGTTCAATTATTCTTTTTTTTATAATATTTTCGACGACAAAAAGTAAAAATCACGTATTTTTACTGCCAGTCATTTTTGTCATCCTGTTCTTCTTTCGAGTTGTATATGTTCGAAACAATTCATTTTTATATGTAAATATAAAAACAAAAACAGCATTATGTTAAAGAACAAACATTAGCAGTACTGCGCAAATCTAGGTACATCTTTCTAGTTAAGCCTAAACACTTCCGGATTCTTAACATAAACTAACCACAAGAAAATAAATGTTCCAAGTTGGTTTTTTTTCTTCATGTAGAAAAACAAGAATAGATTGCGGTGAGAGTAACTGATGTTTTGATCAATTATAATGGCAAAAACAACAAAAATAGATTTTAAATACTTTAATTAACACAATATTTTTATCCACTCAATGTAAGTGAGAATCAATTTGTGTTTGAATAGTAACTAAGATGTCTCTCGAGATTTTACAGCCGCAAGGAATACAAAATGTAAAAACAAAAATTAATATTCTAACTACGAAGACATTTTTTCGTATAAGATTCTAATTTCATCATGTACAATTAGCATCTATTTAATGTAATCGGAAATAGAAGCAAAATCTCCAATAAATTAAATTCATTTTAGTATTTGTAAAATTGTATATTATTTTTTTCTGAATTAATATAAAAAAAAAAGAAAACAAACTAAGAATTCTACATGTATATATATATATATACCTGTCACACCACAAAGTTCAAATACAGACAAATGAAAATATATAATGAACGACCGGTTCTGTTATGAAAATAATAATTAGATGTGAAATTGTTGGAATACACCAGGAAAATAAAAATAAAGGAAGGAATAAAAAAAACAAACAAACAAACAATATTTTTTTCCAAAAACAAATGTTCTAACACCTAGTTCTTATTTAGGTGAATCTCCTAATGTCAATTATTAAATACTTAATTTTAATTTAAATATTACCACATACAATATCTCGTCCAATACCTCGTAAAATCATTTGACTAAATTCATCAAAATTAATATATTGTTTACCATCTCTTGCTACTTTATTAATATAATTTAATAGAGTTTCTCTACTCATAATTGGATGTAAAACAGATAAGAAGCCAGCTAATTCGTCAACATCAATTGTATTCGAAGAATTCTTATCAAGTAAACGAAATGCTTCTCGAACTTCATCAGCAGCATATGTACCCATCATTAATGGTCGAAGAATAGTAACAAATGTATCAAATGGTAAAACATAACGTTTATATTGAACATTATTTGCAATACGTTCATATTCCGAACGTGTTATTGATGCTTGATAAGTTCTTGAACGTGTTTCTTGTTTAGTTTGCATATTTTCCCATACTTGTTCTTGTTTTGTTTCCTCATATTCATATACAATTTCAATCATTTGTCCATTATTACGATAGATTGTTTCACTAACAGTATACTGTAATTCAGTCATTACTTCTATTGTATCTCGCATAAATATCTTTTTGAAAAATGTATTAAAATAAAACAATCTACGCTTATTTTTTTGTTGACAAGAGAAAGAAAACGAGAAGAAATCTTAGAAATACAAGGCTACTGAATTCTGTATGTCGAATAAACCAAAAAAAAAAAAGAAGAAGAAAATGCACAAACAACCATCGAATTGAAATGAGAAAAATGATTATGACAAAACTTTTTTTTGCTCAAATTAATTCCGAATTTTTACTACCAATGTTCTTCAGTCAATAATCGATAGTTAATGAAACAATAATATTTGATCGGACAAAATCTCTTTCTCCCACGTAAAGATCTGTAGATACGTATGTTTTTGAATTGATTGTTTAGGTTAGATATTATGATAAGTGAATGCTGTATGATAATTTGTAGGATTTCTTATTTGTGTTGTTGGTAAATAAAGTATTAGTGAGTTTTAGTTTATGTAGAGTCTAATTTTTGAATTATCATTTTTATATTATTCGTTGAATTGTCTAAAAAAAACGTATTTCGATAAATTGTACTAATATTTAAATAATTTTGAAATCATAATCATTAGTAATTGTTCAATAAATTATTGCATAGATAATATCTAGTTAATTAGAAATTATTCGTAATTTTTAATATATTCAAGTAAAAGATTTTTTACGTACAGTATTTATTCGAATAAATGTTACTGTCATATTTTATTGTAGACGAAAACAAAGAATTAATGAATAAGAAAAAACATTTTTCATTATGAAAACTACTTGGGGACTAATAGAAGATTATTCATCTTTTTGTTTCTCTCTATAATAATAATAATAATAAAGAGAAAAGAAAAACTTAATCGTGAATAGCGTTAAAAGAGTTTTTCAAAGTTACTGGTAAAATATACAATATTTATCGGATATTTGTTTACTCAAATAATGCAAAAATCGGATTCGATTATTATTTAAATTAGTCTATACTCTCAACATTTAACATTTGAATTTATAATTTTAATCATTAGTTACTTTTTACCATAAATATAAGTATCAATAAAATGAAGATCTATATGTTCTGAAATCATATTGAATGTTGTTATTCATCAAAACTATTTATATATGTTTAGATTTGATCAATGTTATGAAATAAAAAGTAAAATATATACAGAATATTGGTCATTAATGGTCTTCTTTTATATCAAAGCAGAAAAATAGCAATACAAGGTTAAATAAACACATCATATAATCGATATAATAATTATCGTTTCTTCTCGCTCATTTATCTTAAATTCTAGCAAAATAAAGTTATGATTGTCTCATAACAACACTATTTATAGTCGATAGAAAAATATTCTAAAATATGTTTGTTTACCTTGTCGTTCGTTCTTTTTCAATAATAAACATTAACTCCAAATTTGTTAACTTAGTTTTTCTAGTTCTTCGTACAAGAATATTATTTAGTTTGTCAAATATTTCTTTCTTTTAATCATAGTTCGAATACTCAATGATATCTTTATCCTAAATAAAAACTGGATTATTTTTTAAAACATTCTATCCTATTATATCTCATTCAAAAATAACCTGACTTAACAATTATAAAAGACTATATCATAGTATTTATGCAGATAAATTTCAATAAATAATTATCAATATAAATTAATAATAGATTAATTTAATGAAATATTTATGCATGAATGAAGAAGAATTTTATTTACATATTGAATTTCTGCAAAAAAAAATTAATATTAATTATTCATTTAATATAAAAAGAACAAAGTATATCAACGTATGAATTTTTTCTTCGTCAATAAATCAAATATATTTTTGTATTTTATTTAATTATCAAAAACAAGTTTTTCTTAGTTATATATTGTAAATAATAAATTTTCTATTAATTTATGCTGAAACAAGTCATGAAAAAATTTAATTAGAGAAAAATATAAGAAAATCAAGTTTTTTACGAGAAAATAATTCCATATTTAGTTATGTATCTACGTAAAGGTACTATTTATTTTGATTAGTTTTTAATTGATGAAACGATGTTTTTATGTGTGTGTGTGAAATTTCGCAACACTTTCAATTAGATATACAATTGTTGAAATAATTTATACAAGAGCGTGCGAGTATGAATCATGAAAAAGAAAAGAAAAGAACTCTATAATTTGAATGTAAGGAAGCATGGACTTCAAGCTATTTAGTTTATGTAAATTCCTTTATTTAAATTATTATAAAAATAATAAGAAGAAAAGCTAACATATATCCGACTGGAGGGATTATTTTCAAAAATAGTAATTTTCAATCAGCTGAATAGAAAAATAGCTGACAGCTAAGAAGACGTATATTCTAAAAATAATCGATTAGATAATAAATTTTCATCTTTTTAATAATCTATCGAATAATTTAAAATAATTTATTAATTTTAAAATTACAACGATTATTTTCTTCGAGATCATTCTGAAAATATTATATATTTTTACATGAGAAGTACACAGTAGAAATATTAATATATCAATAATAACCTTAATAATGCTGCATTTATATTTCTATGAAGTTTTTTTTTCTTCTCGACATATTTCCTGTCAGACTGGCATATAAATCCGGATATGATAGAAGTACTAATTTTACAAACGAGATACTTATTTTTTTTTCCTTTTCTCACACTTTTTCTGATTAATATAATCAATGAGAATATGAAAATCATATGCTTAGTTTCTTCCTTAATGCTGTTTACCAGCGCCCTCTTATGTAGATCTCTATGAACGTCAAAACTAGTTCAGTCATTGAGTACTATCTATCTTGAATAATAAATAAATAATAGCTAGAGAAAATATGAACAAATAGGGAAAGTTTTATTTAGCTACTTCAATACTAGAAAAAGATCTTTTCTCATTTATTATTTCCTTTTTCTTCTTTCTTTTCTCGGAACAAATATTGATCCGTGTTTGATTAAATAATTTTTTTACCTATACATTTATTTTAGATAAAACGAAAAAAAAACACATGGGTTGCATTCTTGGCATAGTAAGTTTATATTAATTTAATTATATAAGTTTAAACTTTGTTCTTAGCTTGGGTGTTGTTTCGGTTCAGCAGCTTGCAGTCTCTGTTGTATTTGCTGTCCCTCGACGCGGAATTCCTTAATAACACGTTTAGCATATGGTTTACTTTTATTAATTGGCACGATTATTTCTTGGGTATTATCAACGCCTGATTTTGTTAAAATACTTGCCAAAGTTAGAAATTCATTTGATTGTATGGATGACATTTTTTTTGTTTTTTAATTAGATTCCCGGTTTATGTAAAGGCAAAATATTAGATGACATAGAAGCATTAAAAGGATATATGTCATGTGAAAGATTTGTTGGATATCGGAATGTTTATCGAATTCAATTTTCGTTTGCATGTTTTTTCTTATTGATGATGTTTTTAATGTTATTTGTTAAACGATCAAAAGATCCTCGAAGTAAAATTCAAAATGGGTAAAAATTGAAATGAAATTTTTTTGTTTATTGAAATATTCGATTTTATATTAGATTTTGGTTTTTTAAAATTTTGATTATTATTGGTATTTGTACTGGATTTTTCTTTATAACTAATCAAGGATTTGCATCAAGTAAATTTTTCTATTGATCATATTTTTATTGAAAATTTTTATTCTTTAGTGATTATGGTTCTTGGAAATATTTTTAGTTTTATATTCATACTAGTTCAACTTATCCTGATTATTGATTTTACACATAGGTATGTTTTATTTGAATGAGAAAAAAACGAAAGAAAATTTTTTTGTCTTTTAGTTGGAATGAAAATTGGGTTGGTAAAGGTGAAGAGGGTAGTAAAAAGCATTTTTGTGGTCTTGTATTCTTCACAACATTATTATATTCTTTGTCAATTATATCTATTATACTTCTCTATATATTCTATGCATCGAAACCTACCTGCAGTCTTAATATATTTTTTATCACAATCAATTTTATTCTATGTTTAATTGTATCTATTGTATCTGTTTTACCGCCGGTTCAAAACTATCATTCAACATCAGGTTTATTACAATCATCATTTGTTACACTTTATGTTGTATTTTTAACATGGTCAGCAATGACAAGTGAAAAGTCACGTAGGAATATTAGCACATAGAAAAAAAGAATAATTTTATTGAATAAAAATTATCTATTTAGATTCAATATGTAATCCATCATGGAATGATATAATTAGGAATAATAATAATAATTTAACTGACATAGATCCAACAGAAAACGGATCTGTTAATAACTCATCAATCATAGCATTGATTATATTTTTTTGTGTTATTTTTTATTCTGCGTAAGTTTACTTCATAATTGAGATGAAAAGAAAATAATTATTGGAATATTTTTCAGTACAACAAGTTCAACAAAATCATCAAGTGGAAAATTACTTGGAATATCAAGTAATGAAGATATTGAAAAGACTGGTAGTAAAATCGGTATAAAGAAATGTTGTGTTTTTTTTTCTTTAAATTTTTATAATTGTTTTTTTTTAATTATAAGATGGTGGTAAGAGTTATGATGATGAAGAACAATCTGTAGCTTACAATTATTCATTATACCATTTTATGCTTTTCTTAGCTTCATTCTATGTCATGATGACATTAACAAAGTAAATTAAAAACATATGATTTCTTTTCTAATTATTATTTTTTTCTATTTGTTTTATAGTTGGTTTAAACCAACGAATAATTTCTTAGATTTTCATCAAAATAATGCTGTTGTTTGGGTAAAAATTACTGTATCATGGACGTGTATTGTTTTATATTGTTGGTCTGTTATTTCACCATGTGTATTTCGCAATCGAGATTTCTCATAAATGAGAAAATTTGTATTATCAGATATTGTCTCGTCTTGTATTTTATATTATAAATCTTCATATATATATATGCATATTTGTATTCTCCCGTCTTTTTTTTTATTTGTTTGAAATTGTATAAATAAATAGAGAAACAACATAGTGACAAAAAGAAATCATTCAGTATGTTTTCGGGGTAAATCATCGTCACTTCCATCATCATCTGATGATGAGAAATAAATTTCTGCACCCGTAAATAAATATCGTCGTGGAGGATAAGATATATATGATAAATCTTGATTAAATAGAGGAGAATTTTTCAAAGCTGAATATGGACGTTTACGTGATGATGTTGAAGAAGATGATGATGATGTAATTATTGGAGGTTTAAAAAGGCGAGGACGAAGAGATGATAAACGTTCTTTTGGTAACGATGTATCAGTTGTTATATTAGTCGAATATTTTGGTTTTTTTCTTTTTTGTTTTTGCATTGATGTACGTAAATTATTATAAAGAATTTCATTCATAAATATATGATTTTTATGATTTAATTGTTTTATTTGTCCAAATGATGGTTCAAATTTTGCTAAACGAAGACATATTTCATTAATAATCAAATCACAATTTCCTAATAATTCAATATCAAATGATTTGTGTGGTAAACGTTCACGATTAATTAATATTTGTGGAATATGTGCTGGTAAAAGTTCTGATACAAGTGAAACTGGTTTGACCTTAACAAAAAAAATATTAGATAAAGAAAAAAAAACAAATAATTTCTTAGAAAATATACTTTTAAACTTGAACCCATAACAATAAGTAAATCGCATTTATCTTTATCAATTGATATTGTCTTATGAAAATCTTCAGGTAATGGTTCACCAAAAAAAACTATGTCTGGTTTAAGTATTGCTTTATTTATTGTTTTTGAACATTTATGACAATGTGGAATAATTTGTTGTAAAATTTCTTTTTTGATTTCATCACTCGTAACACGATTAAAACAATGGCGACATGTCGCAGTTGAAAATGATCCATGACATTGAATAAGACGTTTTATAGGACATAAATGTTCAAGTGAATCAATATTTTGAGTATAATTGCGTAATAATTGTTCGCGTCGTTCTAATTCAGCGATAAAATAATGAGCTAACGATGGTTGATATTGACCAGGCCAAATTTCTTTAGCAAAACGAAAAAATGGTCGAGGATCTTGACTGAAATATTCTATATCAAACATTGATTGAGGATTTGGTAATTCAGGAAATTCTTCACGTAAACGAGCATAAATGCCATTGCGAGAACGAAAGTCTGGAACTAAAAAATAAAATATTTTATATAAGTGAAAATACGATTGAATAACTTACTTCCACAACTAACAGAAATTCCAGCTCCAGTAAGAACAAGAATATTTTTACATTTTCGAATTAAATCTACAGCATCATCAAGTGTTTTATATTGCTCAAGTGGTTGTCGCTGTTGTACAGGTAAAAAAAGATCCATAAGAAGTTCAAAAAGTGTCGATTGTGATACATCATTAGGTAAGCCAGGTAAAAGACGTGACAATATCGGACGTAAATCAACACCTGCACGCATTTGTTCATCAATCCAATCGAATGTTATATTCATTGGTATTCTATCTTCATCATCATTCTCATCACTATCAGAAGTATTATCTGAACTATTTGCAGGTACATTTGCATTATTTTTATTATTATTATTATTATTATTATTATTTGTTGAAATATGTGTTACAGTCAATGTTGGTGGATCAGGAATTTCAATACTCTGATTTGATGTTTCATCGTGTACAATCGATGATGATGAAATAAAATCGATTATTGAACTTGAAGACATAAATCTGTTTAAAGTAATAATAGAGAGAGAGAGAATGAATGACCTTTTTGTCAACAAGTACAAGAGAATCAATCAATAAATTGTGCTCATATTAAAAAATATATGTTTAACTTTTTTTAAAATTTTAAGCTAAAAAAATAAATTAAAATTAACACAGATACTTCTTGGAAAAGAGAGACATAATTGAATATTTAATTGTTTTAAATTAATTGTTAACGACATCTATTTCACATAAAGAGAGGTTGTTACTAATTCTCAATGATTCCAATGAACATTATTGATGGTAGTATTTTTATTCGCTGTATTTTAATTGATTTTCTGTAAATGAAAATTATTATTTTATCAATTTCAAAAACAGAAAATAATCCTTAATATAACTTCAGTTATAGTTTACATTAATAAATAATATTATTATTCGAATAAAATTTTTCATAATAAATTTCTATATATTCGATCGAACATAAAATACATGGAATGTTGATATATACATTTTCAGTTATTCGTTTTAAATATATTTAAACCTATAAAGTATGGTATAATGAAGACAACTATTAAGAGAAGATTTATTTTGAAACATTACAATTGTTTATTTCTCAATTTAATGAGAAAGGATAATCAAAACTTTTTTTTTTGATAAAATAGGGAAAAAGAATCAGTACTTTCGAAAATGGAAGTAATATAAATGATAATTAAAGTAATACTGTATGTTGTCAATAGTTATCTAATGATGATAATCTGGACAGGATTGATTTCGCAGTTATACCTATATACTCAAAAAATTTATTTCTATATATATAGAAGATAGGAACCTGCACGGAGTAATTTTCGGAGTCAAGTAAATTTCATGTTAATAATTCAACTCTAACGTTAGAAATTATTTAAGTTCATAGTTTTGTTGTCCGATATTTTCTCTAAAAAATTACGTATTTTGAAGGATCGGCAGACGTCTTATCGAGTCTTACAAACCAAAATACAGAAAAAATCGGTGTCGAAAGTAACTCCGATTTTCTTTTGCGTTGGTGAGGTTCAACAAAGCATCGATCTATCCTTCAAAAGACATAATTTTCTAAAGAAAATGTCGGACAGCAAAACTATGAACTTAAATAATTTCTAACGTTAAAGTTGAATTATTAACATGAAACTTACTTGACTCCGTGCAGGTCTCTAATAGAAGAGTATCAAAATATTAAACGACGATCTAGACAGCTCTTAGATTTACTTCTAGAAATAAGTAATCACATGAATCTCTATTTGAAATATTAAATTAGATGAAAATCTTATCTAATTTGATGACTGATGAATACCGATCTTGTTATTCAATCGTATACAGGTGTCATGAATATATGTATATATATCGAAAAATGATTCGCTGATCAAGAAATTGTCTAGAATCTAAAGAGACGAACTGAACAGATAACAGACAAAATTATTTCTATTTAACTGTATATTTCGTTGAAATCTGTATGTAGCATCCACATTCTTTTCTTATTTACATATATATATATATGAATGTTTATTATTGATGCTTAGTTTGATTGCGTCATAGTTGTAAAATTATTTATACAAATGTTGCCGGCAACTTCAGCGTATGCTTTATGTAAAGAGAAAAGATTATATAGGATAGAATTAACAAAAACTTTATCATTCTCTGCTCTCTTAATAAAATCGAAGTATTGTATCTTCAATATCTTTTCACAATTATGCTCATATTTGAAGGTGTATTCATAGTTGTTTGATCTTTCGATTATCTTTATTGACACATCAATCGATTTCGAATGCTCGAATTTGATCTTGAGATCAGTCATTTTTAATCATGCGATAAAAGGGAAAGATTACAAATATTGTTCAGAAAAATCCAAACTCGACGGAGATGTAGGATACTTCTATGAATTCTTATGTACGTCAAGTAGCCCTTCAATAACTGTATAAATACTCAGCATAGTCTATTAAACTATTCAATCTTCAACTCTATATACTATTTATAAATCTTTTCATGCTACATATATTATACATCTACTATACCAGACAAAGATAACTTTCGAAAAAAATCATGAATAGAAAAATGAATGACATTAAGTATTAGATATAATAAAGAAAACTGACATAACCTTGAAAATTTGTTTATAAACTACTTATAATTTTCACATATGATTTTTTCGTCTTCTCTTTACGCAATTTAATATTTGTCTGTATTGATTTTTTTTGCGACGAATTACTTAAGAATCCATCAATACATAAACGAAATTTATGCTTCATTAATTCAGTTTTCATATGTTCGATCAGACGATGAATTATAATCAAACTTTCAGACTTCTCAAAACTAAAATCCGCTGTTGATATTACATATTATGTAAATATTTTTGTTTCGTTCGAAATCAAAAAAGAAACATTATAATTTTATTTCAATTCTTCCAAAAAAGTACATATTATATTCATGATAAAATACACTTATATTTTCTACGTCGTTTTAATTTCGGATGTTTTCCTAAACCAGCTCGTATAGCAATATCGAAAACTTGTGTTAAATTTGTTTGTGTTAATGCTGAACATTCAACATAAGCAGTTGCACCAATTTCTTCTGCCATTATTAAACCTTTTTGTGTAATAACTGGAGTTAATTTTCTATTCTATAATGAATTTTAAAAAAATATAAATTTTAAATAATATTCTTTTTACTAAAAGATTTTTTATTGTTTGTTTATCATTGAGTAAATCAATTTTTGTACCAACAAGAACAATAGGTGTATCAGGACTATTATGTTTTATTTCTGGTGACCATTTTGCTCGAACATTTTCAAATGATACAGGATTAACTACACTATAACAAATAAGAAAGACATCCGTTTGAGGATAAGATAATGGACGAAGACGATCATAATCTAAAGATAGAAATTATTCTTTGCCATCAAAACAAAAATAAAATAACCTTCTTGACCAGCCTAAAATAAGACAGCAAGAGAATAATCATATTGAATAGACATAAGATAGAATTACCGTATCCCATAAACCAAGATTAACTGGTTCATTATCAACAATTATATTTGCTGAGTAATTATCAAATCTATTAGAAAACAAAATTTACATGTCCTAAAGAATTTTTACAATTATTTAACTCACACTGTTGGGATATATTCACCCGGACTAGTAATAAAAAGAAGAATTATAATTTCTATTAGTATGATATAAAAGAATACTTACAAAGCATTTGTAGTATATGACATGAGCAAACAAGTTTTGCCTACAGCACCATCTCCTACTACAACACATTTGACATTTTTATAGATACTCATTTGTTCGATAGTAAGAGAATCGTTTAAAATATTCACACACTATTTTAAATACAAGCATATAAAATTATTACTCTCTAATATTTACATAACAATATTCAAAGAAAAAAGAAAAGAAGTATACATACGTACAAATGTATGTGTATATCTGTAGTTTATTCTACGCGTTCTTTTATCGAGAGAAGAAAGAGTTCATAGCTGCGTGAGTCGTTCGTCTATCAACGAACATAAGTAATGCACGATCATTTAAGTGCTGGTAAATGCTTGTTTCACAGTAAGATCTACATACATATTAAACATGTATTTTTTTCTCTCGTTCTTATATACAATTTTCTTTTTTTTTTCTTTTTCTCTCATCTCGTGATCCGTCTATTAGAAGACAGATGAACATAAACTAATCACACTGATATATCCGAGTTAATTAAAAAATGATTTCTTAATGCAAGATAATATTTATTGGTAAATAAATCCTCCTACTATAGATTTCAGTCTATGTAGTATAAAATATGATAATCAAAGATTAAAAATGACTAATCTTTTTTTTCAAATTATTCATGAATGCCTTATCAGTTTTTTTGTTTCAATTAGTCATCATTTTGTTTGCGCAAAAACTTCTTTTTTATCTTTGACATTCTGCTTATATATATATACTGATAAAACAACTCCGTCACTAAGTATTCTTATCATTATTTCTATTTTGACGTAAAAGAAATATGCAAGGACATCGTCTGATCCTTTTTACTTTATTCATTACAGTTATTCATGCAACCAAAATCAATTTTTTTGATGCTTATCAAGAAATAGTATTGGTTGGCAACCAATCTTTTATTGAAGCTAATTTAATTCAGTAAGTAAATTATTATTTTTCTTCTTTGTTTTATCTTTTGAATATTTACAGATTATGGGTTGATGTAACAGAATGTGCACCAACACCATGTTCATGTTATGTAGAAGTTAATGGATCAACGGGTGATCGACATCATATAGGTTTTTTAGACGGAAAACCTAATAAAGGATATGCTGATATTACGAATCTTCAACCGGATACACTATATTCATTTAAACTACAATGCACAGGAACTGATCAGACTGAAACACGTAACATAAAAACAGATTATGGTCGTCCATCACCACCAAGCGATATTACATTTACACTGAATTCTAAACGCCTACAATTATCATGGTCACGTCCATTGTCTCCAGCTGGACCAATTCATAAATATAGATTAACTATTAATACGGATCCAACTATTGATAATTTACCGCATGATAAATTATCATATGATATTACAGAAAACTATGTTGATGGAACAGAGTATAAAATTGTATTAGTAGCCTGTAATGTAAATAACAAAAATGAAGCAGTATGCTCCGATGCAAATCAAGGACAGGCTACTTTCATTATGGGATCAACAACAACACCACCTGCAGGTCAAACAACTACACCAACAGTACCTGCTGGTGGAACAACTACACCAACAGTACCTGCTGGTGAAACAACTACAAAACCAAACTCGTCCAACATTCCATCTTGTTCTGTCGCTTTTTTACTTTTTGTTTTCTTCTTTCTCGTTAACAATCAAGTAACATATTGAAGTAATTCACATAAACTTTATTTTTTATGTAAAATACATTTATATTTATAAAAAATCTAGGAAAAAAACAAAAGTATTTTATTAAAATTAAAAAATTAAATTCCTCGTATGTAATCGGCTGAATAACTTCTAGGAAAAAATAGAATAATCCGTTACAAAACATACAAGAACTTTGATATATAGTTTCTCTCATTGTAGATATATTAATCATTCTGTATAACACCGTATTCATCAATATGCTTTATATTATATTAATACTTAGACATTTGTTTCTGATGTTGTATTTGATTAGTAAGATATAAACAATCGAACATCTGTTAAAGTTTATCTAGATATCGATTATATGAAACTGACAATGATAAATACTAAAACTAATAATTATTAATTAATTATTACGTTAAAGAACATACAGCTGTTCTATATTCTCACTGTTACTTAAAATAACGTGGAACTCAATTGATATGCGTAATATTCTTTTTATTACCGACAGATTTGCCTCGTAAAAAATAAATAGATCAATCAATATAAGAAAAGTTTATTTTTCTATAGAAATGTCTCGTTTTTTTTGTTCGTATCACTTATAAAAACAGCCTATAACTAGGTCAATTTGTACAATAAATTTGTTTTTTTTTTTGAATGTTTTTATCAAAATGCATTCTGCAAGTAATAACAAGTGTATGATGTGTCATGTAGGTCAGGCCTTTGGAAAAAAAACAAGAGAAAAGAGAAAAAGAAGAAGAAAGAAAAAGATACACTTTTGCATTGTTTCAGTCAGGAAAAGAAAAACGTAAGGACTACAAACAAACGCACAGCAAGTAATATATGTATATTGAAATCATTCATTGTTTTTATCTAAACTTAGTTGATCGAGTCGTTTCCATAGATTTGTTCGATCTTGTTCTTTAATTATAGATCTATTTAAATATAAATAAAAAAACTAAATTTTTTGTTATTTTATTTTTTTTCATTTCATTTACTTTTGTTCATCATCTCGTAATGTATTTAGTACATCATCACATAATTTTTTATTAATATCCATTAAATTTTTTAATAAATTGTATGTTAATGTTATTATATTTGTATTCCAATGTGTTTTAGATATTCGACATAAAGGTGGTAGAAGAATAGGTAAAATTTGTTCTAAATTCTCTTCAATTAATTGCACAACATACTCATTCGACCATAAAGCTAATGATCGTTCAGCTACCTAAGAGAAATAGAAAATAAATGAAAGATATAGATTAATCAGAAAAAAACAATTCTCAATGGTATCTATACAGGTGATTTAGGTAACACGTTTTTATTAAAAATAGTATGTGTTTAATTAACTAAGAATATATGATGGACTTATCGGGCATGCCAAACTGATTCAATATCATTCGTCAACTTTTCTACCTGAGTTTATACTGAACTGACGACAAAAAATATTTTAAAAGTTTCAATTAAAATAAATATACGAGTTTTTCGTCAGTGGCTATGAATCGAATGTGAGATTAAGATTATCATCAATAGTGTCAAGGAGATACGCACGGTATGATAATAATCATTGACAAAACGATTTAGATCTAAAATCTGATCTGTAATGTCGCAAACCCGTGCGTGAAGGACAAGGCCTCTGAATCATTTGCCAGAAAAAATAGATGAGAACTTAGGGGTGAACTCTAAATTATTTTTTTCAATATTAAGTTACAAAACGTTATTTACATATTGATACTAAAGTATCTGTTATTTCTCTATCGTTTGTAACAACTTTTAATTAGTTTAATATTATTAAGAAAAATGATTTTCCAAAATCAATCAATAACTATACTTGAAAATGTGATGATGTAGCTGTTCGTGAGATTTGTTTGAAAAGTATTGTGCAAATATTTTTAAATATTTGTGAATCGATTATATCGAGAATTTCTTCAAGTTCATTGAGAAATAAAACCTAAGAAAAAGTTTTTTTTTATTATATATATATGCAAAGTACACTTCAATTGTATACTTCTTTTGTTGAGCAAGTTTTCGGCCAGAATTTAATTAGACCTTTTATAATTGGTTCACCAAGCGCTGGATCTTTTTCAATAAATTGTACAACACAATAAGTTAACTAAAAATACAAAATATATTATTTAAAAACAAAAAAAGAAAAGAATTTACTTGTGGATGAAAAAAATTCAATGAATGTGCTTTATGTAACGGCAGAAGAACACGTTCGAGAAATACTTTATGTTCTTCTTTAAGTGGTACAGCAAAACCATTGATAATACTAAATATATATATGGAGAAATTCTTCAAGAAAACAAAAATGAATAAATACCTTCCAAGTATTTCAAGTAGTTCAGCAATCCCATTGAATCGTTCGTATTCATAAATATATCTTTAAAAACAAATGAAAATACATTTTTTAGAATCAATACACGAAAAAATTCTTCTTGTTAGAGTTTCCTAAATAAGGTTGGTAGAAGCTAATTAAACTGATGAATTTCAATGGAACAAATGTTTATTTACAAATTCTAGGACATTATATAACTATTTATAGTAATGGAGAATATACAAAAATAAGGGGAAGCTAACTAAGGTCAAAAGTCATGATGACAACTATAGATTAACATACTCAAAAGTTCAATCAGCTATATATATATATATATAGAACTTGTAATGGATTTTATCTAGAATATATATATATGTTAGACTCCTTATAATTACCAATCAAATACAATCTTTAGGGAATCGTAAATGATTCTATCACTCAGATTGCAATGAAATCATATAAGATACTATCGAATATCATCCATGTTCTAATGAAATCCAATAAGATTCAACTATCTGATCGATCGTCTTTAGTATAAGGATATAAATACATTTGACAGATAGATTTCTGCTTCAATACACTCGCGTTTTTCTTGTAACATTTTTATTAATTAACTTTATATTCTTTTCATTTCCAATATTTATTAAAAGGATCGTACAATGTCACCATTTGTAATCCATTAAAAAAACATGACTCTAGGGTATTGACTTGTATATTAATAGAAATCATCAAGACCTTCCTAACCATTTCATGCCGATGCATAGTATTATTAACAGAACTACTGCACATGTCAGAAACATATATATATTCAAAAACAAAATCCTGTCTTAGAAACTTATTAGTAAAAACATATGTAATAAGAATACCTGAGAAAGATATTATTTATTTGTTTTCGAATAAATGCTCGTAAACCGAGAAATTTTCCATAAATACGATGAAGAATTGTTTTTAAAAAATCTCGTTCACGTGGATCTTCACTATCAAATAATTCAAGTAACTAAAATCATATTAAGTAAAAAGAAAATTTCTTAGTATGTTTTTTTTTTGTTTTCAATTAAATTTACTTGTAAGACAAATTTTTGATCGATATATTTTTTTGCTATACTCGGTTGAAAATCAAGAGATTCCAAAAAACGTAAAAAAAATTCATAGACTATTTGTGTATGTGGCCACGATGCTTCTAAAGTTGGTTCTTCATCTTCACCACCTGTTTCATCTGATGTACTACTATCAGAACCAAGTGGTGGTAAAATACGAAATAAATTTATTGATACCTTAATATAAAAAAAAAACTTTTATTTTTGAAAAATACATCAATTATAAATAATATCTTACCATTGTTATTACTTCAGGATAAATATTTTCTGTTAAACAATTTCTTGTCACTGTTATATAATCAACAATTTCATTGAGACATGCGCGTTTGATTTCTTTACTCTTTAGATCGCTTACACAATCAGAAAAATCAAATATAACGCAACATTGTTTTAATTTAGCAGCAAATAATTTTTCTTGTTGATCAGCAGGAGTTTCTACGAAATAGAAAAAAAAAACAAAATCAAATCATGTGTTTTTGTTTTTGTAGATTTTTGCTATTCAACGAAAAATCTACCTTTTAATAATGGTAAAGCTTCAAGTTCAGGATGAAAGTTTCTTTGTCCAAGACGTGATGATTCTTGTAAACGTCTTTTACGTGTTCGAATAGGTTGTTTCTTATAAAAAGGATCATTTTCTGGTAGATTTAAATTGAAGGACATCTTATTACATTGATGTTTCTAAAAAAGAAAAACATGAACAAAATACAAAGAATAAATTCACATTCGTATCTACCAAACATCACTGTATAGAACAGCAATAGCTTATTGCCTATTCACGTAGTTGTCAAGATGTAAACCAATACAAAATTCTTTTCTAGATGTCGTCTAATGTTTATTCAATAATTTTTTCTTAGTGACCAAAAACAAAACAATCAGATTGATTATTAAAATAATCAGTTTGATGTTTATCTAATCAAAGATCATATTTCAATATATATTATATAGTTAATCGATTGATTGACATAGAAAAACATTGACAGAAACGACAAAGAATACATACAATTAAAAAACTTATCTTATTATATTCAATTAGAAAAATAAAATATGTTTTGACATATTTTATAAATAAAAAACTACTTTAATCATAATTAGTTTTGTATTCAGTCTGTTGAAAAAAGAAATATTGAGTATGTCATAATAGAAACAGAAAAAAGAACTCATCAGAACAATAGTGCATCCATTATATTGATTAAAAAACAAGGTTCATCCATTAGATATACACTATAGTAAATTAATATGCTTTAACATAAATAACAAAACTTATTTGTTGCAAGTAATATATTGTTTTTATTTTAATTTGATTGAAGAAAATAATACAGAAAAAAAGAAAAATATCTAGTATAATAAGAAGAGAGGAAAAAAAATTCTATTTGACATTTTCTATATACAAAAAAAAAATAATTTTATCAATTGATAGACAAGTACTGTATCGAATGAAATGATCTTTATCGGAAGAAAATAAACAATAAATTGACCATAGGTCAAAAATAATAAATTCCAAACGAAATTAAACTTATTAGAAATGTTCTACTTGAAATGTCCATGTTCCTGTATAAACATCATAATCAATAAATTGTCCTTGAAATTTTTTTGTCATTCCTTCTAAATATTTGCCATAATTCATTTCAATTAATCGATTAGGATCTGTTACTTCTTCACCACCATTTGATATTGAACGATCAATTGGATAAACACCTAATAAAGATATTATAGCTTGACAATTTAATCCTTCACCTTCATTTGGTCTATCTTTCTCATCTGGATAGACTGTAACTTGACGACGATCAATTTCAACTAAAATAAAATAAAATATTATTAGTATACAACATAGCATTAGAGTTAAAAGGTCAAGTGAAGTGTGCTCCAAATTTGAAGTTTACGAAAACTCTACCTGAAAACTGTAATCATCTGTTTTTGATTGCTCTAATAGATACTCTGAACTGTATGAAGTTGATTGGTGATGCTCAAGAAAAAAGCCTGCAGTTACAAGCTACAATTTGCCGAAGAACTTGAAACTCACTTAACTTGCCGGAGTTAAAATGGGTTAACAATGTGAAATGGCGAATTATTTTTCTAGATATTCATATTAGTTTAGAATATGGGATTCTCTTTGACTATATTTTTTTATTTTCTTACCTAATCGATCAAGATCAAGACCAGCCAGATTCATATTTAAACCTTGAAATGTAACAGAACCATAATGTTTTCTACCAACAGTAAATTTCTTAACAAAACATTCGCCTTGTTCATTAAAATATGAACGTAATTCTTCAATTGTTGGTTTTGTATAATAATCATTATGTGTTAATTTAGGTAAATGAAATGATTGTTGATCTGATGTTTTTGATGATATATATTCATCATAGGTTGAAAATTTTTTCCATCCGATAAGGTTTTCTGTTGTTGTTGATGTTTTCATAGTGAATGTTTCATTAATTGTTTCATTATTTCCAAGAACAACAGAACGAATTTTACTCATATCAAGCATTCGTGGACGTTTTATATTGATTTTAGATATTTTATTATTTGATGATGATGGACCATCATCCGTAATTAATAAATATTTTTCATCATTATCATCAAGTAATGAATCAGCTAATTTTCGTTTGTTTGATTGTAAAAATGAATGAGTATCTGATTGTGTTGTTAATGTATTATTTAATAATAATGGAGTAACTGATCGAACAGATGGTTTATTAAGAACTGATAAAAATAGATTGTTTTTTGAACGAATTGATGATGAATCAGATTCAGTACGAAGATGAGATCGATCAACTCTGACATTTGACTAAAACAAAAAATTTAAAATCAATTATATGTCAACAAAATTTCTTCAAGGTGTTTATAGATTTTCGTTTGATACTTACTTTTATATTTCGTGCAAGAAAAGTTGGTTCATTACTGAATGGTTGTGTATTAAGCATTGTTTGAAATAATTTCAGGTCAACAGAAGACGTAGTTGATTGATTCATTGTTGAATATAAAACGGCTATTAATAAAGAACAAAAAAAATGAAATTTTTCTTTCTTTTATACACGATTTAAATTGTGTAAGAACTTACGAGTAGTAGTTGTTGTCGTCGTTGTTATTGCTGATTTTGATGATGAAAATGTGAAAGGTGTGTCTGTGGTTGTTGTGGTTGGGAAAAATGATGTCGAATTACCTGTAAGAAATGAGTCATATAAGATAGAATAAGTCAAAAAGAAAATTACCCAGTGTGGAGGTTGTTGAAGGTTGACTACTACTAAATGAAAATGTCTAAATAATAAACATAAATTAGTAGAAAAACTATTATTTTTTATAGATACCATCGCTGTAGTCGTAGACGGTTTTTTATCAAATAAAAATGGACCTAATGTTACATTTTCAGTTGTCGTTGCGACAGGAGATGATAATGAAAATTTTTGACTATTCGTTTTGTCTTCAGTAAAAAGTTCCTAAATTCAAAAATGATTTGTAACTAGATCAAATTTATTCTTTCGATCCTATACTTTTGATTGATTAGATCCTTGCACGGTATTTTTACCTATACCACTAACAGCTGGTTCATACTTTTGAAATGTCGTAGTATCAAGTGATGATGATTGAAGATTTGTTGTTGGTCCTAACGGGAAAGAAAAAGAAGGGAGATAAAACTTTACTAGTTATCAACAAGACATCTTGACATCAAAATATGTCGTTTGATTGATATCAATCATTCAAAAGCATTTGATAACAGTCAACTATTCTGTATACTAAATGAAATTCAATGATGTAATGAGATGCACATTAAACAAGGGTAGGTGTACTTATTTTTGTGTGTGACATTATTCGATCTGAGCTACATTGAATGTTTGGAAAGTGTAACACATTGTTACCATGAAATCAAACTTTCATCTTTTATATACTCATTTTCGTTATGAACATTGACTGATCATACATAACTTTTGCTCAAAAAGAAAGAGTTACTAAAAATACAGGACAAAACAATTGAATCATTCAACTGTATAAACTACAGCTCAACGACCGGACTTAATTGAAGTAAGGTATTAACTAAATATAGCTTATCCTTCTTTCGAATTTCTTCAGATGGTTGGATCTAATCTATATTGAAATCAATCGTCTGTATAGTTCAATTAAAAATAATTGACTTACCATTTGTTTTTCCTCGTACATTAACGCATTCTATTCTTTGTTTTATGATTTATAACAAGTAAAAATCATAATTACTTTTATCACACATAACTGTCATTACTAAGATGATTTCTTTGTCGATTTTGTTAAACTGAGATCCTTTGCTCGAATACTAGATCCAACAGTGATCATTATATATTTTATTGAATTTATAAAAAACAACAACATTCTATCGTTACTTTTATTCTCTATCGCGCATTTGTGGGCTTTCATCATAGAACATACTGCTGACAACTGTTTGCCTTTTTATTCTACGGTCTCATTAAATAACAAAACAAATAAACATAGTCATTGAAAATAAGTATCTCAATTCGTAAACATGTCCAATTATAAGTAAGACCATAATTTTTACGAAAAACTCAGCGTCCATAGATCGATAATACTTATAATATTACAGTTAACGATTTGCTGGAAATGATATATTTATATTAGAATTTGTCGTAAGTTATTTTTACCAAATAGATTTGATGATGATAATGATGTTGAAAATGGTATTGCCGTTGTATTACGAAACAAAAAACTATTTCCTGTTTGAGCATGATTTACAGGTGTCGATTGTCCGAAAGGACTCGTTTTGTTCATAGTTGTTGAACCAAAATTAAACATAATAAACAATGAAAAAAAAAATCTGAAAAGAATTTATTTGTTCAAGTGTGCTTATAGAAAGAACAATGAAAAAGCGACAAAAGAGTTCTAAATCTAATATTTTCTTTGATGTTATACAAAAACATAAAGCTAGGCCTTTTCTTCTATTATACTGTTCATGTGAGGTAGACAAAACAAAAACAAAAAGATATATTTTATATATATAAATATCAATAAATATACACAAGAAGAAGAAAAAGAAAAGCATGCGATAGTTCATTCATTATGTCAAGCTATCTGACAGCTTGTTTGATGAATAAATAAGTTTTGTTTTGGTCTATTCATGTTTTGACTAGGATAACAGGCGATAAGTATACACACAGTAATGTCTATTATGCTTTTATGTTTAACAACTGGGATAGTGTGAGCCGTATGTGTGTAAAAACGACAAAATACAAAACGAAAGAAAAACAAAAATGAAATAATATGAATATTTAAAAACGGCCAGATTCTATTTGTTGTGAAGATGTAGGAAGTGTTTGAGGATCAATACGAAGATATGAAGATGGAACAAAACCACTTGAACCATCAAGTTTTTGTATACGTGTCCAACCATCACCATGATCATCTTCTAATATATCAACACACTCACCAGTACACATTGATGCTGCATTTACATATTGACAACCATTGTTACCATGTCCTAGAATAGTTTCAACTTTTATTAAGTAATCTCAAAAGCTACTTTTTTTGTTAGATGTTTAATCAGATAAGAACAGCAACACCAGTTGCTATAACTTTAATCTTCACTAGACTTTAGAGTATGTTCATGTTTTTTTCTTACCATTAAAATCATAAAGTGCATAAGCTTTCATATAATTTCCTTGATTTGATTGTTCTTGACATTGACTATCTGTCTGATCGATATCCGCATCTTCATCTTCAAATGAACCATTCGATTCACGAGTTGGTGTATCAATTTGTTGTACTGTCGTTGATGTAAGTGATGGTAAATAATGAAATTCATTCGCTTGTTCATAGATACCATTTCCATTCTGTTCCGGTATATCGGATGAACTAAAACGAAATAATTTAATTAATAGAACAGGAAGAACATTAATCTTGATGATAAATATAAATAGAATTTAGTGCATCTATTTTTCATTTTGACATGCTTTTATCGGATGAAGAAAGTAGTGTCCGATAGACAAAAAAAAAAAGAATTAAGAAGATGATTTTTTTTCCTAACCAAACCGTGGTCGACCAACGCCGATTGATATTCATAAATTTATAATATCGTTGACGAAAATAAAGTGAACTACACACAAATCTATATGACAAACTTGATATTGTTTGTTTTATTTTACCTTCGATTTTGTGATGATACTTCAAGATTTTGAGTACTTATAGATTGATCAGAATCATATATAGAATGTGAATATGATAAATCAATATCCGATGCTGTTGGTATTTTTGTTCGTTCGATTTCTGAGATATAAGACTAGAAAAAAAGAATTTATAAAAAATATTTCGATTATTTAATAAAATTTCAATTACTTCAAATCGTTTTATCTCAGCTAATAATTTATCAATATTGTCATCAATAGTTAAAATTTGTTGTGATACATCTTGTTCATCACCAAATTTTGGATTTTCTTTAAAAACAAGTTTCATTTTCATTAAACCTTCTCTAGAATATATTATAAATATAAAATAAATTTTCAGTTTTTTTCCGCTAGTATAATTTTCATACTTGGCTTTTTGTTTTTTTTCTAATTCATTTTTACAATTAAGAATTTGTTCTTGAAATTTTCGTAAACGTTGAGCAGGAGGTAAATTATTGTATGGTGCATTAATTGTGACAATACTAGCATTGTTAGGATTGCAAGCCTTAAAACAAATATTAGACATAGAGGAAATTCAAAACAAACAGAAATTGAAATATTATAGTTCGAATTTTCAAGACTAGAGAACAAATACTTCATTGTAAGAAGTCTAGAACTTATGTTGTTTTCTTTGCTCACACCTCTTGCGGCGGTAAAATAGATGGTATTTCATATTTACATATCGATTTCTTCATAATAGGAACGGTGAATGTAAAAAGAAAGTATACCATTTTGAAGTTCGAGTTGTAGTGTATTAAATAAATCTAATGGTTTTATATTCATAATGATATATTTCAAATACTCGATCGTATACAATAAAGTACTTGCAAATATTAGCTTTCAATGTTTTTCTTTTTAGATAAAAGTTATTTTACAAGGATTTTATGTGAAATAGTTTTAAATCAAAAGAAAGTTAAGTTTGAAAAGATCATCCTATACATTCAGCTAACTTTTACGATAAATCTATTTATATTGAATCGATCTAGGTAAATTCAATTTGTGGTACACTTTCAGTCAAATTTTCTACCATTAAAAAGTTACATCTATTCGCATCCTTCTTAAGAAATTGTGTATATACTATAAAACAATTACTTTTCTTTGTGATGAACTTCCAAATAATTTTCTAATCGTACTAGCCGCTCCACTAGTTTTTCTTGAATTAATTCCTGGTGTTCCTGTTACTAATGTTTGTGTTCCATTAATATGATTGCTAGGTGCATATATAGTTGCTATACCATTTTGAGTATTATAATCACTATTAGTACTTCTCAATGTATTCGAACGATTGAATTCTTTATAAATTTGTTGATCAGCTCCATTATATAATAACGATGGATAATTATCTGCATTCAGATCAATCTAGCAAAAAATGCGAATAAAATACAAGATATTTCTATTGAAATATTCCCTACCACTTTCTGATCATCCGGTATAGCATAGCCCGATTGATATTCATTGATAACAACTTGTGCATCTGTATAAGAATTTAATTGTTCAGTTTGTTTAGTCATTTCATCTAAACATCTTTGTATACGTGGTAAAACTTCCACATGAGATTGAATAAAAGTAAAATAAATAGTTTTAATTTCATTGGAACGTTTCCCATCTAATTGTTGTAAATCACATAAAATATTTGGTAATTGTCTTTCATAGAATAAACGTTGAGTATCATTATATAGAGATACTTGTGAAGAATAATTTGTATGTGCATCTTCACTTATTTTAGTTTTTAATGTCATTGTATCACGTGTTTTTTCTAATTGTGCACGAGATAAATCCAGATCTTCATGCGCTTTCTCATAACTTTCTTTTGCACGACGTGCAGATTCATGACATTCTTCATATTTTCTTAAAGACTAAAATATAGAACATTAATTTATGACTTATTCACACACATGAAAAGTGTAGTCAAATTTAATTGTATATCAAATTCAATAGTACTCTGTCTTTCCTCCTGTTTATATTAACAATTTTACAATAAATCAAAATGAATGTAATATGATCAACTGATAAAGATTTTTATGAACTTTTAACTTCATATAAAGTTCGTGTAAGAAAGATAATGTACTTTTATAAATATTACTGTCTATCTAAATAGACATTAGAATAAAAAGAGATCTGATATTTTCACATACTTTAATCAATAATTCATGTTGTTTATCCAATTGACGTTTAATTTTCGTATATTCATCTAAACATTTTTTACGTTGTTCTCGACATTCTTTAATTGTTATTTGAATTTGTTTTATTGAACGTTCACGTAAATTTTCTGCAATTATTTCATGTTGTGATGCTATATCTTGTAATTCTTTTAATGTCGAACAAAAAGTAGCAGTATATGAATATCTATTGAATGACAAAAGAAAAAGAACAAAATTTTTCAATTTGTTTTTTTTTCTGGTAAATTATAGAAATTACTTATTATAGAATTCTTCTTGTTCTTTTAATTTTGGTGAATACGTTTTAGTTAATTTTTTTAAAGCTTTTGCATAATCATCTTCAATAGTTGAGCGATCTTTAAGAAATGATTCGTATTTTTCACAAAATTGAATACTTTTTTCTGTATATTTTGTAACATTATCAAATTGATCCTATTAGTAGATAAAATATTAGAATAAAAAACAAAAAGAGTAAATAATAAAATACAAACCCAAAGTTCAATACCCCAACTTCGGTTAATCATTCTCTGTCGTTTATTTCTTTGAACTTCGCTTACACAATCATCTAGAAAAATAAATATCAATACAATCTTATTATGTCTACCTGTGATATAGAAGATATATCGCGTTCATCCCTGGTGGTGGTGATGTGGTAAGCATTAGTCGGCGAAAGAATAGAAAAGAAAATGAGTACTACATGATTTGCTCTCGTTAATGACAAGAAATCACGTAACAACTGCTGACCCTACTAGCGATAAATTACTTTTCTACCATTACTTACCAATCATATGAATCTCATTAATCAATCAAAAAAGAAAAGAACTATTTGATTTTCTGTTCATAGTAATAAATATAAAGTCTTTTCTTTGATGAAGATGTCTTAGACAAGTATGTTTGATAGCTGAACTATATATTAAAAAAAAAGAAAAACGGGGGAATAAGAAAAAGGAAGATAACGGTCAAAATGAAGGTTAAACATGATGTCGGTGACAGTGGACAGAGCGTGAGACGATGGGAACAAATAAGACATCGATGTTATTACAACTACGTTAAATAAACAATATTTTGTCGAAGACAATAGGAAACAAGACAGACACTATAAGGTGATAAAACTTTGCACGTCATTAGACAGTCGAGACAAATGATGTGATGTATAACTTAGTTTTAATCACTTATAAAACAACAACATCAACATATTCAACAACAAAGAAAACCGTAAAAGAAATAAAATTAAAGTACTTCACTTTTTATTATTATTATTTTGACAAGGACAACCATACAGAAGAAGAAGACGAAGAAGAAGAAAAAAAACATGCATGTGTGTTTTATTATATACATTCCTTTTTCAAATGAATGAATGAATCTATATCTTTCTGTTTTTTTTTTATATCAGGAAATTTAATATGTAACAATTTGATTTGTCAAATGAGAAGAAAAGGGAAAAAAATCCTTGAATCTGACTGCGTTCGACCCTTCAGGATAAATTGAGTTTTAAAACAATAGAAAGAACAAATAAAAAAAAAAAAAAAGTAAATGGATCTTCTTTTTTTCTTTCGTTCTTTCTTCTGTTTCAAACAACACACATTAGTTCAATATAGAATGACTCATCGTATTCATTTCATCGCCATACTAATTGAACATTAGTCTTTTTAATAGCACTATAACGGCATCTATGTTATTTAATAAAAATCGCCATTTATCAAAAAAAAAACAAATACTTTTCACAAATAACCAAATGTATTATATACATAGTTAAAATTAATTGAAATTAAAAGATAATGTCTGATGAACCGTGTATTATAAAATTTCAAAGCGAAACAAAGGATAATCTCATAATGAATGAATAAAATATTATCTGTTTGATTTTGAATATAATTCAATTGTTATCATGATGTATATTAGAAGAATTCATTTATACTCTTATTTCGTCAACCGGATAATATGCATAAAATCGAAAATATGAGAAATACGAAACTCTGCAATTTTGTATGTGGATAATGGTGGTTAAACATCACTCTTTTAGTATAATTGCTAAATTTTTAAATTGTAATACTAAAAATATGAGTCTAAAATTATCTGTTTAGTATTATAAAAAAAAAGGTTAAGAAAGTAACTAACAATCTTATCAAACGCTAGAAACATGAAAGATAAATCTGAGTATGACAGCATCGCAAATCATTTTGATTTTATATAGATAGTAATACAGTAGAGGGATCAGTAGTTACTTACAAATTCATTATGTTTTAGATTTTGTCTGTTATGGTTACCACTATGTTTTAGTGGATAATGTTCTAATCCTTTTTTTGTAACATCTTGAAAAATTCGAAAGATAAAACTAGCGATCAACTGTTATTTCTCTCACAATAGCTACTGCCTATTCATTTATTAAGTATATGTTTATTGTAGACATGCTATACTTAAGCATGTGCATGAATTAGGTAAATACTGTCTTAATTGATATAAAAATATATGATCGAAATAATTGATCATAATGTGTTGATATAGATTTATATGAATATTATATCGAGTATAAATCAGAAGATGAAAAAAAACCAGATGTGCATATCTGTTTTATATTCTGTCATTTTTTTTGTTGTTTTTTATCTATGATATGTGCTCATTGATGTATAACATAATAGCATATGACAGTTTGTCATCGAATATACTTTTATATTCTGTTTTCTTCTCTGCGTCTAGCTTGATGATTTTATTTAAGATAAAGACAATATAAGAACAGAAAAAATCGAAGCAAAGGATTAGAGAAATAAAGCATATTTGTTTTGATTGATACAAAGCAGACGAAGATTTGTTTTTATTTCGAATGATTATTTTATTATTTCACTAGAGAAACTTCAAAAGAAAAACATTTTTATCTAGGACTAAATAGAGAATAAGAAGCAAGTTGTGCAATTCAGAATATTCTTATCCTATACATAATTAAGCGATATAAGTGTTTAGAAAGATAAATTTTAAATATAAAAACACATAGCATGTGGAATAGCAGCAGGTGCAGGTTGAGATGAATATCCACCAAAGCTAGGTGTAGGTGCGGCAGGTGGAGATTGATATCCACCAAAGCTAGGTGTAGGTGCAGCAGGTGGAGATTGATATCCACCAAAGCTAGAGGTTGGTTGTTGAGAACCTCCATTGTACGGTCCACATCCACCACATCCACCTGAAAATGATGGAGTAGAACTTCCATAACTACCAGTATTGGCAGGTGCCCCACCAAATCCACCTGAAAATGATGGACCAGAAGCTCCATAGCTGCTAGTATTGGCAGGTGCTCCACCAAATCCACCTGAAAATGATGGGCCAGAACCTCCATAGCTACCAGTATTGGCAGGTGCTCCACCAAATCCACCTGAATATGACTGACTAGAAGCTCCATAGCTGCTAGTACTGGCAGGTGCTGCACCAAATCCACCTGAAAATGATGGACCAGAACCTCCATAGCTACCAGTATTAGCAGGTGCTACACCGAATCCACCAGAAACACCAACAGGTGTCTGGCCACCATATTGTTGATTACCGGCAGAAGCTTGTTGAACACTACCATAACTTCCTGCACTCAATAAGTTATTAGAGTAACCTCCATTAGCAGCAAAATTACCTCCTTGTTGAGCAGCACAACCTCGTGGTGGTACACGAATGCAACGTTTAGTCACTCGAGGTGGTCCAGCTGGTTCAACAACAGTTCGTTCTCGAACTATTGGTGGTGGTGTGCATGGAATTTCGGTAATTTCTTCAATAACTTCAGCAGCTACAGCTTTGATATAACTAAATTTCAACGTATTTATATGAAATTAAACTAAAAACATATTTCGCAAAACTTACACTCGTTCAAGTACATCAGGTTCTGGTGTTGGTAGGCGGCGTCGTATTTGTCGTACTTGTCCTTGATTTTGTTCAGGTAATCGAATGACTTGTTGTTGATGACGTGCTTGTCGTCGTTCACCACAAGGTTGAGCATCAACTTGAGCACAGTTTGGATTGTATGGTCCACCTGCAGCTCCTCCTTGAGCATAACTATTTGAAGCTGATTGTTGTTGATAGGAATTTCCACCATACGCTGCACCTGCAGCTCCTCCATGACTGTGGCCATGTCTAGATGCATGATGATGATGATGATGATAGGTACTGGAACTAGTACCAGCTGCAGTACCTGCACCATTAACTCTAAAATCTTGTACTGATGAAGTGCTTGAACTTGTTGATTCATCGCGTTGACGACGACGATGATGTCTTGGAGCAGCAACAGCAGCTGCACTATTTGGAGTTTGAACAACGCTTGCTGTTTGATGTGTTACTGTAGATTTAGTCACATTCGTACCAACGGACTGACCACCAGTTAAAGTAGAACTAAGAACACTTTCAGGTGTTGCTCGTTGATTATAAGGTCCACTCATTTTGTGATTGATTTATATAATTAATTTGATTCTATACAAGAAGATAAAACTTATTTTTGATAATCGTATTTACAAAAACAGAGCGAAGAATATCTTATAAAGAATAAATAACTAAAATAAGACATATATATATACCTGATACTTGTTAAGCACTTGTGGTTAATGTGATTGTACAATAATTGATGAATGCGCAATTTCAACTATTGAAGACTAACAAAAAAAATAAGGAGAGTCAGAGAAAAACAGAAGTTCGAGGCCATATTTTTTTACAAAGAGGGGAGAGAGAAAGAGAATAATAGCTAAAAGCCGATATTCTGTGACTAGTCAAGGAGAACAAAGTGTATAAGCAGAAAAATATTGCCTACCGCCGAGCTACATACATCTGTATGTGTGTTTTTGTGGTTTAATAGCGATATATTTTACCAGTCATATGACGAGAAAAAAGAATACCAAAAAAAATATTATTCGACTGATTGGGATGATACGTTATTAAACTATGGATACTTGACAATTTACTGCTAGAAATTATGTATATTTCAAATATGTGAATAGGTGATTAATTATAAGCAAAAAAATGATTTTTTTCCTCCTATCTACCCACAAAATAGATTAATTATTATCGAATCATTACATTTGATACGGTCGTTACGACCAAATTTAACATGAAGAAAATATTTTACTAAATAGTAAATATTATCAAAATAAAATGAATTTGTACTACGCATGTAAATTATTTAAAAATAATTATTTATAAACAAAGTTACATATAGTTAATATAAATTATTTAAGCATTAAAATTTAATAAATAAGGGATTTTTATATTTTTTTAATAGCGTATTATTGAATAGATATAATTTTTGTTACGAGTAGACACAGGATATCTCGATATTATAAATAGTTTGTCAGTTGGCAATATAAATTTATAAGTAATTAAACATTTGACTATTAATATTTCATAAGATTTTGTCCATATATGTTCTAAAACTATACCATTGCCATCTATCGATAATATAATGAAAGCATATATATAAAAGCAAAAGACTTTTTATTCGTTCTTTACAATAACCATTATTAATGATAGATTGTCTCGTAAAAAAGAACATTTGATTTAAACTTTGAAAACATAAATACATAATTTTTCTCTTCACGAAATTAATAATATATATTTTTTAGATATTAAAATATTATTGTCAAATAAATCAACAAACTGTTGTGAATAGTTTTATTTATATTATTCAAACAAACATGTATTCAGATATAAATGATGTCTGATAATGGCTGATAAAAATTTAATACCATCATTCTCATTAACAGGAAATACATCTCAATATCCATCAGAATGTAATTATGTGGATAAAGATGATTCGTATCTTGTTATACAACAACCATCAATATTATATAATTATAAAAATGGTCATCAACCATCACAATATACAGGCGCACAATTTAATATATTATTTGATGAACCTGAAGATGATGGTGAACAAACATCAGCATGTTTATTTGAATTAACTCCTCCTACACCTCTACCTATTCAACGTGTATCATCAGAAGATGAATTAAATTTTTATGCTAAACATAAACGTGCAAAATTCATAGGACCCTATCTATTTGGTGATGCTATTGGACAAGGTTCATATGCAAAAGTAAAAGAATGTTTAGATCGTCGTACGCTATGTCGACGTGCTGTTAAAATAATGCAACGTCGTCGTTTACGTAAAACACCACATGGAGAAAAAATGGCGGCAACTGAAATACGTTTATTAAAAAAATTAGATCATCAAAATATAATAAAATTATATGATTTTATACGAAATGATGAAAAACAAAAATTATATTTATTTATTGATTTGTGTGTTGTTTCATTACAAGAAATGCTTGATAGTGATGACCAACAACGAGAAATCAAAACATTTCCTATATGGCAAGCACATGGATATTTTGTACAATTAATCGATGGTTTAGAATATCTTCATTCAAAATTTATTATTCATAATGATATTAAGTATGTAGAATACATTAGATATAATATATGATAAAATAATTACGAATTATTTAGACCAGGAAATTTATTGATAACAGTTGAACATCAATTGAAAATTACAGATTTTGGAACAGCTGAACAACTTGATATGTATGTTTATGATGAGTGATTATTCGTTTGTAATTCTTGTTGTTTTTTCGCTTAGGTTTAGTACAGATGATACAATCACAAGAAGTCAAGGTAGGTTATTTTTTAATTAACAAGGAAATAGTTCTTTAAAAATTTAACTTACAATGAGATACAATTAGAATATCTAAGGAATATAACAATCATAAAGGTATAGATAATTGTAATAAAATGACAGCAACCATTAGAGATGATATGACTATCGCTTGTCATGTAGAGAAATTTTAAATCTCAATTCAAGTGATACAAATAGTAATCGTTACAGGTTTTAGAGAAATTATACATATAGATGACGATTTCAAATTTTATTAGTCGACATCAGAACAATAAAAAGCACTTTTCTATGTTAGTCTTATGATAATTTAGATAAATAAAAAACCAATGAAGTATCCTAAATTTATTTCATAAAAAATCAAAATTTCTCCCTCTCGTTCAATAAGTTTCACATCAATGAATTTTCATATTCAAGCATAAGTAAATAAATATGACATTATCAGTTAGATCTCCCTCGCTTTTGTACAAGTGTATACGAGTAGAAATTTTCACACACTCTCCAAACGTGATCAACGCGTGTCCTTTTGACCTGGTCACAGACGTAACCGACATATATTTTTCTTTGATCCTGTTATATACGTGACCGTCACACAGACCGCCATTGAATTGGAGAAGAAAATAAAACTATTAAACTCATACTGTTTAAGATAGATACGCTCTTATTATTCTTTCAATATAGTAGTTCATATTCAATTCTGAATATGTTTAGGTACTCCTGCTTTTCAATGTCCTGAAATTGCAAATGGTGAAGATACTTATAATGGTTTTTCCATTGATATATGGTCATGTGGTGTGACATTATATAATCTCGTTACTGGACGTTTACCATTTGAAGCAGATAATATTTATTTATTATTTCAAACAATTGGTAAAGGTGTTTATACTATACCAGATGATATTGAATCTCATTTAGCTTCATTTATTCATGGTTTATTACATATTAATAAAAATTTACGTTTAACATTAGAACAAATCAAACAACATGAATGGTTTCGAAGACGACCACCACGTACATTTGAATTTTTACCATTTCCTCCCTCAGCATTAAATCGTTTTCAAACATTTACAATGCATGATTATTTAACTGAATTACATCGATCAACAGTTTTATCTGAGGAGGAGAATCATAATGATAATCATCAAGAAGAACAACAACAACAAATAAAAATACCTATTGACTCAACTTCATTCTTTCATTCACCATATGATAATCAACATGTAGAATCACAACAACAACAACAACAACAACAACAACATCAACAAGAACATAATGGTCGATCAAGACTCAATTGTAGTTGTAGTCGAACATTAAGTGGTGAAAATATCTATCCAACTAAAACTCGAAATCGACATCAACCACGAATATGTGTTTTATCATAAAAAGCTAAACTCAAAATTAGATTAAATTATTTATTTCTTTTCTCGTTTCTAATGTATTTATTAACTGATAAAAACATTGATGTAAACATTCCCCTTTTGTCTTTCTCTGTCTCTTATTATCACACATGCATATTCAGAACAGTTGTTTTCTCTTGTTTATTTGTTTGTTTATACTCTACACTTGTTAACCCTAAAAATGGTAATGATAAAAGTGTGACTAAATTTCATATGAATGTGTCTTTGTGTGCAGTGACAGTAGATAATTATTCATTGAATTCTTACTGATTAGCTAAATGTGCTTTCTCTTGACCCTTCTGTTTTTTTTTTATATTCATCAATCTGAAACTTGTTATCTCAATTTATAAAAAAAAAGAAAAAAAGAAAACGAACAAATATAAATATTCAAATGATGATTATCATATAAAAACAAAAATCTGTTACCCGGAATAAGTTTTACAAGTCAATCATACTCATTGCATATTCATATAAATAGTTTTTATTATAAAAATAATTTGACTTCTCAGATGAAACTCAATCTGTAAAATATTTTAAAAGACATCAAATAAACTAACATGTAAAGCATTACCAAAAATATTCATTTTATTATTAATTGCAAAGTGTAGGGAAGGTAAAATATATATATGTATATGCGCGTGATAGTCATAATGATTAAAAAAAAAGAATCACGTTGATTTTATTATGATTGTGCAGACAAAATAGGTAAACGTTCATTATCACTATTGGTCGAAAGATTTGTTCGTCTTGCAATGGATCTATTTGTTGGATAAAGTACATAATGTTGAACAATAAATAATATATCAAATAATATAGAAAATAATCCCAAACCAAATTTTGTTGGTGAACCAAATATAGATGACCAATCATTATAATTCGTCGCAAGTAAAAACATTTGTAATACACTTAATAATCCACCGGTGAAATCAAGTAAAATATTACCAATAGACCATCCTTCAGTTGATTGTCGTCTATAATTCATTAATGCTTGTGGAACATATTTAACCATTGTTATTAATAATTTAACATAAGAATAGAAATAAAGTAATGTTAATGTTGATAAATGATTGGTAAATGAAATGATTGTTGATATGAACAAAAATAGAATTAATACACCAGCAAATGTACGAATAACAGGAGTTATACGTTGTTTGTCACGTTTTAAAAATACACATTGACCAGCAGTTATGAAACATGCAATCACAGCATGAACACTGAATAAAACCTAGAATTAATATTAAAATTTTTCAACACACGTTTTATGTAATCCATATAAGAAAAAGATCATATTTTTCTTACATCATTAAATAATACAGGTAAAATTCCATGTGGATGATTAGCATAATATTGCTGTTGAATATCATGTGATGTATATAAACATATATTAAATATTGAATAGCATGAATGTCCAAGAACATTCAATGCTAAAAAATCAAAATTAAGCCCAACAACACTTTGACGACGAAAATTTAATACTATTTGAGGATAAAAAGAAATAGACCAAGCAAAAAAATAAACCCAACCAACAAGTTGTATTAATATATTTAATGCTTTACTGCGTGCGATATCAATAAGAAGAAAATCATAAGCAGATGATATATTAATTTGTGGTGATTGTGCTGTTACAATAAGATGCCCTTGACGAAGACCATTTACTATTATTACTCGACTTTGATCATCACCTGTTCGTTTAGTAAATGTTATATTTGGTAAGATTCCAATGTAGCCCTGAGGGTCATAAAGTTTATTATTATAAAGAAATGATACGAAGACATCAGGTGGAATTATATCTGGAATTAAAAGACGAACATTAACTGAATATTTGTCACCGATTGTAATACTAATTGAAGATGGTTCAAAACCGATTACTGATTGATCTTGTTGCGCCTTTGTTGTTAGATTGAGAAGAAGAAAAAACCATAACAATATAGTTAACAATTTTGAATACATTCAATCTAAAACAATCATATACTTTTTCTCATTTGAATAATTCGGATTAATGTTTTTAAAATGAAGTGTAATTACTGTAGCTTCGTTCGTTAGAAGACAATCAATCATTTCCCGACTATACACTACTAAAAAGTTATTCTAAAGATTAATGTATGAGTAAAATATAGAATAAACTCTTTCGGATTATAATTTCGAAAGGTTAATTATTTTGATATTAAAAGAATGTTTACTAATATACAACTATCACTTTTTTTCTTATTGTTTCATGATTGGCTCATAGCTTTCGTTTAGTTTTGGTCACAGAAGAGAAAATTCAAGAGAGAAAGTCTCCCAGAGTAAACGAGAAATGTTTTTTATGCGATAAAATGTGGCGTTAGATAATGCTTTCAAAATAACGTTATTTTCTTCGTTGTTGTTTGTAGAATAGAAGTTTTTCATTTTCTCTTTGAAAATTTATACAGGTATTATCTTAAATTGAAAGAGAAAATAGTCTGAAGTCAAACTCAAAGTGAAAACAGGACACATTGCCATAAATTGTTCGTCTGTGATACAGCACGCAGTTCTTTCTACGATTATATAGAGAAAACTATATTGTATTAGGAAATACAACAAGTTTGTTTGTGTACAGCTCGTCATCCTTACTGAAAAATAAAAAGACTTACGTTCCTAAAATTCTCAGGGAGAAATCCAATATATAAGAAAAAAACTAGGGAGGGGAAATACCCTCTCACCTCGCCCATCCTCTCAAATCGTATGGCTTGTGATTGTCACTTCTTTTCTTTGATATTTTTAGTTTTCGAGACAAAACATCAGCTTAACATTTACCTAATACTATATACTAAAAAACCTTTTGTCTGAATGGTTTTCTTATTGTAACAAATCAGAATAAATGTGTCGCCACATGTATTTTTATTTTTGTATAGTTTTCGTGAAAACTACTTTTATTTTTTATTTTTAAATATATATTAAAAAAATATATCAAAATTTAGCTGTTCTATCATCATTTATGTCATAAAACAATTAAAGCGATTGTCGCGACTCATTTCTTCGAATGACAATTCATCTCCATCCGGGCCTTTTTCTATGGCTGATGCTTATTTTTTACAGATTATTCACCAAAACAAAATTTTCACCTATTGAACACTTTTTTCACTGCGTATATTCCATTGTTTACACTTTTTCACTAAGAATTAATATTTTCTGTATATTAATATTTCTTTTCTATTTATAGAAAATAAGAAAATTTCTTCGACTTTTTATTTATTTTGAACATCATGTCTTTTCTACATTTGGCATCTACTGCCAATTCGTCGTCATCATCAACACCATCATCTTATTTACATGTAAATAGTAATGGTGGAGTATCAACAATACCATCATCATTAAATTCAAATTCAGCATCTCTACTTGGATCTATTGGTAGTGGAAAACAATGGACAGCAATTGGACAGCCAACATCATCAACATCAACGTCATCATTATCATCAACGTCAACGTTAGCACAACAATTATTAATGAAACAACCAAATCTTCTTAATCTTCATCAATCATCATCACATTTTGATGGTATTCTTGGATCATCACCTCAAACACAAATGGAAAAAAATGTAAAATTTTATTTTTTAAATTTATATTTAAGAAAAAAAAAGAATTTTCCAATTCATAGTTTGAATTACAACAAGAAGATTTTCCACCATTACCTCATCGAAATAATTTTCATGAACCAATATCATCTTCAACTAGTAATATTCAACCACTTTATCAAAATCATCAAACAATAGCAAATGGATATAGTTCATCACAACATTCACAATCGCAATCACCTATTTCATTTAAAACATCAATTGATACATTAAATACACTGATAAGTCGACATCAAGCATCTACTAATAATAAATCAATGTCATCATCATCATCGGGAGCAGCGCCAACATCGCAAATATCAATTCCATCGTCGACCGTAATAAATACAAATGGTTTACCATCAACAACAATAACAGATCAATATGGTCTTGTTGGTCTTTTACAAATGATTCAACATGCAGAAAAAAATCCTGATTCTTCAATGTTGCTTAATTTTGATTTAACGACACTTGGACTTAGTATGTAGTTTATTTATAGTTGTTCAATATATTCTTAAAATAGAGATTTCGAATATAGCAGTCATGAATGATCTAACAATATTGGAAGTCTTTTTACTGTATTGAAATATTCCTAATTCGGATAAGATCCGAAGTTCTTACGGTAGATGATTATTATTATGACACTTCTTTGTGTAATGTTTCAAACTAAATATTCTTGAAGAAAATACTGTGGTAATATATGAGAATATCGTAAAATGTATGAACTATTTTACTGAATTCCAAAACTATCTAAAAGTATTTATTTATCAAATAAATTCCTGTCTAAAATTTTATTGAAATACAAATTCTATAATCTTTAGAACTACAAGTCTCTTTTGATAAAATCCAAAAGAATAGATCTAAATGTACTTTCAAAAGTTGTAGTAGTGAATTGTTCAAAGCTTATTGCTTAATATCAAGATTGAGTTTCAAAGAGCATTCAATAGGTCAAAAGAACATGGGTCGTTTTAAGTAAAAATTTTATACTATGTTAAATATTACTTCAGTCATCTTTTAATATAATTCTAAGCTGAATTTTGATCTTTCATTAAATATTTACAGATAGATTAGAATTTCTTAATTAGTAGATTCGAATTCTTTGTGAATTGGCTAAATATGAGATCGAATGATGTTAAATAATCTGATATATTCTCTTGTTTCTATTTAGGTATGGAAAGTCCAAATGATTTACATCCATCATTTGTTTCTCCATTTTCTGATAATCAAGGTCGAGCATATGAAATTGATTATCAAGTACCAGTTGAATATCAAATGGGTATGCAAATACGTGAAAAATTACCTCAAGTGAATTTTTCAACATTAAATGAAGATACATTATTTTTTTTATTCTATTTATTTGGTAATGATTATGTGCAATTATCAGCAGCAACTGAATTATATAAACGTGATTGGCGTTATCACAAAGAAGAACGTATATGGTTAACAAGAATAAAAAATATTATGCCTGATCAAAAATATGATACGTATGAAATAGGTGTTTATTGTGTATTTGATGTTCAACTTTGGCGTAAAACACATAAAACTATGCGAATTGATTATGATAAACTCGATGGTAAAAATCTCAAGGAAACCTTGATTTTATATATTTTATATTTAATAATAGGTCCAGTATTGAAACAACAACAACAACAACAACAACCAGATTTACTTACATCAAAATTTATTCAACAACAATATGCGCCTGTAACATCATATAATACAAATTCATCGAGATAGTCGCTTTATTTTTTATAAATAAATCGGTGTATATAAATAACAAATAGAAAAACCAATCATGCAGTTATATGAATGACGTCTGACAGACAACAATGTTTTCGTATTTTTTCAGCAATTGTGTCTTGTCGTTGTCATATGTAGATGTTTGTGAGTGCTGTTATTTTACGTTCACTCTTTTTTTTTTCTTCTTTTTCTTCGTCATGATGTCGTCATCTCATTCATTGTTGTGTTTAACATCCTGTACTCTTCTATTTACTTTTGCCTCTGTCTTTTTCTCTTCCCTTTTTTATAATATATACTACACTATGTGAAAAACACCGAAGTACTTTGTTGAGCTGAAAACGAATATTCATTGAGAGAACATCGCCTATAAATATATTACTAAAATTTAAATAGACAGAACAATGATGAAGAAAAATAATAGAACCTAACATAGATATATATATATATATAAATATTAAATATTAATAAAAATAAAAATAAATAAACCAATAACTAGAACTTTTGATTCATCTTGGAATGATCGATAGTAATAGCAATTGATGTAATTACAATGTTCATTTTGATAGTTAACTATATAATTTGCAAATCTGACTTATGGAACTATAATTTGATGAAATAATTTATGTGACCTTTTGACTCCCGGAGGCGCAGTTATTTGATCAAGATGGTGCTCCTAGTGTATATTCTTTTAAAGCTTATTAGGTGATATTAAATATGATGATATGTTATCTGCATATAGAAGGCTCAAAATCTGATAGGATATGCCCATTATAATTATTTTCGTGCAATATGTCGGATTTTATTCAAGAATTGATTTAAAATTAGTATTTCAACTACATATTCATTAACTCATTCATTTTGCTTCCTTATTGAAAAGGTATCTAAACGTTAATCAAGAATATTACTCCTAGATAGATCAATGTATTGCCTCATACTACTCTCGAAAATTACCTTTTGTCCTTATAACATTAAATTGATCATATTGAATTTTCTCTTTTGATTGGAATTCTTTAAGTTCATCTATGTCTTTACAGATAGATGCATATATCAATTAAATCATAGTTTTGACATGGTTGAAACTAATAGGAAGTTATATTATTCGTTCATCTATCTATCCTCATATTATAATATATATTCATTTGACTATTCTTTAAAAAACAGGATCTCATATTGAATCTTTCTAAGGCTCAACAGATAGAAGCTCAGAAAATCCATAAGTTGCTACCCAAATCCAAAACATAACTATGTTTAATAAACAACTTTGTTTTTCTAGAAAATGTAAATGAAAATAAGACTTAATATCCATATCCACATTTTAGAATATTTATATGCAATAAATTGAAAATGATTTATTAATGAAAGATCAAAAGTGCATTTATTTCTTTTGTTACCTGATGCTTCAGGTAAAATAAAATAATGTTCAGGTTTTTCTCTTCGAAATTATATTAAAGTGATTAAAACATATTTCCGAGGTAAATAATTTTCTTTTAATATTCATTTTCTATGAAACGAATTACTGCATAAGTGTAGAGAATTTTATTCAAAACTTAAAGTTCATTTTCACTACATTGTAGAGGATGTTCTTTATTCTGACTAATGAACTGGTACTTATTTGTATTCTTACACTGACTAATTAAAATCTATATTTCATTTAGTTTTATTGATTTTAGATCAATTTGTTTATAATAACTACATCTGATGGGGATTCAACAGGTGTAAGTAATATTTTTGAAAAATCACTTTTCTCTTTATCAAATTCGAATCAGAATTTAATGGATTGAATGAATGATTTATAAGAGGAAAAAACCATTAAATAAAGAGAATAAATGTATTGAAGAAAGGTATGGATGTACTTGATGAGATTAATCTTATATCCGCATCCACCCTCAGGAAAATACCTCGTTATTTTATAAAATTCATATAATATATATCTTACTACTCTTCTTTTTGTTTACTTTCAGTATAAAAATAGTAATTTTTTATCTGATATATGCAAAATAAAATATTATTACTAGAAGAGATGGATCTTATCATTAAGTCATATAAAGTATGATGTAATGACACTCTCTACAACTGAGTAATATGAAATATTAAATGTGATTTCGGAATTCTATGATGTTGTTTAATTTTCAATTTTGTTCCCAGTTTTTTTCAATTCAAAATGTAATGAAACGTAAAAAATGGTTTAAAAATTAAGGCTAATAGATCTATAGTATAACAGAATGTTTATAATATTTGTTCATTATCATTTACAACATCTGTTTGTTTCAACACAACGATAATTAAACTTTCACTAATAATTCTGGTGACACGAATGACGAATTAAAAGTCAAAAGAGATATAGAAAATGTCATCGTACATTTGAATAATATCGATTGTATATACAAAATAAAGTCAACCGTGAACAAAAATCTTTTGGCAACACAGAACAATGTTCATCAAAGAAGAAAGATATCAGCTATGAATAGATTCATTACAGAATTAAAATAAAATTCCTAATTCTTATTTGTCTTAACGGTGACACATTACATCATTAAACTATTCGAACTTTATGTACTCATTTTAAAATGCTTCGAGCTGGTTTAATAATGAAATCTATTATTTTCTTATTGATGCATATCATTATGTTGTGACAAAGTGTATATAATTAGCACAACAAAACAACAAGATCATCATATGTTGAAGATTCGTTCGATCTCATTAAAAAGATTTTAAAAATTAAGTTAGCAGATGAGTTGACAAATGTAATTCTAATATGGAGAATAATGATTCTAATGTCCTTGCTTACGACACTAACAAAAATGATGTTACACATATGAACAGTATTACAGATATTGCATATCTTACATCTGATCAATCCACAAAAAAGACTACTTCAAATTGCGATCAATTCAATTTTATTTCGATTTTCAGAAGAAAACTAATTACAAGATAACGGAGTACCCATGGGTTCGCCATTAGCATTAGATCTTCCCGAGATTTTGAGAATAACAAAAGGAATAAAAAGAAATGGAGTTTTCCAAAATAAACGATTACTATGATGATAATATATTCTATATATTTACTATTGGTTTAATAAAAATATTCGATCTCAATGTAGAATTGACACTTGGGAATCAAACTTGCAATATTAAAACTAGAAGAGAAATTAAGTCAAACTCATCACTCATCGAAAACCATATAGACAAACTTTTATATACTCTATAATAACAATCATTCAAGAAAAGATGAATTATACCCGACTAAGACGTATTAATTATAGAACTCAAGAAGTTTCGTCAACGGATACAACATTAAAAAAACTGAAAAATCAGATTATTCAGTGATACATTAAACTCTATAATAAACATCCTCATCATATGGTTAGAACGATACCAAAAAAAGAACACATCTCTTTAGCATTGGAATCAACCTAAACAAAAACAAACAGAACAAAAAAGAAAAAACAAGTTTAACAATGAACCATCCCAAGAAATTCAACATAACTGTTTCGAAAGAGAAAATTAAAACGAAGATATAAAAAGTTAATTTCAAATATTAGTATAATTTTACATTTACATTATTATTACAAAAAGATTAGGATTCGGAATTATACGAACTACAAAATTCTGTATGAAACTTTATTCCCAAAAATGTGGTTTAGTTCATAATGATAAAATAGCTCATTGAAAAATGTATGTAACATGATTTTAACTCATTTTCTCATTCAGCAGATTTACATGGTACACAATCAAGACAGTTTTGAATTTGATCGAAGAAGAAGTTAAGTCAAGAGTTACTTTTTATACGAAAAAATTGTTGCTGAAGAAATTTATAATGTAAAACACTCTATTAAAATCTTTCAGTCAAAGGAATTATTAATATAACAAGCAAATGTTTATACGATTTATTTTATATGGTTTTCGTGACAGATAAAAATTTCAACGCTTTTTTTGTTACTTGTAAAGCTTTAATTCTAATAATAAAATGACTTTCATAACAGTTCTTCACAGTATTCTTGTCGATTCACATGATGTTGACACTTTACGAATAGTATTTCTTATTCTGAAAATTATATGAAAGGATCATATTGCATAAAATCATATCATCATACTGATTTCATTCAAAATACATTTACTTCGATACTAATAACAATAGCACATGCTTAATCTTTTTAATTCTTAAATCAATAAAAAACACGTGAATCCGTTCTTTTTTCTTCATCGACATACTGTTTTCATCAAATATTTTAAAACTATTAATATTAGACTTGTGATGAATGCTGTTCTACTTTTTGTATCGGCTTTCTTATGTTGCTCAGAAAAGGTAGCAACAGGAGTTTCTATACCGATTAATACAATCATTACTCAAAGAAATGCTGCATCTATTGGATTAGTTGGCGATGGTGCAGATGTGAATCGTACTACTGTTGGAGGTACGGCTTTAGTTGGTGGTGGTACAGATGTCGATGAAGTCTTTCAATGGATGATAAAAAAAGCAGGTGGTGGTGATTTTGTTGTAATTCGAGCTTCCGGTACTGATGCATACAACAGTTATATTTATAGTTTAGGTCCTATCAATTCTGTTGAAACATTATTGATCAATTCGCGTACTTTAGCTAATGATCCTGAAGTTGAACGAACAATTCTGAATGCTGAAGCTGTATTCATTGCTGGTGGTGATCAAGCTAATTATGTTAATTACTGGAAAGATACTAAGGTACATTATGCACTTGATTATTTACGCAATGTCAAACAAATACCAGTAGGTGGTACTTCAGCAGGTTGTGCTATTCTTGGTGGTACATATTTTTCAGCTCTTCAAGGATCAATTACTTCATCGGAAGCTCTTAAAAATCCATATCTTAATCTTCTTACTCTTGGTTACAATGATTTTCTCAAACAACCTTATCTTTCTGATGTTGTTACCGATTCTCATTTTGATAATCGTGATCGTCATGGTCGTCTTACTACATTTCTAGCTCGTATGAGTCATGATAAAGGAATACTAGCTCGTGGTATTGGTCTTGATGAATCCGCTGCAGTATGCATTGAACCAAATGGTATAGGAATAATATATGGTACTGGTACTGCTTATTTTCTCAATCAAAATGGTATCGATAGCACACCTGAAACATGTCTTAGTGGTTCTCGTCTTGATTGGTATCGAAATCAGAGAGCTGTACGAGTATATAAAGTTAAAGGTACCAATGATGGGTCAAATATGTTTGATCTTAAAACATGGGCTTATGGTAGTGGTGGCCTTCATCTTTATTATTATGTGCGTAATGGTGTACTTCATATTGCTTATTAAGTAATTTATAATAGAGTATAAATAATTTGTTCACTGGTTTTAACTTTTTGAAATAACATACCAAGTATATACAGATGTAACAATAATAATACTTTGACTTCAAAAAAATTCATTCGATCTTGATAAAAACTAGGATTACATATCATATATATCCTTTTTATTATCACTTCATAATGTGCACATTTGAGAAAGGTACAAGTTAATGCTTTACATTCATATAGATAATGAGCATAAGAATACTACTTTTAGTTTTATATTGGAATTTAAAAGAAAAAGAAAATATTGAAGAAATATTCAGCTACTGCTAATTTATAACCTCAAATATTTTAACTTGAGGCGCAAAACTCTAGTTGTTGAATATCATCATTCGATGACGGAGGGTGGGTGGATGTGGGATGAAGAAAGAATATCCACACTTACACTCTCAGGATGGTTCATATTTAATTACGTATTATTTAATTATATTATCGATATCAGTCATCAAAAATACACTCAGATACTAGCGCCCACTGTTGAATACAAACGAATATTGGTTTAATATACTTAACCGTATGATCCATTTAGTTCTGATCCATTTAGTTCATTCTTAATAATCATTCATTTATATAGATGTATAAGATGTTTTATGAAAACCGTCGATTATTTCTACTTATAATTCCAATCTTTATTGCTGTTGCAATCTATCCAGTTCCATTCGATGGTAAACATGTCTTATCACTTGATACACCTTTAATAACAACATTTAATGTTCTTGTAAATCATGTGTGGAAATTCCATCCATTTATTGTTCATGTAAATGAATTAAAAAAACTGAATGATACTTGTTCCTATTATGAAATAACAGATCGTATACCATTTTTTCCATTATATGATATATATATTCCAACAACATATTATGTAGAAATGAATATTGATCGAGAAAATCATTGTTTAACAAGTATTGTTCACACACAAATGAATATAATGCATGCATATCATCAATATTGTATGCATACAAATACATTAAAACCAACGACAACAATAATAACAGATCAATTTTATGGTAAAACTTGGATGATTTTTAAATATTATGTACGAAAAAATATGTTCATATCACATAAATATACTTTAGATAAATTACGAAAAGAAATGATGATTTATTTATCAGAATAGATTTTTTTTATATCTTTTTTACTTTAATAAAATTTTTCTACGAGATTATTTTTTAAGAAAAATCTTTAATCTGTGAAAATCATTCATAGTTTTTACAACATATGCAAATATTATATAAAGTAAAGATAGACGATGCTTTGGATTATTTTTATACCATTCGGAAAGTTGTCATCAGATGGATTAATATGATTTAATGTTTTTCTTTACGTAAGAAAAGTTATTAAAACAAAGATTAGCAGAAGCGAAATAAAAATTGGTAATTATTTACATTGAATAGTTGTCAATAATTAATGTAAGTACTAGAAAATGCTGTGGAAAGGTTGCGCTTACATCACATCTCCTACATAGATTTTACTAAATATTATTTATGATTACAGGTCGTTAATTCTCAAAAAAATTTCCAGTTAAATTGAATCGATTCTATTCTTAAATCAGTTAATGAAGCTTTACATAAGTTAGAAGATTTCATCTTCGAACAGTTGTTAAACATTAGTAAATGAAATCAAAAAAAATATTAGTTTTTTCTTAATTGTACTGATTCATTGTCACACAATGCATATACTGTATTTCTAGCATATTGAAAAGAAAACATACAACTTATTTTAATGGAATTATTTGATAAAATTGTTTCAATAAATAGAACAAATAATAACAGACCAACGATAATTGATATTTAGTGGTTCTATATAAATTAATTTTATCATTATATGCTTTCAAAGGATTCATGCAGGATGAGGATGGAATAAATTAAAGAAAAACTGATCTTAACCCTCATCCATAATTATAATCAATTTTTACTGTAGGTACATGTCTACATCTACAAGTTTATTTTCACTCACACCAATTCATCTATTCGTTTGCTATACAATATACTTTTAGTAGTTACCAAACAAAAACAATTATTATTTAATAATTAAAAATTTGAGGGTGTGCGTGTGGCATGAAGAAAGTACACCCACACCCACGATAAATAGCGCCATAACACTGTAATATGCCGTTTAGACACTATAACGGCGTTACTCAACAAAAAAAAGACGACATAGATTAGATGCAATCAATTAACTACTTTTCATTGCACTTGCTATAATTGCTTTATCGATGAGAGGAAATAGTTTTTCAGTTTTAAGAATAATATCTGCATAGTTGCGAAGAGGTATTGGTAGGCTTGCATGTTCTGGTCGTAGTATGAATTCATCTTTAGATTGAATCTGATAATGCATGATGTGTAAATGAGTTATATAGTCCCATAGTGGAGCTTCCAAACGGGCTAGATAAGGATAACCTGTGATAATTAACGCTGATTGACGAGGAAGAAAAAAAAAGAACATAGAAATACCACCACAAGGTGATATAGCAATTGTCACTGTCTGAAATAATTGTAATTGTTGAGTAATGGTTAAATTTCTAAAGTCATCAACAATGGTAACCTTGATTTCGGCATATCGAGGCGTTGATAATATTTTGTTGTAGATCTCATGTATATTGTGAAATTTTCGTCTGCCCTTTTTATTGACAAGTAAGATATGATGCTGTTTGGGAATGATATTTGGATTGATTCCATGAGCCAGAAGAAGATCTGAGCGAAAATTAGAGAAAATTTGACCACGATTGAAATTTTCTGGTTCCCAGCCAATGGCACCAGCAGCGCCTTGTCCAGCAACTAATTCTCGAAAACAAATGCGATTGGAATTTACTGACGAATTAAATAATGAATCGATTGAGCGAACCGGGTGAGAAGTAACGACTGGAAAGATTCCTTTGGTAAATTTAACACATAGTTCACTCAAATACTTTGAAAAGTCTTCACAAGGTCGAAATACTAGCACATGATTTTTGTTGGGTGAGTTATATTCGGTAGCGCGAAATTGTTTCAGAATTGCATACAAACCAAAAGCATCGTCAAAGATGACATGACCAAAATTCATATCTCCATCCGCCAAGATCTGATACATTAAATAAGTCTCATTCAAATAGTGAAGATTTCTGTTTGGATCAGATCGATTCGAATGATTCAGAGGAACTAAGCGTACTTGAATCTTACTCCCACCATCAGGCTGACCATGACGTAGAGCTAGAAATGTAGAGTTCGCACGAATTACCGTTGAACTTAACGACGTAATTGATGCTGGATAAAAATAATCAGCAATATACAGTGAACTTGATCCGCTTCTTTGTACACAAACATTATGGAATATACACTGTCTCTCTTTCCAAGAACCTTCAGTACCTATATCACCAGGATTTCCATTTACACATTGAAATGAACTGTAAAATAAATTCAATGCATCGTTACTTAAAGGAGCTTCTTTACTGACTGAATAATGCGAGGCGAATGATGGAGGTAATGAAATACCACTGGAACCCGAGTTACTTGTATTATCGTTATTGAACTGATGAGACAACATATGTGTCGTATTATCCGTAGTAAACTGGCGAGACAACATATGTGCTATATTACCACAGCAATTATAACCATTATAAGACAATAACAAGATAGTAGCAATTATCAAAATTAATGCAAAGCTAAACCATCGAGTTGCTATTTCGTTCATCATTGAGTCAGATTATCTACAAAATATAGATAGAATACGAATGATATTATGAAAGATTAAAAGGTATGTCAGTGATGATTTTTGACAGAAGAAGCTTTAGTACTGATGAAATTGCACTTTAGTATATTTTTCCTTATCAAGAATCCCATAGTTTTCATACAAAGTATACTCTTATACACTCGTCCATAGGATAAAATAAAAGAATATGAAAGAAAAGTATCAATAGAGTCAAAAGAAGAAATACATGCAGGGGGAGCATTGCATTTACTGATACTCTTTAACACCGCTCATAAAGTACTGGCTGAGTGAATAGGGAAATCATTAAAATTCTGATAAACTCTCTCCTCGATCTAATCGTGTCCTACTCCTCTTCTGACAATAAAATTTTGGGATGAGTAGAATGTTCTAAAAAGAAGAACGTGTCCTTTGTCTAAGAGAAAATAAAAAAACATTTTTTGTTCACCTACCTTTTTTCAAAAGAGGATTTGGTTGAGGAATTGAAAGTGTAATATCTGTTAATAAAGAAACAGAGTTGGTGTGATAACGACGATGATATATAATTGTGACTGATGGAAGAGATCATTCACGTTTTGAAGTCGCGTTTAATATAATATGACTACGAAACAGACGAAATTCTTTCTTGCTTTCTTTTGACTATCGTTCCTGTTGTACTTTTTATTTTCTTAATACCTTTAATTTATATTTTAATCTGGCAGTAGAATAGCTAAGCCATCGTTTTCGCTTTCGACAAAATCAATTATACGAAGTATCAATTGTGTAGTCTCCTGTGATAACCGATGAACTCTTGAGATATTAAATAATGATTTTTATCTAAAACAGACATCAGATATAAATATGAAAACGAGCTGCGTTAGTAAAATGCTTTGAACGATAATATTAAGAAAAGAGAATAAATCGTGAGACACAGATACGTTAGAGACTATTAAACATGTTTCACTTAGTTCAGTAGCAAAAGAATCGTCTAATTCAAAATAAACACTCACGGGTTGATTAGTTCACCCGATAACTTATGTTTTAAATGTATTTTTTTTATTTTCACAAATAAAATGATTGTAACTCTATGAAAGAAGCAAAATGAGTTAATTACTGAGATACTATTTCGAAGAATCATGTACAAAAATAACGAAAAAAGAATTTGCGTTAATTTTGCACTGTTTACACGTTACTTGTTGCAAATAAAAGAAACGACTAGTCAACCGCATTGAAGTATGAGAGATACACACTCGCATGCGTTCTTCTATTTGCCGTGATCACTGATACGTAGACATTATTTTATTTATAGTAAGGAAGATATGAATAAGTGATTAGGCAGAAAGGTTCGTTTATAATGGTCTTTTTCGATTGCACAGATATTGATTCGCAACGAACGTAATTACCTAAAGAAAAAAATTCAACAAACAAAAATTTCTATCTTATCTTCACTGTGCCAATAAATGATGAACCAGAGGTTCTTTTTTCATCTCAACAAGAAAATAAGCAAGGATACATGAACAAATCTACGTAGATAACAATCAGTTTTGTCATACTTGCGATGAAGCTTACCTTGAATCTCATAGAGGAAGAAAACAAAACATAACAAACATGTATTTAGAGGCGGCGCGAGCCAGCAAAGCTGGAGGGGGTATTTGACCACGTAATATTCGTACATAGCTGGCTGTTCGCATATTAAGTGGTCAAATTTTTGCTTTCTCACCCCTTACTCGCACTGCCCCTGCATGTATTAGACGAGTCTCTCACATTAATGAAACATGTGCATCTAATAAAATACAGTCAATATCTTCAACGAAAACTGTTTTCTTCGAAAATATCAGTAGTTTTCATTTATAGTTCGAAGATGTGGATATAAATGTCTGTATATATATATTCTGCAACACATTCACATCAACACCTACTGCGTCGTTTATTACTTGTATTAGTATTGTAAAAAAAAATGAAAATTTTGTACAAACGTTTTTTATTCTTCCATTGTCAATCTTATTTCATTTTTATTTCCGAACCAATGTATTTATTTATTTGTTCGTCATCACAATCATAAAATAAATTATATTTTTATAGAAAATTATTTATTTATACATTAGAGATGAAAGAAACATTAGACATTGTCTCACTAGTCATTATTCTCGTTTTGTTAGTAATGCATATTATTTATTACAGTGATTTCGTATCTTCATGTAATAGAACGAAAGAAAATGTATATACAAATTTTATTAGTATAAATAATGTGCAACAATAACAGAGGAAAAAAGAGTGACATAAGTACCTCCATGCTGACTGCTCAAAGTCATATTTTTTTTTATTCTTAAATATCGTAAAACTACGATTTGTAAAAGAGTATTTTCTCTTCATAATTGATCTTTCTCTCTTATATGAATTGATGTTGTATTGTTGGTTCATTTCGATTTCTTGTTGCGACCTACTACTTCATTTTCATCACAACACACCCTTTATTATCATATAGATATGTCCTTGTGGTGAAAATTGACATGAATCAAAGTTAAACTTCATTCGATTCGAGTTTTCATCGTAGATTACACGAAAAATAATAATTTAAATTAATCCTTACTTGAAGAATATACCGTGAACAAATCTTAAATAAGGAAAAACACTATTGTGATACAACGTTTTACTTATTCATTAATATATAAATCAAAAACAAATAATAAAAATAGAAAGTGAAATATTATTAAAATCAAAAGATTTATTTGCTTGAATTCTATTGATTGAGTATATTCTTATAAATATGCTCAAGATATATGATAAAAGATGCTTTTATGGTGCGCGTTTCCGTATCTTTAATTTTTGTTTATTTTATTTTTCAAATTTTGTCTTGCATCATAAGATATCTTGCTACCATTGAAAAAAAAATACACAACACAAGTACGATTGTATAGGATAGTTTTAGGCAGGTACGTCTATTATAATGTAGTTCAGCATAATCTATAAGAATGATGGTAAATATTGAATGAAATTTAGAAAAACTAATATTATCACTTTCATTCTCCACCATCCTTCTCATAAATGCATCATATAACTCAACAAAGAAAAATGAATGATGTTTGAGACCAAGGATACGTGTACATTTTTACAAGCTAGAAATAAAACGATTGTTCTACAGGTATAGGTAAACGAAAGCAACAAGAGAAAGAACAAACAAATTAACACGTGCGAATTTTTTGTTGAGAAAAAAGAAAATATTTAACGCGTCCGTGAGCGTTTATAAACAATGTAATTGGACGAATTTGAGTGTGTTTATTTTATTTTGAAAAAAATTCTAAAATAATCATAGTGAATTATGATATAATACTCCAATATCCTGAACCGAGATTCAAATTCATGATCAGTAAATTGCATATCAAATACAACTACCTTATGAGACAAATATAGTTCGAAGTTATATTTATGTTCATCAATGAGATGAATAATGCATTTTAAGTTCTTTATTATAAGCTTAAGAGCAGATTTGTTAATTTATCGTTGCTTGTTAGTATAAATAAATTATCTGTTTTGATCAACAATAACGACTTGATATGAGGTGTTGTTGCAAAAACAAGGATTGGATATATAAACATATATGTAAAAACAACCTTGCGTATATATCTTCTTAAAAATGTCATACGATCAATTTCTTGTGAGTCACCCGAACAAAATCTTTCTGGGTGGCTTAGATTTTTCTTTTTAGAAACATAAATCAAAAAAATAATTTATATTTATGTTTTCGTTGTTATATAAAGGACAAGTAAAAATTGGCAACCGACAGCGGATGAGTGTCGGTAATACCTCTATTTTCCACTCACACCCACACCCTATTCAAGTTTGAATGGTTACCAACACAAATACGCTGTATCTGAAATATATTCAATTGAATAATTTTTCGTATATTGTTCTAGATCATTTTGTTTTATTTGCATTTTGAGAGATTTTAAACAATGAAACATATTGAATAATTCTTGAACATCCTTCAACATTAAATATGCGCGAATTATTATTTGTTGAATATTATTATTTTGTAGAGAAAAAAATCGAAAATAAATAATTAATAATCATTAACCGCTGAGTTTCGGGAGGGGAATAAGAAGATTTTTCCGATTGAATTTAATAAAGAATTAATGATTCAAGATGATTAAATGTTGCATTAAGGGAGAATGATAGTAGGAATTGATTGATTACAAAATGATTAAATAAATGAAGTGAAATAACACAATTTAACTCTATTAGGAGTTATGATGTGTTGACAATACTGTCGAAAAGTTGTTTTACATATCGAATCAAAACTGAGTTTCTACGTTAGGGACGAGTGAATAAATAAATTTTAAAAACGATTATTAAGATAATAGAAACTTTCAAATGCATGATATGAATTAAGATAATCAAATATTTCATTATATAAATCTTCACAACAAGTTGTTTGTGATCTAAATAATTTTTAAAAATATCAAACATTGAAAAACAAAAATTTCATTTCTTGCTGTTCTTTCAATCTACACATTAGAAAATAATGAAAATGATAATAGATTTCTAATTCAAATATAAATATGTATTATTTAGTGATAATTATAATAGTTCTGTAATTAAATCTAAAATGAAAATAACAATGTAATAATGTAAAAAGTAAAACGTAAATAAAGGGCGAACATTTATTTGAAACTTACGTCAGTGATTATGAATCTTGAGGGTGAATAACGGTTAAGAATCTTACATTATAGTTAATAACTGGTTCATTCAAATTAACAATACCATACTATATTTTTGATATTACTGCAAATTGGACAATCAACGAAAGTAATCAATAGGAATAGAGTAAATAGCAGTGATATGCTCATTTTTAGTCTGTTGTCAAAAGAAAATAATCTCCTAGTTATTATTGTTTTAGTGAATAAGCGAAAACTTCACCTGTTAAAATTAAAAATCATTCAGTTTTGAAATGGAATCAATGGCTTCTGATAGTGAATCATTTAAACATTGTATTCTTCTTAATAGTCATCTTCATTTATCAGATACAACAGTTTGTTTTGAATATTTGAATTATCTATCTAATAAATAATGTAAAAATCAAACATATCATAAATTAGATATTTTTTCATGCATAAAAATACTTCTCCTAATATAAGTTTTTCATTTATTGTTTGTTTAAGGTCATTTACAAAGTCATCGTATTCGTTGAGTACGGCAAGTAAAAAATGTTTAATATTGAATAGATTATGACACATGTCTATTATGAGTTAACTTAAAGCGTTTACGATTAGTTTTAATTTTTAACATCTTGTTATCATTTTTGTCGAGATGAATTTGAATAGAATTACATTTGTTATCAATGTAAAATCTTTTTTGTTTTCTAATGAGCCATTTTGTTAATTCTGGAATTGAATTTGACAAAGAATAAACATACTGGAATGTAACAGTAGGTATCTGTTCGATATATCTAAGAGTCAATTTTACATATTGAATATCTTGTATTTGAATTTTGAGATGATCAATTCTACCAGATAGTTCGAAGCATATATCTTTGATCTGTGATTCGAACTCAGAGTTAATTGATATTCCAATTGTTCGAACGTTTAATGCATATTGTAGAAAAATTGTAATCATTTCCAATAGCTGAATATAATATTGACTTGTGAGAAAGTAGATTTCATTCAATTGTGAAAGATTAATGAACTTCGATAAACGGGCAACTGAATCGAACGGTATGAATTGATTATTGATGTCTATTGCAAGCTTTGTTGTGTTTTGAAAAAGACGATAATCTGGCAGTTCATTCTAAAAAAGAAAAAATCATTATATACACATTTCTCTGTATCTTATTATATCATAATAAACATTTTATATTTACCATAGATATCCACGATAAATTAATTCGTAAATTCCAGTCATTGCTTCTCTTCAATGCATTGTCACTTCTTCTCGTCGTAGCCGAATATGATACTGCATTACTGCTCAATTTATTAGGAAATATTTCTGTTGAAAATATAGATGATTGAAGCGTAAGAATTGAACCCCAATTGTCATGTCTATATATAGCGGTGACAAACCAATGCTTCTCTTCGAGCCAGAATGATGTACAAAACGGAGTCAAAATAGATTCAAGATTTAGGTTGTTATCACACATAAAAGAAATATCAAAATCAAATTTTTGAAGTAATGGTAATTTTTCACCGATAAAATGTTCCTGTTCCCATTGAGAGAAACGTTTTCCAAAATCATATGATTGAATCGCTTTAGTTGTAAGTTTAAGATGAATAAGAGATGGAAAAAACGATAGTAAAAATTCAATTTTATCGATTGATATGGAAATATAGTTGAAAGAAAATGAAGTCAATTGATAATATGAGGTTCTTTGTACAATTTGATTGATACTTTGGATATTAAATTCATTCATTCCAAAAATTCGAAGATTCGATAACTGATGAAGAATATTAAACAAATTTTCGTCCGTACATGTTCGGATTCTTAATTCTTGTATTGTACATGGATTTGGCCACAATATTTGATCGATTATTTTTCTATCAACAACAAGGGTCAATTTATGAAGACTCGGTATTGCAACCATCGCTGAAAGTAGGACAATAGAATCATTAGTTAGAATTTTTATTTTATTCATTTTCAACGATAATGATGTAAGAGTGGACGTTGTGATGAGGACATGCATGATTGTCTGCAGATCATATTCTTCAACATCGCCAATCGACAATGAACGAAGTCGAGTCATTTGACAAATAAAGGTACAACGCAAAAATAATTGAATTGCATTATTTTTCGATCTGTAGAGAGAATTTTTTAAAGAAAGTACAACGATATTTTCTGGTTTTAAAACTCGACACAGTCGTCGAATATCAGCGATAGGTGAATCATATGTAAACTTAATCGATAAACTATTGTAATTATGAGCAATTGTATAAAATCGTCTGCAGACATGACCAAATGAAAATAGAATATCTTTTGCATCGAGTAAATCAAGCATACGATAGATAAGTTCCACAGGAAGTGTCTGAAAAGGCGAAGTCGATTCCATCGATATCTTTAGAGAAATAATAAAGAAATATGTGTATAAAATTCTTTGAAATATAAACAAAAAGTAAAATGTAATGTTTTGTAATACTTATGAAACATATTACACGTATACTTTCCCCGAATGAATTGTTTACCGTTGATAATTATAGAAAGAAAGAGAACAAAATATGAGTCATCCTAGAGAATTACTCAACATTCAGAAATAACTACGATGTTAGTATAATGGAATGAAGTCAAAGAAAACCAATGTATTACATTCTTCTAACATTCAGAGATGTTTCAAACGGCGATTGATAATGACAACTTATATTTTATAAAAAGTTTTAATTAAAAGATTCTTTTTCTTATGTAAAATAGAATCATATTGCAAAAAATAAATTTTATATAGAGACGAGGATCTTCTTAAAATATACACTTGTACGAAAAAAAGATGTGGGTTTGTCGGTGGGTATGGTTGTCTCTACTCTTAAGTGACACCTACACCCATCCTCAACAAATATTGGTTTTGATGCTGCTAGTCCAATTCTTAATGGAGCTATTGTTTTAGGACATCAAGGTTTGTTAGCTGGTTATCAATATGTTTTTATAGTACGACTAAAGGAGCATTAACAAATACATTAGAAAAATTTAAATTAGTCATAGTTCTAATAAACGGCAGTATTTGGCTTATGATAGACTTGATCATTTTTTTATTTTAGCTTTATTATGAAGCTGATCCGCAAGAGGAATGTATCTGTTTATTAATTGTATTTAGTCATTTTGGCGATGAAAATGTTCAACATCAAACACTTGAATATATACATGGCATGAAGTCTTGAGATTTTTTATTTTTGGAATATAATGCTACATGATTTTATTATAGGATGGGTTTTTATAAACGTGAAATACGTGTTCAATTCTTTTAGCATTTACCAAGCCAATTTATTATAAAAGAGAGAGTTGAAGAAGTTCGAGTAAGATTTTAATTATTAAATAAACTTAATACTTTGTTTTCATTTATTTATTTTTAGAAATTTTATGTTGATCATCCAAATTAATATTCGTCGACTTGTTCTTAAACGAGAAGAATGTAGCATTAATGACTTTCTTAATATTTGAAAATAACGAATATCTCTTTTTCTTTCATTGTTAATTGTTATATCTTCTTTATTCATTCAGAAATGATTTCGGTGTTTTCCTTTTAAATAAATATCATAGTTATCTCTAAATAAACTACTAAAAAATAATGCTATACCATTCTGTAGAAGAAGATTCTTAATTCTATTCAAATTATTCTACAAAAAAGAGTGAGATGAGAAAAGATCATTAACACTTATATCATACTCACAACATATTAGTTGATTGAAACTTTGATGATTGTATTTTTTAAATTATTAAATATTTAATAAAAGATATTGTATAAGTTTGAATTAATAATTACTCCCAAATCAATTAAAATAAAGTTTTTCTTTGTTTATTTATATTATTTTCGATTGAAATCTTTTTATTTTACTCTCTCAACCTTGTCTGATTACCATTGTATTCTTCCTAAACCTTCTCAATTATGTTGCTAAATATAGGTGTCATTAGTATTCGATTTTGAAAGAAGAATTCAATTCTCTTTACTCTAGCTCACGACATCATAATAATAAATATTAACTTTGATTTTTATCATCATTCAAGTGGAAGTAAAACAATGTATATATGAGTAGATGAATATACGATTTTTGGACGCAACATTATTCAAACTCATACTGAAAAATAATCGTATACTATTGGACGAGGACTATTGTCGAATTAAGATTCTTCGTCATCACAAAAATTCTGTTCACAAATATTCGTGAAGAAATAATCAAATATTTTTACTTTATCAAATTATAATGCTTTATAAATCCTATAGAACGGTAAGGTTTTAAAATAAGTTTATTACTTAACATACGTTACATCATCATTTGGATATTCTTATATCTATAACTTACCAGTTTCTTTTTTTATTGTAACGCTAGATGATAAATATAGACATTTAGATATATTAATGAGTACGAATCAAGCAAATAATGACTAAGCAAAATACGTCACTTCTCTACTCAAAAATATTGAAGAGAAATATCTAATTTTACTCCCCGATGATCACGTTGTTTGGACATGAGCAAAACGAAGGATAATTATATCTTTCGCTTAACGGATAAAAAAGTACACTGCAATGACGACGCTTTAAAAATATATCTATGTAAACAAAAGGTGATTGCTTTTCGTTCTGTGCGAACGAAAAAATACACTTACCGATGATTTTATGCGCATGCGCATATATGAGAACAAAAGATAATTATCTATCTCTTTCTAAATATAAACTTAAATCTGTTTTTCTTACTGTTAAAAATAAACCAGCCTGCGTCATATTGTCTACGCATCTAAAAAAAACTATTTTTACTAAATAATTCCCTGCTTCACGCTCGATATATATATAGCCGAAGTATAACTGCATAATTATACAATATTAGTTTACTTATACAAAATATTCAACAACATTCCAAATCCATTAGCATGGTAAAATATTTAATTGTCGATGTATGTATTATTTTAATGGCGTCTGGCTTGGTTCTGGGTGTCGTACATTAACGTTGTCATTAATGATGTCACCTTCATTTATGTTAGACCTGGTGCAAGTTGAATATGCACAAGCAATGCAATTGAAGAGAATCATGGTGGTCTTAGCTATTCACCTGTTCTGTTTAGGTCTTTTATGGTAGACCTGATACAAGCTGAATATGCGGAAGCACTGTAGCTGAACAGATTCGTACAAATTAGCGTTATTACCAACGATGTCACCTTCATTAATATTAGACTTGATCAGAGTTGAATATGCGCAAGCATTGTAGTCGAACAGAATCGTAATGGTGTTAACAATTCTTCTGCTGTGTTTACGTCTTTTGTATTATTTTATTAAAGATTTGTTTTAAATTCTCAGGCATATTTGAACTAATGTTTTGTTGCATAAAGTCAGTTATCATAGAGTTTTATGGATCAGACGATGTACTCAAAGTATACGGTGTAAGAATTACAATATGTAAATAGTATCATTATTGCAATTAATCACTTCTAGTGCGTATCCATTTATCTAATCAACATATAGGCCGTGCTTGGATTTTCATAAAATATTTGAATGGAGTCTTAATTTAAAATATTCATTAACTGAACGTCTGAAAAAGTTTTTGAGAATTCAATATTCTTTTTTTTAAGTGAGAAAAATATGTGAACAGAATCGTCAGCTGAATCATTCTGTTCGCATGAAGCTATCAATCATAAGGCTATCTGTATATTTTCTTAAAACCCACATAATATTAGAAAATGTTTTTCTTAGAGCTATTCACTTGTTATGTGGCAGATACTAAGTTAGCATCAAGTCACTAGTCCTAACTGATAATCACAAAATATTCGATGAGAGGTTTTGTTAGACTTATTTGTTTGCTTTGTACTCATCAACATTTTAATCGAGTTTAGTCTTTGCTTCGAATATAAAACTATACTTGAATAATTTCATAGTATAAATGATTCTCCTGTTGTATATTTTTCGGCGTTCTAAGTAAATCCACGCTGTTGTCTCTAGCTTATCAAAATATATGACTAGTTTCTTTATATGAACCGTTCATCTACCACACGTGTACCACTGTTCTGTCTGATTCCATATCATTATTTGTAGCTCATCAAGGTATATGACTAGTTTCTTGATACGATCTATTCATCTATCGTATGAACGACAATCAAATAATCAATACGAATCTCTTATTCGAGGCCAAAACGTAATCTAATAGAATTCTTCTGAGAGCTAATCAGCTATCTGCTATCTGTTACTCGCTTTGAGTTTCCAAATCTCTACTTCACTTGAGCGAAATATTTGAATTATAGCATGATGTGAATCATTCATTGTATGTGTGTTTAATGTACATAATACCATATTCTGATATACTGTATAGTGTGAGCAATACATTTTAATATATCCATTGTTCCTTTTATTCGTATTTCAAGTTATTTACAATATAATGATTGATTTAATACATATGGCAGTCGAGTGAGCAACATAGGAGAGTCCGCATATTGTTTGCACTACTCATCTATGATGTTGTCGTGATAGAGAGGGTGAATTGCAAATATTAGCTTCAATTTAACTCAAATATCTGCATACACATTTTCTATTGGTCATTCAATGATCATGTGTTGTTCAACTTTCTGATCAAACATAGCAGTCTATTTCAATCTCCATAAAATACGTTGATAATGTCCTAATGTGAATATTTCATTTATCGTGCGTTCATCAGTACTCAAATTTAATCTATTCTCTGTTCGAATTGTGCAAAATATTTCGAATGTTTTCATTTTATAAACTACTCATTGCTCACGTGTTTCTGGATTACCTGAAAATCTCTCTTCACTACTTCTAACTAGTTTAAACTATTTGGATATGACTTTGTTATATCTATTTTATTAGTTCTGCCATCATCAAAAGCATGAAACTGCAAAAACTTTGATTCGACATAGCGGTTTAGTTGAACAGGCCCGTTGTTTAGATAGTACAATCACTACGTATCGATCAATTATTGAATCGAATCCGTATATTTATTTTAACTGCAGCAAAATATTTTAAAAACCTGTTGTTATAAACTATTCTCTTTCGTCGCGACGATGCACCATTGAATAAACCTTGTGTCTTTTCTAAATTCAACAAAATATTTTAAAAACCTCTTACTCTAAACCATTCTCTTTCGACGCGATGACGTGGCAATGAACTAACAGAGCTTCTATTCTAAAACCCGCATAATATTTTAAAAAACTCTTCGTACAAACTATTCTGCTTACTCGTCACGCAATATCATTGTTTCAAGTTTGTCTCTATTCCAAGTTAAGTAAAATATTTTGAAAATTTCCTACTCTAAACTATTCCTTTTCATTGCGATGATTTATGATTTAATCAACATTATCTGTATTATAGTTTCAGCGAAATACTTTAAAAAGCTCTTCGTACAAACTATCCTCTTTCGTCGCGACGATGTATCACTAGTTCAGCATTGTCTCTATTTTAAACTCAACAAAATATTTTGAAAGCCTCTTCGTATAAGCTATTCTCTTGCATCGCGATAATATGTCATTGAATCAACATTGTCTCTATTCTAAATGTCGGAAAATATTTTAATAATCAATTCTAACAAACTATCCACATTCGTCGCGAGGAAATTTCATCGAATCAACGTTGTCTCTATTCTGCTCTGAGCAAAATATTTTAAAATCTGTTGTTACAGATTATTCTTTTTTGCCGACACGATGTATTATTAAATAAACATTGTTGCTGTTTGCAAGATCACCAAAATATTTGAAAGCTCTTTTACTCCAAACCATTCCGTTTCGTTGCGTTGATGTATCATTTAATCAACATTGTCCTTATTCTAAATTCAGCAAAATATTTTAAAAATACCTTCTTATAAACTATACTCTTTCGTCGCGACGATGTGTCCCTGACTAAACATTGTCTCTATTTTTAGTTCAGCAAAATATTTTAAAAGTACCTTCTTATAAACTATTCCCTTTCGTCGCAACCATATATGGTTGTATCACTGTTGTCTCTATTCGGAAATCACTAAAATAATTTAAATCTCTCGTAAACTCAATTGTTCTCTTTCGTCGAGACGATGTATCATTAAATTATTATTGTCTCTGTTCTAACCGGAGCAAAGTATTTTAAAATGTATTGTTACAAACTATTCTATTTCGTCGCGACGACGTATCATTCAATCACTATTATCTTTATTCTAAATACAGCAAAATATTCTAAAAACCCGTTGTTATAAATTGTTCTCTTTTGTCACGACGATATATGACTAAATCATCGCTCTCTCTATCGGGAAATCAGCAAAATATTCGAAAAATCTCTTGGTCTCAACCATTCTCCTGAGTCGTGACAATGCATTATTGACTCGACATAGTCTCTATTTTTGGTTCGGCAAAGTATTTTAAAAACATCTTGATGTAAACTAGTCGGTTTCGTCAACATCAAGTATTATTGACTCACCGTTGTCACTATTCTCGATCCAACGAAATATTGGAAAAGTCTCTTATTATAAATTATTCTCTTTCGACGGGACGATATATGAGTGAATCATCGCTGTCTCTATTGGGATATGAGGAAAATATTCTAAAGATTCAGTGTTATCAACTGTTCCATTTCGTCGCGACGGCGTATCAGTAAATCCACATTGTTTCTCTTTTGAAACCTGCAAGATACTTTAAAAATCTGTTAGTATAAACCATTCTGTTAAGTCGTGACGATGGATCGTTGACTAGGCGTTGTCTCTATTTTAGGTTCAGCAAAATATTTTAAGAATTTTTTGGTATAAATTAGTCACTTTCATCGTAATCAAGTATTATTGACTCACGCTTGTCACTATTCTCGATTCAACGAAATATTATAAAAGTCGCTTGGTATCAACTATTCTATATCGCTGCGATAATATATGAGTGAACCACCATTGTCTTTAACGGAAAATGAGCAAAATATTATAAAAATCTCTTGGTATAAAATATTCCCTTTCGTCGCGACGGTGCATCATTTGGATCAAGATTACCTTTATACAAAATGCAGCCAAATATTTGAAAGCCCCCTTAATATAAACAATTCTCTTTCGTCGCGACGATGCATCAGTAAATGATCAGTATTTCTATTTTAAATTTTGCATAATATTTGAAAAATCTCTTGGTATAAACTATTCGGTTTCGTCGCAACGATGTAGCAGTAAGTCACTCTTTTATATAATCTTGATTGAGTAAAATATTGTAAAAATCGGTTGTTGCTAACTGTTCTATTTCGTCGCGACGACGTATCAGTGAATCAACATTGTTTCTTTTTTGAAATTAGCAAGATATTTTAAACATCTTTTAGTATAAACCATTCTGTTAAGTCGTCACAATGCATCATTGACTCGACATTGTCTCTATTTTCGGTTCCGCAAAGTATTTTAAAAACGCCTTGATGTAAACTAGTCTCTTTCGTCGTCATCAAGTATTATTGACTCACCGTTGTCACTATTCTCGATTCAACGAAATATTATAAAAATCTCTTTTTATAAACTATTCTCTTTTGTCGCGACGATGTATGATTGTATCACCGTTGTCTCTAATGGGAAATGAGCAAAATATTATAAAAATCTCTTGGTATAAAATATTCCCTTTCGTCGCGATGATGCATCATTTAGATCAAGATTACGTTTATATCAAATTCAGCCAAATATTTGAAAACCCCCTTAATATAAACAATTCTCTTTCCTCGTGACGATGCATCAGTGAATCACCGCCGTCTCTACTGTAGAATGAGCGAAATATTTTTAAAATCTCTTGGTATAAACTATTCCATTTCGTCGCAACGATGTAGCAGTAAATCGCTCTTTGATCTAATCTTAACTGAGCAAAATATTCTAAAAATCCAGTGTTATCAACTGTTCCATTTCGTCGCGACGACGTATCAGTGAATCAACATTGCCTCTCTTTTGAAATCAGCAACATACTTTAAACATCTTTTAGTATAAACCATTCTGTTAAGTCGTGACAATGCATCATTGACTCGACATTGTCTCTATTTTACGCTAAGCAAAATATTTTAAGAATCGCTTAATTTAAACTAGTCTCTTTCGTCGTAACCATGTATTAAGGGCTCACGGTTGTGTACATTCTCAATGCAACGAAATATTATAAAAATGTCTTGCTATAGAGTACTCTATTTCCTCGCGATGACATATGATTGTGTCAGCGTTGTCTCTAATGGGAAATGAGCCGAATATTTTAAAAATCTCTTGGTATGAACTATTCTTATTCCTCCTAATGGTACGCCATTGACTTAGCAGTGTGTCTATTTTGAAAATAACAATATATTTTAAAAACCTGTTGATCTAAACTATTCTTTTCTGTCGCGACGATGTATTACTAAATCAGCATTGTTCGTGTTCGTAACATCAGCAAAATATTTGAAAAATCCTTTGATATAAACTATTCTGTTTCGTCGCGATAGAGTGGCATTGAAACAACATGTCCTGTATTCCAAAGTCAGCAAAATATTTTAAAAATCCCTTCTTAGAAACTATTCTCTTTCGTCGCGATAATGTACTATTAAGCGAACATTTTCCGTATTCAGCATTCATCAAAATATTTGAAAAATTTCTTAGTATAAATTATTCTCTTTCGTCGAGCTGGTGTTCCATTGAACCCACGTTGATTTTATTCTAAATTCCTCAAAATATTTGAAAAATTCTCTGGTACAAGCTATTCCCATCCGTCGCGATGATGTGTGATTTACTACACGCTGTCTCTACTCTAAATTAATCAAAATATTTTAAACATCTCTTACTCTACACCATTCTCTTTCGTCGGAACGATGTAAGATCGAATGTACATTGTCCCTATTCAAAACTTAACAAGATATTTGAAAAATCCCTTGATATAAACTGTTCTACTTCCTCCTACCGATACGATATTGAGACAGCAATGTGCCTACTTTTAAAACAACAATATATTTTGAAAACCTGTTAATCTAAACTATTCTCTTTCGTCGCGACAATGTACCATTACACAAACATTTTCACTATTCTGAATTTATTCGAATATTTGAACAATCCCTTGATATGAACTATTCACTCTCGTCGAGATAGTAAACTATTCAACGAATATTGTCTCTAATCTATATTCCCCAAGATATTTTGAAAATCCCGTGGTATAAATTATTCCACTTCGTCACGGCGATGTGTCGTTCTCTAAAAACTGTCTCTATTCTAAAAACAACGCTATATTTTAAAATCCTGTTAGTTTAAACCATTTTCTTTCGTCGTAACCATATAGTATTGAATGTATATTGTCCGTATTTGAAATGTAACAACATATTTGATACTCCTCTTAGTGTAAACTATTCGCTTTCGTCACGAAGTTGTATCATTGCGTTTACATTACCTTTGCTTCAAGCTCTGCACAATATTTTAAAAATGTCCTACTCTACACTATTCCCTTTCGTCGCGGCGATATATAATTGTGTCATCGTTCTCTCAATTCGGAAATTATCAAAATATTTTAACAAACTCTTGTTTCTAACTATTCTGTTTCGTCGTGACGATGTTTTACTAAATCACCAGTATCTCTCATTTGTATTCTCCAAAATATTTTAAATATCTCATCCTATAAACTGTTCTATTTCGCTCTAATGATATATCAGTGGATAACCGCTATCCCTATCCATATATGAGCGAAATATCCTGAAAACCTCTTCCTCTAAACTATTCTCTTTCTTCGTAACGATGTATTATTGACTGTATATTGTCCGTATTCGAAATGTAACAAGATATTTGAAAATCCTCTTAGTGTAAACTATTCACTTTCGTCACGAAGTTGTATCACTGCATCTACATCGCCTTTATTTTAAGTTGCGGAAAATATTTTAAAAATGTCTTACTCTAAACTATTCTCTTTCGTAACGGAGATATATAATGGTATTATCGTTGTCTTTATCTGCAAATGAGCAAAATATTTTAAAAATCTCTTACTCTAAATTGTTCTCTTGCGTCGCGATATTGTATGCTTGATTCCAGAATGCCTTTGTGCTAAGTTAAGTAAAATATCTTAAAAATTTCTTGTTCTACACTGTTCTATTACCTCGCGACAATACATGTTTGTCTCATCCTTGTCTCTATTGAAAAATCACCAAAACATTCGAAAAATCTCGTCCAAGAAACTGTTCTATTTCGTCCTAAACATGTATCATTAAATCACTATCGTCTCTATTCGAACCTGAAGAAAATATTTGAAAATCTGTTGTTACAAACAATTCGCTTTCGCCGCGACGATGTAATATTCAATCAGCACTGTTCCTACGATGAATTCACCAAAATATTTTGAAAATCTCTTACTCTAAAGTATTCTCTTTCATCGTAACGATGTGCTATTGAATTGACATTGTCTCTATGCGGACTTTAGCAAGATACCTGGAAAATATCTTACTCTAAACTATTCGCTTTGGTCATGGCGATATATAATTGTACTATCGTTGTCTCTATCTGCAAATGAGCAAAATATTTGAAAAATCTCTTACTCTAAATTGTTCTCTTATGGTGCGATGTTGTATGCCTGAATCCAGATTGCCTTTGTTCTAACTTAAGAAAGATATCTTAACAATCTTTTGTTCTAAACTATTCTCGTACCTCCCGAAAATATATGTATGTCCCATTGTTGTCTCTATTCGAAAATCAGCACAATAATTGAATCATCTCGTCCAGTTAACTGTTCTCTTTCGTTCTAACGATGTATCATCAAATCACTACCGTCTTTTGTTCTAACCTGTGCAGAATATTTGAAAATCTGTTGTTACAAACTATTCTCTTTCGCCGCGACGCTATATCATGCAATCAATATTGATCCCATGATGAATTCACTAAAATACTTTAGAAATCTTTTACTCTAAACTATTCTATTTCGTCGCCATCAAATCTCACTGAGTAAACTTTCGTCTCTATTATAGATACAGCAAAATATTTGAAAATCCTCTTACTCTGAAGTATTCGCTTTCGTCACGATGTTGTACCATTGCATCCTTATTGCGTTTGTTCAAAGTACAGCAAAATATTTGAAAAATCTTTTACTATAAACTGTTCCGTTTTGTCGTGCCATTATATAATTGTATCATCATTGTCACTATTCCGAAATCACCAAAATATTTTAACAAACTCTTGTTCTTAACTATTCTGTTTCGTAGCGACGATGTATTACTAAATCACCAGTATCTCTCATTTGTATTCTACGAAATATTTTAAATATCTCATCCTATAAACTATTCTATTTCGTTGTAACCATATATCAGTGGATGCCCGTTGTCCCTACTCGAAAATGAGCAAAATATCCTGAAAACCTCTTCCTCTAAACTATTCTCTTTCATCGCGACGCTGTATCAGATAAGCAACATTGTTCCTGCGATGATTTCAGCAGAATACATCAAAGAACTCTTAGTCTGAACTATTCTCTTTCGTCGTAGCGATGTCCTACTGAATGGACATTGTGTCTATTCGAAATTTAACAAGATACTTGAAAAACCTCTTACTCTAAGCTATTCTCTTTTAGTGTGATATTGTATGATTCAATCCTCGTTACCTTTGTTCTAAGTTCAGCAAAATATTTTAAAAATGTCCTACTCTAGACTATTCCTTTTCGTCGCGGCGATATATAGTTGTATCATTGTTGTCTCTATTTCAAAGTCGTCAAAATATTATAAAAACCTCTTGTTTTTAACTATTCTGTTTCGTCGTGACGATGTTTTACTAAATCACCAGTATCTCTCATTTGTATTCTACGAAATATTTTAAATATCTCATCCTATAAACTATTCTATTTCGTAGTAACCATGTATCAGTGGATGCCCGTTGTCCCTACTCGAAAATGAGCAAAATATCCTGAAAACCTCTTCCTCTAAACTATTCTCTTTCGTCGCGACGATGTCTCATTCAATCAGCATTGCTCATATGATGAACTCATCAAAATACTCTAAAAATGTCTTACTTTAAATAGTCCTCTTTCGTCGTAATGATGTAGTATCTGAATGCACATTGTCTCTATTCGAAATTCAGCAAGATACCTGAAAAATCTCTTACTCTAAATTATTCTCTTTTGTAGCGGCGTTATACAATTCTATTATCATTGTCTGTAGCTAGAAATCAGCAAAATATTTGAAAAACCTCGTACTGTAAACCGTTCTCTTTCGTCGTGATGTTGTATGATCGACTCCTCGTTACCTTTATTCTAAGTACAGCAAGTATTTGAAAAATCTCTTGTTCTAAGCTATTCTATTTTCTCATGACGATATATGATTGTATCAGTGTTGTCTCTATTCGGAAATCAGCAAAATATTTGAAGAATCTCGTCCAATAAACTGTTCTCTTTCATTCTAATTATGTATCATTAAAACACTGTCATCTTTATTCGAAGCTGAGCAAAATATTTTAATAACTGTTGTTACAAACTATTCTCTTTCGCCACGACGCTGTACCATGCAATCAATTTTGAGCCCATGATGAATTCACCAAAATACTTTGAAAATCTCTTACTTTGAACTATTCTGTTTCGTCGTAACGATCTACAATTATATGCACATTGCCTCTATTTGAAGTACAACAAGATATTTAAAAAATCTCTTACTCTAAACAATTTCCTTTCCTCACGGCGGTATATGATCGTAGAATCGTAGTCTCTATGCGGAAATGAGCAAAATATTTGAGAAACCCCTTACTGTTAATTATTCTCTTTCCGCGTGATGTTGTATGATTAAATCTTCATTGCCTTTGCTCTTAGTTTAGCAAAATATTACGAAAACCCCTTGTTCTAAACTATTCTCTTTTCTCGCGATGATATCTGTTTCTATCATCGTTGTCACTATTCGTGACTCAGTAAAATATTTTAAAAATCTCGTCCAATAAACTGTTCTCTTTCGTTCAAACGACGCATCATTAAATCGCTTTGGTCCCTATTCTAACATGAGCAAAATATTTTAATATCTGTTGTTACAAACTATTCTCTTTCGCCGCGACGATGTATCATTGAATCGACACTGTTCCTACAATCAATTCAGCAAAACATTTGAAAAATCTATTAGTCTAAACTATTCTCTTTTGTTGTAATGATGTACTATTGAATGAACATTGCCTCTATTTGAAGCTTAACAAGAAATTTGAAAAACCCCTTAGTGTAAGCTGTTCTCTTTTGGTGCGATGTTGTATGATTGAATCCTCATTGTCTTTGTTCTTAGTTCAGGAAAATATTGGTAAAATCTATTACTCTAACCTATTCTCTTTCGTCGCAGCGACCTACAATTATACTATTGTTGTCCCTATCCGAAAATTACCAAAATATTTCAACAAACTCTTGTTCTTAACTATTCTGTTTCGTAGCGACGATGTATTACTAAATCACCAGTATCTCTCATTTGTATTCTACAAAATATTTTAAATATCTCATCCTATGAACTATTCTGTTACGTTGTAACCATGTTTCAATGAATGGCTGTTGTCCCTGTTCAGAAATGCGCAAAGTATTACGAAAAACGATTCCTCTAAACTATTCCCTTACCTCGCGACGATATATAATTGTATGATCGTTGTCTCTATTCAGAAATGAGCAAAATATATTAAAAATCTGTTACTCTAATCTATTCTCTTTCGTCGTAACGATGTAGTATTGAATGTACGGTGTCTCTGTTCAAAATTCAATAAGATATTTGAAAAATATCTTACTGTAAACTATTCGTTTACGTTGCGATGTTGTATCATTGCATCCACACTGCCTTTGTTCTAAGTTCAACAAAATATTTAAAACTGTCTTACTCCAAACTATTCCCTTTCGTCGTGACGATGTATCACTAAACCCTTAGTATTTCTAATTTGTACTCTGTAAAATATTTTAAAAAGCTGTTGCTATGAGCTATTCTATTTTGTTATAACCATGTATTAGTGTATATTTGTTGTTCCTGTTCACAGCTGAGCATAATATTAGGAAAATCTCTTGCTCTAAACTATTCTATTTTGTTGCGATAATATATGGTTGTGTCATCGTTGTCTCTCTTTGGAAATTAGTAAAATATTTTGAAAATCTCTTAGTGTAAACTATTCGATTTCAGCGCGATGGCGCAGCATTGATTCAGCAAAGCTTGCGTTTCAAAATTCAGCAAAGTATTTGAAAAATCTCTTCGTAAAAACTATTCTGTTTCGTCGTGAATATGTGTTATTGAGTCACTATTGTTGATATTCGTAACTGAGCAAAATATTTTAAAAGTCTCCTCATATAAACTGTTCTCTTTCGTCGCGAGGATGTATTATGGAATTACCATTGTCTTTGCCCGGAATGTATCGAAATATTTTAAAAATCTATTGGTAGAAACTATTCTCTTTCGTCGGGGCAATGTGTTCTTGGATGGGGATTGTTTCTATTCTGAATTCTGCATAATTTTTTAAAAATTTCGTGTTATGAACTATTCGCAATGCATACGTCTGTTCATCGTTGAGTTGACGGTAGCTTTTGTTTTAGATTCGAGATAATCGTGAAGAAAATGTTTGTTTGAGTTGTTAGGTGACCACGAATCTCACATTCATGCATTGAACTTCAATGGTTGGCTCGGAATTGAAGAAAGTATTCGAATAGTGATTTCGTATGAAAGATTCGTGTAAGATGTTTTCATTGATGAATCTCAATAGTTCATATATTAGTTCTTTGGAGGGACAAAAATATTTGTACGAAGTGTTCCAAAATTTTCAAAGAAGTATGTAGAATGTATACTCTTTTACTCGTACAGAAGAGTTTAGTAAGCATAAATTTTCTAATTAATTGACTGTCTGTGCACAGTACTATGATAAGTGGAATAATAAGGTAAAAATAAAGGGAAACATTTTCCATAAAGTTTGACTAAAGGTAGTCGAGGTCGAGGAACTCGAATCTGGAGTTAGTTTTTAAAATTTTTTTCGGATTAATTTTTTACACAAAGAATCCATTTTTTACAAAACTTTTTTATGTAAGGACTGACCGAAGGGTAATTGAGGTCAAGGAACTTGAATCTGGTGTTAGTTTTTTAAAATTTTTTCAAGGATGATTTTTTAACATGAAGAATTACTTTTTCCCACAGAAGTTTTTATTATAAGGGTTGACCGAAGGTGATCGTAGTCGAAGAATTCAAATCTGACTTCTGTTTTATTGAATTATATAAATTAATGACTTGGTAGTTGTTGAGTAACGCGATTTTTACAAGAAAGAGCTGAGCAAGTCTTCAGGCGGGCGTTAATTGTGATGTATTGACTAATCGTACTAATAAAATATATTGTTATCGTTTTAGGAAGCAGAACAGCTATGGTTCAAATTAGTTCTGCAACGGCGATCAAAGGACAAACAATAATTTTTGTTTTTATTATTTCTATTCTAGCGTTTTATGTTTATTTTTATTTTAATGTAATATATTTTTGTTTGCTTTTTTGCTTTTTTATTAATATAATAAAGATAGTGCTTATAACATATTTTTGAGTTGGGATGAAAAGAGGAGCAAAAAGCTGAAAATTGAGATTTCTGCGTGCTTACCTAATTTTCGAGAATTTGAGATTTTTGAGTGGAATGTAAAGAGAGATGTAACAATTTATCGTTCTCTTGATAAACTCAAAATAAAATGTTTCGTTTATCATAGTGCTAATAAAAATGAAATTGCGAGTGTTTCTATAGTGTGCCAAGAATAAATCGGAAGAACTCAACTATCATAATCAATTTTAATTTTACCTTTTATGCTTTCATCTAGTATATATCTTTGTTCGTATTTGAAACCAAAAAGAGAATGAATCTTGCTCATATTTTAGGTGTGGTTATACTTCGCAAAACAGTTTTTTTTCTATGTTTAAAATTTAATTAAGTGCTTTTACTAGACATTAGCTAAAATGAATCATTGACCGACTTGGTCGGACAAAATCTTAAATCAATATTGAAACCACTTTTTCATTCTTCAGATCACAGAGTATCATATCCTGAAACACTCGACTTACTCTGATCTTCTGCAATTATTTGCAAAAATGAGTATATATTTTAGTAGAAGTCTGTCATATATATTTCGATAATGAATATTGTTTTCTCATGATTAGAGCGTTTGTATCAGTTAGAAAAGGCATTAATTCATACTGGTGATTGTTGATAGATTTCTTATTTAAAATATGTTTGACTCAAAAATATCATGAAAATATTTTGAGTAATAAAGTTTGATGAAAAGTTCTTGTTTGGTAACAATAGGAGGGAAACCACTATCCATCTTTCTAATTTGTTTTTCTTACAAAACATATTATTATACAGCCAAAAACATCGTTTCCGTCAGAAATATATATTCTATCAGATGAACACTAACTTAAAATAGAGACGGAACACTGAATAACATTGTTTGCTCATTACAATATTCTTTCCAGTTTATTTATACTTTAACTAAGTAGCTAAAGCATATGAGAAGACGATGTCGTCAGCTGGAATCTCTGTGATCAAACAAATCGAGATATCCCTAGATTGTGAAAAACAAAAATTCTATATACTATTTCAATTTTTATATTCTTGTAAAAAGTGTTAATTAATTTTCATTATCTGAAAATGCATTCAAAATTATGGATGACGATACAATGAGTAGATTTTTTGAATATTTCTACAAAAAACCTAGTTTAAATAAAATACTACGATTAATCAAGACTTTCATATTGAATAAAATGCAATAAGTAATTCTTTAAATCTTTGTTAAGTTTAAAATATTTTTATAAAAAAAGTATTTGAATTTATCGATTGATGATGTGGTATACACTCAACTAATCTATACACAATCGAATTAATCGAACACGTGTCACATTTATTGCTTATTCTTTTCGCTTTCTCATACTTTTTTCTTTATTCTTTGCACGTCCTTCATTCTATCGTTTTTATAATATCACATATGCTTCTAATACACACAATTTATTTACAAACTGCAATAATAAATAAAATAATTTAATAGTTTAATCAGTGCATATATAGTAAAAACCGCTCAAAAATCAGCGTTTTTATTACTCTTAATATTTTTATGCATATTCAATTGAAGAAAATGCTTTTGTCCTTCAGATTTTAAAGAGCTCCTTTTTTGAGTATTTCTGAAAAAAAAAGATTATAAATTCGACCGATAACTCAGTATGTAAGGATTAAATAATGCATATTTATTTTATTTGTATTAATATTAACATTTTCTGGTAGGGTTTAAACTTTCTTTCAAGAAAATGATCGTTAAATAGAGCTTCACAACTTTTAAGAAACTTATAATATATATGCATACAAACTATCAATATGCTTAGGTAAAAGAAACTTTGTTTTTTAGTACTCAATCCAAATGATATGTTCGAACTATTATCTTTTATAATATAATTTAGAAACATTTTTGAATAACAATATATTGTGACTATTGGAAGTAATTTCTTATTGTATGTATCATTTAAATAAAAAAAAGATCAATCAAGAAATCTTCCTCTGACAAACACTTGTTATCGTAATTTTTATATTCGTAGTCACGGAAACGTATAGTACGATACTGATCCATTTCTAAACATCGCAAAAAAAATTGATCAAGTATTCAAATCAAATGAAAGAAAAAGACATAAACGATACATTCTTTTATTCAATCGTAATCTTCTTCTACAAATTAACAAAATTTTAAACATATTAATTAGTTGTTCGACAAAATAACACAATAACCTTTCTAATGTAATCTTTTTACTCAACGCATAAAACAATACAGATAAATAAAAACTACATTTGTTTCTTTTGCTTTTGGTTTATATATATGTCGAAATCATCAAGAAAAATAATATTATGTTTTTCACATTAATAATCGATAAATCTATATTTATGAAAAAATATTTTAATACACAAAATATCTAGAAAAAGGGTGTGGGTGTAGATTTTATCTTCTTTTCATATCCAGACCGACACTCATATCCTTGATAATCATAATATTTATTAAGATTAAAAACAGCTCTTATATTTTATAAAAAATTTTAATCAAAAGATTATTTTTCTTATGTGAAATAGAATTATATTGGAAAAACAAATTTTATATAGAGACGAGATTCTACTTAAAATATAAAATTGTACAAAAAAAATGAATAGAATATATGTTGCATTTTAATTAGAAGCTTGATGTCTAATATAATAAATATACAAAATAATTGATATAAATCAGAATCTATTTCGTTTTTTAAGATCAAGTATTAAGAAAATAAAACCGATATTAGAGAGAACAGTAGGTTTATCTACGAATAAAATATATTTTCATTCGAAAGCTCTTCTGGTTTTAATTATATTAAATTGGTATAATGATTACATTCAAGTTTTAATTTATCATTTGATAAAACGTATTGAAATCTATCTTCAGTACAAGCGTAAAGACGCTCCATAGAACCTTTGTCGAGACATTTGCTTTTTACAGTATTTTGTAGGACAACATCATAATCCTTCTCGAATTCACCCGAAAAATCAACTTTCGAATTTCGATTTAAAACTTTGCACAGAGAAATATCTCAATGATACTACTGAAGTCTGAAAGTTTCAAATTCCTTGGCTGTCTTTATTCTTAAATATGAATATTTAACATGTTGTACTATAAGTCATGTGAAAAAGTATGTTTTCGTCTTATACTCATATATTGGGATAAAAGCAACCTAAAAATTCGAAAATTTCAAAATTAATTAGTCTCTTTACGACCTTTCCTCAAGAAAATTTTCAAGCGAATCTCAGGAGCATCATGGCTCTTCATTAAAAAAATGAGATATTTCGACAGAATAATTCATAAGCACGAACTCTATTTTAATATTTAAAGTTCATTAGAATCTGCATAATGCATATAGTCTCGATTCAAAAGTGATGCGACAGTTGGGAAATGTTCCTGATTCTCTTTTTGAGTCCACTGTGAATCGCATCCTTGTCCTTAAAATCCTACAACATATCCACTATTATCTAATAAAGTGATTTTCAAAAATATATTTATTCAACTACCATGAAAATGAATGAAAATTTATGTGCAAAAGTGTGTTATTTTTTGTCCGTAATGTAGTAACGTAGAATAAACGTGTTTTTGTACCATTCGCTTCAGCATAGACGTTTCAATAAGAAACAAAATATATTAGTATTGCACAATCGCAAACCGATATACATATGTATAGAAGAAAAACAAATAAAATTACGAATATTGGCCTAAATGCAGTTTGCTTACTTCGAATTCAACGGATTGAAAATTAGTCTTAAAAACTCATACCTCATTGGTGCCCAGGTTCGACTCCTGGCGAAACAGCAAACGCGCGATCCAATATTTTTTTTGTCTCGAGAATTTACATGAAGGTATAGTGACTTTTGATTAGAGATTTTACTGCATTGACAAACAGTATATTTTCATTGTTAGTCAAATAAATCTGCTATTGATTACCGATTGGAGTGTAATCATTCGATTTAATTAACTTTAATCACAAGTACTTTCTTCAGTAAAATTAATAATATTCATCATTTAGTAAATAGTATTTGACATTTACTTAAACTACCATTTTTTTATGTGAAATGAACTTTAAAATATGTTAATTTAAACAATAAATAATATGCATTTAGTTTGGCATTTTATTATTGATTTATTCAAATAAACTGTTTTCTTAGTAGCAAAACATGACTATTAAGCGACTTTGTATAAACTTATAGAATTTGCTTCATCTAATGTAAATCTTCGTAAACAGATGAATAAAAACAAAAACAAAATTCACATTTTTATATATGTAAAATGTGAATGAAAAGGTAAAAAAGCATATGATATTTTATAAGAAACTTGGAAAAAACTATTCTGGATTAAAATTGTATAAAAGTAAAGTAATTTATATTCCAGATGCAATACAAGCTACATCAAGTCCACATCGAGTTGATTTCACATCTGTACACCATTTAGAATTTTTTAGCTCATCACCAGCTGTTTTCCATTGTTTTTGAACTAATGCTCTTTTCATTTTAACGAATTGATTGAGTGTACCACATCCTGCAAATGCGACATCGATCAAAGCTGCATGAACACTTGTTGGCATTCCTGGAGCATATCTTGAAACGCATTTAGTAGCTTCAGGATAGTTAATATTGTTAAAAATATCCGTTGCTTGAGCTTTAGTAAGACATGCATTCTTTGTACGCTTTTGACAGTCTTGGAGAACATCATTTAGTTTCAGTTTGTATTTAATCATAACACGAGCTGCATCCGAACGTTTTAAATTGAAGCCAACACCAATAGTTGGAATACCTTTTGTATCGTTATAACAACATGTACATATTTTTTCGTTGCGTATTGTTTGACTAGGACTGCAATTACTAGCAGCACCGATAATTAGTAAAGAAAAAACGTATAACACTCGCATGATGAAATGTTTTTACTTATTTCATTGAATAATGCAAGTTTATATAGTCAACGAAGTAAAAAAACTCCGTCGCTTCCTTCTTTTCTTCTTATGAGGCCATATTTTATCTATACCAAATACATGCAGCAATGTATAGAATGATTTATCTAGTAAAGTGGCTAAAGATCAAAAAGAAAATGTTGAGAGTGAAAATGTCGAAAATAATAATATCACATATACTCATTGGTTTTATTAATGAGAATCTAAGCAAACAAAAGCACAAGTAAAAGACAGAATGGGTGTGGATGTTCTTCTCATTCAACACCCACTTTTTTTCAATGAACTCAAGTCAACAAAATGATTAAGATATCTATGAGATTTTGAAGAGAATGGAAAAAGAGAAAAAAATAAAGATAATTTTTTTTAATGTTTTTTAGTGTAAAAAGAAGTTAAACAAAAGTATAGATAAATACTTATTGAATAATTTAAGAGAAGAGGAAGAGGAAGAGAAAGGTAAAAAAGCATATGATGTTATATAAGAAAGTTGGAAGTTTTTCTTTCTTGATTAAAATTGTATAAAAGTAAAATAGTTTATTTTCCAGATGCAATACAAGCTACATCAAGTCCACATCGGGTTGATTTCACATCTGTACACCATTTAGAACTTTTTAACTCATCACTAGCTGTTTTCCATTGTTTTGCAACTAATGCTGCTTTCATTTTAACGAATTGATTGAGTGTACCACATCCTGCGAATGCAATATCAGTCAAAGCTGCATGAACACTTGTTGGCATTCCTGGAGCATATGTTGAAGCACAACTACTAGCCTCTGGATAGTTACCGTTGTTAAAAATATCCGTTGCTTGAGCTGTAGTAAGACATGCATTCTTTGTTGACTTTTGACAGTCTGCAAGAACATCAGTTAATTTCAATTTGTATTTAGCCATAACGCTAGTAGCATCCGAACGTTGTAAATTAAAGCCAACACCAATAGTTGGAATACCTTTTGTATCGTAATAACAACATGTACGTGTTCCTTCATTGATTTGTGTTTGACCAGAACTGCATTCACCAGCAGCACCGATAATCAGTAAAGAAAAAACATATAAGGCTCGCATCATGAAATATTTTTACTTATTTCATTGAATAGTTCAGGTATATATAGTCAACAAGGTAAAAAAGACTCCGTCACTTCCTTTTTCTCTTCTTATGGGACCATATTTTATTTTTACTAAATGTACTCAACTATTATAGAATGATTCATGCCTTTTCGTTGACATATTACACAATAAGCAAATATAACGAATAAATGGTTTGTTTTGATATTGTTTGCGAACTTGTAAAAAAAGAGAAATAATTTCTTATTCATTACGACTATTGCAATAATAAAATCATTCAACATTCATATTCGCATATAAGTAAAATATCGGCGAAAACAAGAATGCGTCATAAGTTAATAGTCACCATATTTATTCGGTCATGATAAATATCGAAAGCGACGATTTAGGAAGTAATACTACTTTTCGTTTCATATTATCAGTCTATTGGAATAAATAACATGAATAAAAAATATTTATTCTACTGTATGTTATACAATGAAAAGATAAACTTTGAAAGAAGCAACTTGATTTTTTTATAGAGTGACTTTTATTGAGGAAAATTAGATAATAATGTTAGAGTTAAACTATAACTTTCAATATGCGTATACATACATGAATGTGTTATTTGCATGATATGGTTTTAACTTTAATGTTCAATAGAATTCTTAGTCAATGTGAGATTATTATACTATATTTAAATATGAGTTATCAAACTTTGTTTGAACAATTTTGAATTTATTCAATGATAATACCAATAAAATAATGTCTTTCGTCTCATATAAGTTCTAACTATCACAAACACTGAAAAAAAGCAAGAGATTGATGCTAAGATAGGACTTAGAAATATCATATGAACATCAGTATTACAATAAAACTTGACATTGTAGTGTTCATTTTCTTCAATCCGGATTAATACTAAGTTATTAGCATTAAATTAGCATTATTTTTAAGAGCTATTCTATATAAACCACAAATTACCATCACAGACTCCTCAGTAATCCGAATCTTATATTTTGTGAAGATTATTTCAAATTGTAGAATGTATCAGATTTTATAGAAATCACAATCTCAACTTTAGCTATATATTTTTATAAATATTATCACATGACAAAAGTCTACTGATAGAAAATATCAAGTTAAAAATATTTCGCCATTAATGTATGTTGGTGACCATCTTAGAATACGATCGATCAGTTTATGTCACATTTTCAAGGGAATTGATCGATTGTGCGCATTTTGAAGTTATTTTCAGATTTTTAAAATGATATTTTTACTTAGAAAATTTCTTTTGTCCTTATAAGTGTTTTCAAGATAAAAATGCTTTAGAAGCTGTTTGAAAATTTCTATGAGTGTTACTGAAGGTGAGTTAAAGTATTTAAATTGATTATAAAAGCGATTCTATGTTTTTTTGTCTATGTCAACGGTTTGTAATGTTGGCATAAATTATTAATACACGGGTTAGACTAAACAATTAGAATAAGTATTGTCAACTTTCTATACTCTTTGTGAAGTATTATAGAAATCGAGAAGATTAAATTATTGAAATATAAAAACTAGGTAAGACAGCAGACAATTATATTTAGATATTTTTTCTTTGTAAACTTATCAATAATTTAAACGTTTTCTTTTTATATATCGATATTTCTAAAAAAAAATGAATTATTGAGTACAAAAGAATTCATTAGATAATAGCATAAAAATATTTTATTTATAAGACAACCAGGTTAACTATTGATAAAGTAACAACAAATTTTCAGTGCAAATGATAACGATAACTTTATAGAAGACGAAAAAAAGAAGATCTTCATAGACAAATAAACAAAAATCTATCAAGGAAAAAGAAACTACTACACCTATTCCATAATATTCATATTAACAACCATGAAAAATGATATAATTTGTTTTTATCATTTGAATCAACTGAGACAGTGAAAAAAATTGATAAAAATCCTCAGCTAATTTTTCATAAAAAATTTAATCAAACTATATAGCCTTGATTGAAAACCGATACATTTGTCGATCGTAAATAAAAAAATTTCAATACATCAACTTTGTTATCTTCTTTTTTATCAAATAGTGACTCGATGCGCACGAACAGTAGAAGAGAAAAGGCCTTCAATGTCGTTCTTTTTATTTTATCTTACACGTTGTATATGACGTATTTACTACAAATACTGATACTTATCGAACGTTTTCATACGAGGTCAATGTATATATTGGAAAAAAAATGATCGTATAACTTAATCAACAAAACATAAAAATTTTTTTTAAACAAATTGATAAATAGAAATTTTATAGAGAAGGTTATCTTCATCTTTTTTTGTGTCGTATATAGAGAATGTTTTATCAGTTGTGTCTTTTTTTTTTCATTCTTTTTGTCCAACAATCATTTTCACGTTTTACGTCGATTCATTTACAACCTAACGAGGTAACTTTTTCAACTTTAATACCTATTCGCTTTTGTTTTATCTTTGTCTATATGTCATGATGTTTTCTTTTGTTGATTGTCTATATGAATATATATATATATATATATAAAGAATAAAAACTTCCGCTCTTTGTTGATTCTCGAAAAATTCTTTAGTAAACTAACTCGACCAACTATCTATTCTCTTTTCTTTCTCGTCTGCATTGTAAAAATGCAACTGTGGATGTATGTGAAGCAAATCGTGAGTAGAAAACTATTTTTCTTCTATTCCTTTTTTTTCTGTATTTTCGCTGACGTATTTGCTAATAAAATCGCCTCCGTCGTTTCCAGATGAGACAAGGCTGTAGCTTGTCTTTTTCTTTTCTTCTTCGTTTTTTTTATTTCTCTCATCGTAATTCTAATGATATATTGTCGACGAGCAGCTGTCGCGTGTGGTTTTTTAGCAGTAGAAGAAAAGAAAAAGAAGAAGTAGAGAACATGCGTTGTCGTCATGATATTATTACTTGATTTGCCCATCGACACAAGTAAAGGCAGTAGTAGCAACAAATAACAAAAATATTGCTGTTTCTTTTCATCTGAATCATTTTTTTATACTATTGAATGGGTTAAGTGATTTCATTTTCTTTTCTTTTTTTCGTTTCTGCACTTTCTTTTTTCGATTAATGAAACAGCAAAGGTAGCAGTTGTAATGCGGATGACGATGATGCTTTCATCTTCAAGTAAATAAATGGCTGATTGTAGCTTACATGTAGAGAGAAAAAAAAAGAAAGTAAGACTCGTCAATGCGCTACTCCGAAGTAAAATAAAACACACACACACAACATAATAATGTTGTGAGCTGTTACAGTAAGTTCTCGTCTAACTGAATAGTGTTCAAATATATATATATATATATTCATTCAAAAGCAATTGTAAGTACGTGAATATAAACGCATTGAGAGTAGATTTATGGACTTATGATTTTTTTTTTCTTTTCCATTTTATTTTAATCGTAATGCGTATGCATCTTATACGAACAAGGTCTTGCATCGTTATGCGTAGCTAAGAATAAAATCATTGAACAAAAGCGACGGATGACTATATGTAGGCGAAAGACGTATGTAGAAAAAAATAGGAAAGGGATGTGAGCCATATTCATCCCGTTCATCACACATATGAGCGAGCATTTGATGAGAACAAAATTTTTTATAATAGAAATCGTAAATAGAAGTCAATATAACCTATTCTATTCTTTTTCTTTTTTCTTTTTGCGATATAGTGAACATTAGTATTAGTCTATATGTAATATAACAAATAATTAAATGAAGTTTCATTTTTATCGTTCGTTCGTTCGATTGATTAGTAGAGAACGAGCAATATATTGAGGACACGTTAAACTATAAATGCAGGATAATAGAGAAAAAGAAGAAGGTCATCGATACGCATATCTATTCTTCTGATTGATGTATGTTATATTTCTTCTAGATATTTTTGTTTGATTGTTTTCATCTTGATCACGACTAGTATGTTGACTGAAAACAATTTTCATCATCATAATGGAGGTTCTGTAATTCATCAACATCGTACCCATTATGCTCCTTATCAACATCCATCATATATAGGAAAAGTTTCTCAACAACAACAACATCAACAACAATCAGAATTACAAATACCTAAATTTGATTTACATCATGCTGTTCGAACAAATGATGTTACCGGTATAATTCGTTTACATGGTCGTCTTCGGCAACAGCCAACAGTAGCTGATGCATGTTTACTTGATTCAAATGGACATACACCACTTTATACAGCTATCGATAATGGAAGACTTGCTATGGTTGATCTTCTTCTTCATCTCGGTCATAATCCAGTAAGTTCATTTCTAAATTTAGAATATTAAATAATAAAACACATCTTTTCTTTTTCTCTCTCTCATTTAGTATTGCATTTCAGTAGCTCGTGAATCTGCATTAAATGTTGCTATAGGTTATGGTCGTTTAGATATAATTGAATATCTCTTATCACGTGGTTTTCCTGTTGATTATGCTGGATTTGAAAATAAAACTCCATTAGAACGAGCTATTGAATGTAATCAAGGTTCTGTTGTTGTTATGTTACTTAAACGTGGTGTCGATTGGCGACATTATGAAGAACGACGTAAAACAGGCGATAAGTCACTTGTTGAATGGGCATTAGCAAATGAACATCCTCAAGTTTTAGGTGTACTTATTGATGAATATGGTGATGATGAATCGATATTTAATCAAATCGGTATGATGTAAAAAAAATTATATTTTGTATATACATATATGAACATACATGCGTATTAAACAAACCATTTTCAGGTGTACATATATATATATATATGCATTACTTTTATGTGTGTATATTGTAAATAGAGAGTTCATTAGCCCGGTTTTGTCTCATTAGAACACATTTATATATATAAATTTCATTCATTTACAATCAACTAAATTCGTTGTTTGTTTCTATTTATGTATATGATTATTAAAGAACAGTTTTTATGTATATAATATATTCTATCCATTACAATACATGTCAGTGTTTCATCTGTGATTTTTGTTCGTTGTTTTTTTTTTGTCTATGTTGTATATAAATTATGATGAAGAGAAAATAACAAAAAATTGCTTTCATTTGTATATTTGTATATAAAGAGAAATATATATATAAATATATCTATCTATATATGTGTGTATACGTGTGTATGACTATTTTACTTGTATATAAATCGATTTGAACCTTTTGTCTTAACGATTTTCTGATTTCTTTTTTTTTCGTGTGTGTGTGTGCATGTGTGTTTTTCTTCTTTAGGAAAAAAAGAAATATAAAAATGAGGTGAATGTAATTTGAAAAAAAGCAAAAGAAATTTTTTAATTCGTGAATCATATATATTAGATTAAGAAATTCATGAATATTTTTTGTTGTTACTTTTAAAGTCATCTATTAGTTAAAAAAATATTTATCAGCATATTCTCGTATCTTAAACAAATAGTTACAAAAAACAAAAAAAATATTACTCTACAGATTAATTATTATTTTTATATGTTCTGATTGTATCAAAAGTTACGGATAGTCGATTCTATAGAATCTTTTTCTATTGATTTCAATACAATTTGCCGACGCGAATTAAGATTTGTATAGAAAAGATAATGGTTTTTGTAATAAATATTGATTTCATTTATTATGCATGGTAACGTACCAGAGAATAAATGCAAATCATGAGTGATGATGATGATGCCTTAAGGCTTAACTCTTTTTTTCTCTGTTAGACACCTAGAGGCTTATAAAGGCTAAATTCAGTCTATGTTTTTAAACGACTACTTCCATTAGCATAACACAAAAGGTAAAAAACATTGGAAATACAGCTAGTTGCAATAATATATGACAATTCAATAAATTCTGACACTAACAGATATCTCGATAGTATTTATTTTCTTTGAATATTCTCTATTTATAAACAAAAATATCCGTGAGTTTATTTATCCTAATAAAGAACTAAAATATATACATAAATTATAATTTCGAATACCATTTGAGTGTTCGAAAAAAAAGTGACCATTTATTTTTCCATAAATCCCATCGAAGTTGAATAGGATGTGATCCAAATCGAGATGGTTGAAGACCTAATGTATTTCGTATGCGTGGTAATTCAAAAACAAGTGTTTGAATCAATTGTAATAAACTATTCAATGCCCAAAATAGAACAATACCCTAGTTTTGTTTTTCATAAATAAATAATTATTTAAATATAATTAATAATGAAAATTACATACAGATGGTAATTTAACAGCAATTAAAGAGAAACCAATAACGACTAATCGAGTGAATCCACGTTGTATTCGAGCGGCGGATAAAACTCGTGAATTGACTGGTGAACCTGGTTTTTCTATCGAATTAAACTAGAACAGAATAATTAAAAGCAAAACAGATAATAATAATCTAAATTAACTTACAGTAATTCCTATAAGACTAGGTATAAGAAAGCATATCGGTAAGAGACCATATGGATCAGCTTCTGTTAAATTTTGAAACCATAGAGCACCTTCTTGGGACATAGTGGCTAAAATAACATAACAGAGAAGTAAGTATTTGTAATTAATGGAAAAATTTTAGTTTCAGACTTTTATTTCTAGACAGGATAATTATATTAGTCACATATATAATTATTTGACTTGAGTTTTAATTTATACTTTTTAATAAGGATAATTATCATAGTGATTTCTTAAGAGGTAAAAATACTAGAATTTATACTTACGTAAAACGATGGGTGACATACAAATCATACGAATAGCAAATGTAACATAAAGCCATGGAACCGAACCAAATAATCCCAGAATAAGTAGTTTACCTGGATGAACGTTATGTTCAACATAACTTTGTTTTGTTAATTGAACTGCCTATGAAAAAAAATTATGTTTGAAAATTTTATTAATTGTTTTACTTCTCGTCTAAGATGTTTTTGTTCTGCAAGTACAGTTGCTGTTTTTCCTTTCATAGCTTGCATATTTAATATTTTTATTCGTGGTTCTAATTCACTTGAAACATGACGTCGAACAGTTTGTAGACGTTCAATAAAACGTTGTTGTGTTATCGTTATTGAAGCACCAACAATAGTACGAAAAGCAACTGTTGTTAATGCTATTGTTGCCCACCATGGTAATGATAAATTATCATGTATGTATACAAGACTATTAGCAACAAATTCAGCTGGTGTTTGAACAAATGTTTCGAATGCAATCGTTGATGTTGGTTTCTTTTCAAAAGCAAATGATTGTTCTTGAAGAAATTTTGATAGATCATCCGATGATGTTGATGATGAGCTATGGCGTGTTATTAATAACGATGCAATTGAATGAGAAGGAAAATGTGAATACGAGGAAATTAAACGACGACATGATAACATGATGTTTTCTATCTGAAAAATGGATATTTTATGTTACATTCTTAAATAGTTAGCTTTAATTATGAGATACAACAATGACTTTAATAGTTTTTAAATGTATGTTCATATAGCCAAAAAAATTAATTGTAATTATATAGATTAGATTAGAATAGAAAACAAGGTCGTAGGCAAATGACAATCCCAAGACACTTTTCTTTCTGATTCGATCTGAAACAAGATAAAGTACTCTCTTGAGAGAATTCTATCACTAATACAATCTAATATTTGCTTAAATTGATCAAAATTATTTTGCTCGAGAGAATATATAAATAGGAAAAAACTAATACTTTCAATTGATCCTAGGTTATATGTAATTATAATCGAAAATAATTTTATATTGAATAGAAATAATAAGTAGACATCCTACTGGATCACATGGTAGAGTTAATAAATTTTTCGTTTCTACTTTTCGGCTGACTATTCGAAAAATGCCGTACTTCTCTACGGTTAAAATTTGGATCCTAGTACAAGACATATTATATAACAAAGAAAAGATAAGAAATATACATGTTCTTATGTTTATTATTTATTTGAAATAAAAAGAAAAGAAAAACTGTTTATGTTTGTAATTTCAATGCCGTTAAACTAAATCCATCACCAACATATTGACTAATATAATCAATTAAATCATGTTTCTTTTGAGTAAAACGAAATGATTCAAGTTCATAAATTGTACACATATTATAAATAATAGCTTCATGAATATTTTCATGTTTATCTCGAATTAATTTTTCATATAAATCTAATGATTCTTTCATTTTTGACATATAAAGTAAGACTACACAATGATTATTAATTTCAATTGGATCTTTTAATGATGTTAATAATTTATTTGTTAAAAATTCATTACGAAATAATGCAAAAAGTTCTTTTGTTAATAAAAATTCATTCGATAAATTTTCTTTAGATGGTAATAAATTTAAAGCACGATCAAATGCACGTTGTGCATTTAATTCATCACCTGTTTGTAGTAATATTCGTACAATTAATAAATAAAGTTCAATTTGTTGTTCAATATTTTCATTTTTTATTATTTGATTTTCTATTATTGATATTATTGAATCGAAACGTTTCATCAATATATAACAATTTGCTATAGAATATAATATACGTAAACGTCGTTTATGCCATAATTGTGTTTGATCTTTAGGTAAAATACTTAATATTGTATTTGTTATCATTAGTAAACGAAATAAACGATCAAGACCATCATGAAAACGATTTGAATCCATATAAATGGGTAATTCAGCATAAAGTAAACGTAAACTAAATGGAAATTTATTTAATGAATTTAAATTTCCAAATGTTTCAAATTCATTTTCAATTGTTGGAAATAAACGTAATTTTATTAAACAAGCAAAACGTATAAACCATATATGATAATCTTGTGGATTTTTCATTAAATAAGTTATTGTCCAATCTACAGCACTACGCCAACATTGATTTTTAAGAAAATTATTTAATGATTCTATTGTTTGATGATCACCACACATTGGATCATATCGAAGTTCATTTTCCGAAGGTTTTTTACTTGTTATTTGTTGAATTGGATTACCTAAATATTTATCAAGAATTAAGCGAGGTGTTGTATTAGATGTATCATTTTCAAGTAACCATAAATCAGATATTTCAACTTCATTTAAACGTGCACGGATCAATGTTGCCCATTGTGGATCATATGCAAACCAAATACTTTGAGATGACATTAGATGTTAATCTAAAATATGTTATATCTTGATATTTTATTCAGCTATGAAAGTAAATGATTGTGAAGTTATTCAATAATATTTAACGGACCATTTCTATTCTCGTATATTTGTCAAATTCAAATAGAAATTGTTAAAACCGCTCTATCAAATTAGTCGGTCGTCATCTTGAGAACGATATGAATCATTCGTATAGTCCATTGGTTGGTTCAATTTTTACCATCGCTATTAAAAACATGTGATTGTCTTGAATCAAATAAAATTTATTTTCATCTCTAATGAAATTCATGTAGATATCAACAATATTTATATTGAAAAATAGATTCTATCGTACTCTGCCGTCATCTATCTCAATCACAACAACCATAGGAAATACCATATATATCGTTATTAAGTTCATTAGTTGATATAAAACAAACAAAAAAAACAATTTTTTTAAGTAGGCTATATCCTTTATGATCAATTTGATTGTATTTTGCAATTGTTTAATAAAAGAGAATCTCTAATACATCATTATTTATTTATATATTATTTTCTATTATTAACAGTCGAGTTTATTCGAAAAATAGAATTTCTATAATAAGTAAAAATATCGAATAGAATTAATTACACATTGACAAGAATTATTGATGCCTAGAAGAAAATTTACTGACGACGTAAAAGAACTGAATGGTACTTTAGAGATAAGACATTCTTTATCATAGATTTGAATAACAACATAAAATAAGAATCTGTACTGATCAACAGAAACACGATGAGTTATGTAAGATTTGTTGTTAGCTTATTTTTTTGCTCAGATTGGTAGATTAAGAAATAATAAATATATACGCATTAGTTAATGAATCATTAGTTTCGTATGGCGTATAAAATGTCGTAACATTATTATATTGATGGTTACTATTAATAACCAAAGCTAGTCTAGTGCATTTTTTAATTATACTCAAATATAGAAATTTCAAGGTCTAAAACTTATAGTATTAGAATAATCTTCGTTGATTATTATGATGTTTGTTTTTTAACCTAGGACCGAAATGACGTTCAACTATTATAGGCTTCAAGCTGTTGCTTGCATACATATATAGAAAACGAATAAATAAGAAAGAATTAGTGATTTATTTTCTACACAATTGGACAGAACAGTTAATATGGGTTGTGTGAGTGCGAAAAAGAAAACGCACTGAATAACCAAAAAAAGAAAATATTTATATTAAGAGCGAGTTATATTTAACTGTCTTGTTATATAAACGCGCTTTGGTTTTTTTGCACTTATCTTCTAGAAGTGAATATTGCCTTCTTCTTTTTTTTCATAAATTGTTAATATATTCTTTGACGTATGTATAATTATCAAGATAGAGCAGCTGTGATGTATGTAAGTTGTAAAGATAATCAGTTTTCTTTGCTTCACTAACATATGGTCTTCAAGTGATTGAAGTATGACTTATTATAATAATATTATTTTTTGTACGTGCTCTATAGAGAGAACTTGATCAACAATGTGCACTAAAGAACTTTCATGATTTTTCAAGAGTTTGCTCATCATTTAAAATATTATTTGTCCTATTTCTGTCACCTTTTTTTGAATAAAAATAATATTTACATCAGTTACTAAATATAAAAAGTATTTTTGTTGTGGGAGGCGTGTTTTATTAGTATGAGATTTATAAAGAAAAAATAAATAGTAAAACTTTTAATGAAAAATGATAGCGAGTATTACGTATAAGGTCATGACCTAATAAAAATGAATGTAACAAATCTATGTAAATTCTAACGATTACATTTTTTCTCGTTTAATCAGACATATTTTATGTTTATCACGTACTACATATTCTCTGTTCTGATAAATTAATAGTACGAAAAGAAAATTTGACGTATGTATTAATTAATAAATGTCAATATTTACTAACTGGTAACATTACCAACTTTAACGAAATTTTCTCATGATACCCAGAAGAAAAATAGTGCTTTTTATCTAGCGCATGATAGAGAAAAAAAAGGAAGAAACCAAGCACATATGGAAATTTTTCACACGCCCCCTTCTTTGATAGTTATATAAATGTTTTATATTGAATATGAGCATATTTTGTTTCGTAGATGAGTTGCACTAAAACGAACCACCTGATAGAGATTAATTCTGTTAGTTAATTTCTTCCTCTCTCCCTCTCCTGTAGAATCTATTGATCACGCAGTCGAATCGTGCTTTTACTTGCAACAGGGGCAAAGAAGAAAGAAATAAGACACGATGCAAAAAAAAAAGCATACATTGACGACGTGATCAGTATCAGGCGTTCTTTTTTTTTCTCTCATTTTTCTCTCTTCCGACAGAGCATAAATATTCAGTACAAAGTCAAAATTGTAAATCTAACGTTACACTCTCCTGTTGTCCTATACAACGCATAGAGATAAACGAAATTTTACAACTCACATATATCTATATATATATAAAGGTATGTTAATAGACGTAAGAAAAAAATATGCACATAAAAATAAAAGCTTTTAGAAGTAAAAATGAAACTTGAAACTATCATTAAGATTATTTTTTTCATTTGTACTTCAACCTCGAACATATCAAAATGACTTTTAAAGATTTATACATCGTTGAAATACGATACAAATCTTTTTTTCTATAGACACAAATAATTTATATATCATAGCTTTAACTACTTTATCATATGACAATAATCTAAAAAGAAAAAAATACGATATCTAAGCTTTTTTTCTCGAAGAATATTGATAAAAAACAAAGGCTTATTTTTTATTTTCAGTTTATTTAAAATGTCATCCGTTGATACTTCTGACATATACTATCCACTATCATGGATTAAAACTACAACAGATCTTATCTTTGGTTTATTCAGTAGTCCTCAGAAAACAAAACGTTCATTACCAGAGGAAGCTGAATGTGGTTCTATAGATGGTATTAAATGTTGGCTTCGTGAAGGTATAATTAGAAAATTAATTATTCATGAGTAAAATAATTCTTTTTATTTGTTTCTAGGTGCTGATATTGATGCACAGGATGCATATGGTTATACACCATTAATGAATGCTGCTATGCTTGGTCGACTTGATGTTGTTAAAGCATTAATTGAAGCAGGAGCTGATATACAAAAACCAGGTCAATTTGGTTATACAGCTTTACATGCTGCTGCTCAAAGCGGACATTTAGATGTTGTACAAGCTCTTGTTAAATATGGAGCTAGTGTTAATTGTAAAAATCAAGATGGTGATATTCCTCTTATTCTTGGTATGTTAGAGAAAAAAAAGCCCGGAATAAATTTATTTATTGTTTTTTTTGTCAATAGCTGTTCGTGGAACTCATGCGGAAATTATTGATTATTTATTAAAATCCGGTTCGGATATACATCAAAATGGTTGGCTTGGACAATCTGCAGTTCATACAGCTAGTAAATTAAAAACTAATCTTAATATATATAGATATGATAAATAAATATTTATTTTAGTTGCTAATGGTGATCAAGCAACAGCTGATACATTATTAAATCGTGAAATGATGATTGGATGTTCATGTTCTGAATCACATCGTCATGCTCGCGAACATCTTCGACAAACATCATATTCATCACAAGATTAATATTTAATATTTTATCAAGAGTCATTGTAGTTTTTTTCAAAGATTTATTTATTTGTCGATATTGAGTTAAATATCTGTCATTTGTAATGTCTTCTTGTTATTTTGTTTCTTATCAACAAACAGTGGTTATTCATCAAGAGTCTTTTTATTTTATTCTCAGCATGTGTACATAGTAACGAAGAAGATTATTTTTTATTGTTACAGTTTTTGTATGCGTGATTCTTTCTCTTCTTTTTTCTTTTTTTTGTACAAAAGTTCTTCTTTTTTTTTCTTTCGTGGTTTGTTCACCATCAAATAAGTATCTGATAATGTTGGATGAATCTATGTGTACATTGATGAATTAAATTAAAAGAAAAAAAAAAAGATTGTTTTTCATAGTAGTATCACATTATTTTGATATGTATATATAAACGATCTTAATTTCGATATGATAAATTATGTATATTTCAAGAAGTATGGTACCATAGCGTTCTTTTTTTCTATACTGATCTCATATTTTATTTCGAGAAAAAAAAAGAAACGCAGAATCGATCAACAACAAGACGTGATATACATATTAATGAGAGAAAAAAAAAGAAATAAGAAGAGTATACACACAACGCAGAAAAAAATAAGTTAAATATTTGTTTTGTTTCTTTCTTTATATGAATGCATATTTGATTTTCTTGCTGAGAATAGTAATATTAATAACAGATCATAAATGAGATTTTTCAGTACCATGTAAAAACATCAGCTGTTTGTCCTTGTTGATTGGCACGATTTTTAACAGCTATGTATGATATTAAACCACGGATAAAAAGAAAAAATCCAGCAAATAAAACAATAGCAAAGACAAAATTTTGTGCTGGATCATGCATTGTTGTTCGATGTAATGATGTTGGACCATGACCATTCATAAATGGTGAATGAGTGTTAAATTCATGATAACGCATAACTACAATCCATTTTGCAACACTTAAACCAAAACCAGACATTGCACCGAAACGAGCTGCAATTGATGGTATAAGACAAACAACGGCAAGAAAACCAAGCCAATTGAAAAAGAAAGCAATAACACTATTGAATAGATTTTGTTGAATGAATAAAATTCAATATACAAATAAATTTTAACTTACAAAGCCATGAGAAATGTACAATCTGTACCGATATCCATATTTGAACCAGTTGTAAGCCATGCAGCAATTGCTGGATGATTTGCATGACGAGATGGCTATTAAGAGAAGAATAAATATATATATTCAAGTAAATATAGTTAATTGATCGTACTTGGTCAATTCCATTACTATTATGTACATTAAGATCGATAATTTCCACTGGTGATACTTGAGAGTAATGTGGTAAATGATCCCTATTAGGAATTTTACTTGGATCAACAAGACAATATGGTGGTGGAGCTTCGACAGCTACAACTGATGTAAATACATCTGCATTGTCATTAGTATTTGATGATGGAGTTATTTCATATGCTGGTGGTGGTCCATCTAATGAAAGAAATAATTAAAGTCTATTAAATTTAGACAAAAACACTAGACTGAATTTCCCCTATTTTTTTAAAATTTATTAGAACTGTTGGCTAATGCATACAGTGCTTAGTCGACTATATTTGACCTAGTAAGCTTTAAAAGGAACATTCTAAAACCCTCGATTTAGTTAAATACTATATCAATTTTCTCTTAATTATATAAATCTTAATAGATATTTAATGAGATATATACTAATAGGATCCATAAGTCAAATCTAATTATCATCGGCATCAATAAATAACTATAAATACAAGCAATTACCGGTCATATACAACGAGATCATTGTAAAATTCATTTAAATTATATCCGCTTATCGTATTACATAGAAACTAGAGATGATAAAAGGGTCAATGAACGATGAGCATAGGAACTTTAAGCACATGAGTGTTTAAGTCCATAATATCGATAAAAACAAAGAAAGTCAAGGCAGATATGAATCGACATGGATACAGGAATCTATCAATGTCATGTTTTCCGGGCCAGCGCCCTCATCCACACTCAGATGCTTGTGCTCATCGTTTCGGTTCCCCTGATTCTTTCTTGTTTGTTTTACCTAACGATGTCGGTTGTATTGTTGCTGATGCAACTGTTTCTTGTTGAACTGGTGTTGTTTGCTCAGCTGATGGCACTGAACTGTTTTCTGTATTATTATTATTCATTATAAATATGTCGATAATCAAAAATTGATAAATAAATGATCTGAAAGAAAACAATTAATTGTTTTTTTTAGTCGATATTTAGAAAAATAGTATGAAGTAAAGAAGCAAAAAAAATGTTGTTTTTTTTTATGAATGATATAAAGGACAGCAAGAAATAAGACAAACACAATCTGATTGCAAGAAATAAGGAGAAAGTGACAAAAAAAAAACAATAATATATTGAGTTTGTATTGTACAGAGACGGAAGAAAGAAAACGACCTGATTTTGAACTCGAACAATCGAGAGAAGAAGAAGACACCAACAATAAGATAATGAAATCACTGTATTCACAGACGAATAATATATAATGATAGATTGTTTTACTTATGAGATGTTGTACCATTACCATTATTCGTTGTATTTGTAACAAACGAATTTGAACTATAAGAATGTTGTAAACTGATCATTGATGCCCGATTATTATTATTGGAAGGAGTATTAACATTTGAATTCGTAGTAAAAATATGTATATCTTGCATTGATTCAGCTAAATCAGCCACATTAATACCTAAAGTAGTTATTTCAGAATCAATTTGAGATAATTCACGACGTTGTTTTTCCAAAAGTAAAGCAAATTGTAGTGTACGATCTTCATTATAAGCAGTTAATTCTTGTTCCATCTAAATCAAAATAAATATATATATCGAAATGATGAGAAAAGTTATTCATGTGTAATAATATTCGAGTTTTTTATTGCTATTTCAGAATAGCTTCGAAATCAATTCATGAGGAAAATAAATAATCAACTATTAATTTGAATTACGTATTTTTTTCTCCTTATAATGCATGTTCTAGAATAATAATATATCGGAAATCGATAAACTGACAATAGACGAAGCTGATATGAGAAAAAAAATCTTTTTAATTAATAATAGGACTCGGCGAAAGAATCATTGTCTATAATGTATTGTTGATTTATGTGTTATAACTTAATCGAAATTATTCGACAAAACTTTTAATCACGTATAAAATAATGACATCTGATGTATGATCAAATTACACATTTAAATGAAGAATCTTAAGTCTATCGAAATAATTTCAGTAAATTTAAAATAGAATCTACAATAATGTATTAAATGAAAAACAACTATAATTTAACAGTTAGTATTTTGTTTTTTTCTTTCTTTCTATAAATAAAATCTTCATGCGTTTTTACTTTTAGAAATGATTTCTAAAACGTTTTTTTTATATTGTTAAAATCTGTTAGTATTTAATATAAATATTTGTACTACCATAAAAATTTCCCAATGTGAATAATATAATAAACTATAGCAAATATTAAAATGATAAGTTATATATCTCTACAATCACCAATGATATTTATATAGACATTCTACCAAGACTCTGAGCCATTCGATTCGAATACATACCGATATTAATAGAAATTGCAGTTATTATTCATCTAATAACTAGAATGAATAATATTTCTCTCGACAACTCCTGCTGAATCTGTAATCATTATCCTTATTAAATATATAATACCTGTTTATTAAGTTCAATTAATCGTTCTTCAATATTACGTTCTAATTGTTTACGTTCATCCGAATGTTGTTGTTCCATTCTATGACGACTTTCTTCTTGTAAACTAAGTAAAGTTCGTTGATCTTCATCAAGTATGGCTTTTAATGTTGTACGTTCACGTTCTTGATCAGTATTAAGTTTAAAATTTTGTTGATCAAGCATTTTTTGTATTGTTTCTTCGTAACGTTGATATAATGAATCAAATTTTCTTCGTTGTTCATCTTTAAGTGTTTTTAATTTTATATCAAGTTCTTCACGTGAACTATTTGTTGATGCATGTGAATAATCTAAACGTGTTTTTTCTTTCAAAGCTTTATATTGTCGTGTTTGAGTATTATAAGCTTCTTTATGTTGACGTTTTATATCTGCCTGTTTCATCTAAATATAAAAATTAATTCATTAATTCATTTCTTCTCTTTTTATTAGTATTACTTTGATATTTTTTGGAAATTGTTTTTGACTTAATGCATGTCGTTTAGCTAATTCTTTTTGACGACGATTACTATATTCATGAAAATTAACGACTTCAGTTTGATGTTGTTTAGAAGTAAATTCATTTCGCATTCTAAAAAAATAAGAAAATAGATTATATTAATTCTTTCATACTAGGCGTTATCATATCGGAACTTTTTTTTTCTGTAAAGTAATGCAGTGTTATTAATTTGAAAATAAGATTAGAGAGGTAAATTATAGTATTTAATAGGAAGTTTTATAAATACTTTTTTCTTACATAGGATTTCAGCGTTAATTATACAGATGTATTTCATAAAAAACTGTCATTCTCATTATTTACAATGGATTATTCTATTACTGACGTCAGAAGTAAAAGACTGAGAATGAACGTCATTCTCTCTGGTTATGAATAGCATGTAATCATTTTGAAAGTAATTATTTCTATAAAAAAAAAAGAATGCATGAAAATGACCTATTATTCAGGTCAGAGTTTATTTTTGACCTTTGATCTAGATAAAGAGAATTTATATCTATTGATTAATAGTTAATATACTTTTTTCTTTTTGATTACATCTCCCTTAGACTGTCAAACTATTCTGATAATAAAAAGTGCGGAAATGCAGTAAAATTTTCTAATTATTTTTCCATTGATAGAATATATTAACATAATTATTTCTATGATATCTTGAATTATAGATCCTAATTTCCTCTACGTCAATCAAAGAAATAAACTTCATCTTATACATTATCCAAGGAACAGACATTCTAACTAGGTCTCTGTTTAATGATGAAAACTACAGATCACTAGGAAGGTCAAGTTAAGTGTGCTCCAAATTTGGAGTTTACGGATGTTTAAGTTTTCGCAAAATACTCTCCCTAAAAACTGTGATAATATGTTTTTGATTGCTCTAATATATACTATGGACTGTACTGAGTTGACTGATAGTGTTCAAAAAAAAAGCACAGAGTTGCAAGCTACGATTTGTCGCAAAACTTGAAACTCGCAAAGTTCAAATTTGATTAATTTTCTTACTTATGCAAACTTCCTAATTGTTTATGTTCAAGTTCTTTCGTTTGCTCATGATGTTTTTTAAGTAAAGCATGTCGTTGTATAATTGTATCCATACTTTTTGTACATTTCTAAGCAAAGAAAATGAAATTCATTTCTTTCAAATTTTTGTTAAACTAACTTCTTCGAATAATTTCTGTTCAAGAACATGTAATAATAATAATTTTCGTCGTTTTAATTGTAAACGTCGAACATTATGATCATGTATTATTTGTGTTTTTAATGTTTGTTCTTCATTACGTAATTTTAACTGTAAATCATCTTTTAAACGACGTATTTCATCTTCTTTTTCATTTTTACCACGTGTTGATGAACCTAAAATTTCCTAAAAAAACAAAAGAATAATTTTTTATCAAGAAAAATATATTGAAATTTTTCTATTACTTTTTTAAATGTATCTTTTTTCATTTTATATTGTTTAGTTTGTTCTTGTTGAAAACGTTTAAGTTCATCATCAAAATCAGTTTGTTGTTCACGTTCAAATTTTCTTAAATGATTTTGATTATATTTAACACGATCAGATAATTCTTTTCGATGTTTTTCTAATAAACGATTATTTTCTATATTAACTTGTTCTTGAAATGTATTATATTCTCGTTCAAGTTTTGAACGTAATTCAGTTTTTTCTGTACGACATCGTTCTTCAAACTAGAAAAATTATTTTTCTCTTGAGAAAATCCATTTTTCATAAGAAAGTTTTTTGATTCATACTTGTTTTAATTGTTTTTGATGTTGTCGTCTCATTCGTTTATAACCTTGGAATTGTTCACGTTGTTGATCTTCAAGATCATGTTCACGTTGTTCACGTATAACAATACGTGAAGTTTTTATTGTAGAAAATTCATTTGCCAGTGGAGCATTCATATGATATGGTTGATGAATAGAAGAATTATCAGATGCTATGGACTAAAATAAGAAAGAAAGGTTAATTATTTAGTTTTGGCCAGGTTCAGATCGAAAAAGATAGATCGGTTACTTCTTTTTTAATATCAATTGTTTGTAAGAAAGAGAGAATACTTTTGTTGATTTCATGATTATTAAGATAGGAATAATATAATTGTTTGTCTTCATACTAACGAGGGAACCTCACCAACTGTCCAATCGCTTTTTTAATAAAAACCATTGGGGTAGAGGTTATCGACCATACTGATTCCGAATGAGTATGAGAAGTGCTCTTAGGCCTTTATAGAACGGTCTTGCAGAAAACCGATTTCCAAAAATCACATACTTTTCACTACCCATATAGACATAATCTTTAAAAAACGTGTTTCAACGGTAGGCCATCGTATAAACGACGTTTTTACGAATTCTTAACGCATTTTTTAAAGATTATATCTATCTGGGCAGTAAAAAGTATGTGATTTTTGGAAATCGGTTTTCTGTATGACCGTTCTATAAAGGCCTAAGAGCACTTCTCATACTCATATTCGGAATCAGCATGGTCGATAACCTTTACCCCAATAGTTTTTATCAAAAAAGCAATTGGACAGTTGGTAAGGTTCCCTCGTAAGAGTATAGCAAAGTGTCATACACATGAATTCAACTCGTCTTATCCTTTGATGTATAGTTTCTGAAATAGACGTTTAGTACACGTCTCTATTAGTTTTAATAATAAAATACCGGATACAGACAGATTTTATCACGTATTCATGATAAGTTTTATTAATATTTATCGTGGGATTGTAATATGCAACAGAAGTTTATATCCTGTCACCAAAATTGACTTATTTAATTATGAGTCAATAGTTGTTATAGATACCTGTACTAAGGATAACTATTATAAAAGACATATGTGGCAGTAATGTTTTAAAATCCAGGAATATATATTTATAAGTTAAGGTAGAGTAACTCTTATCTACCAACTGCTTTATTAATACAATAATCTTAATCTTCTCGGATTCAAAATTGTCAAAGGATATAGTCTTTTCTTATTATCGCTCAAACCTGAATTGACAATTACTAAACTTTTTTTCATAAATCGCATCTAATATAAAGAGCTAGTTCAATCTTACATCATTTCTTATTGAAAAATTCGATTCATCAGTATTAATTTGAAGTGGTGGTAATGGTTTAAGAAGTGGATTTTGATTATCATTATTCATTTCAATTGATGAAAAACGCCGATTCATATTTGATATTATTTGATGATGTAAAGGTTGAGATGTTGTTGATATCTGTCGTCCAATAAGAAGACTATTCATTGGTATTGATATTGGATGTTGAAGACTTGATTGACTTGAATTTAAACTTGCATCATCACTTGGATAAACTTGATTCGTATCCGATACAAAATCTATACTACGACTATCATCATCATCTAATATTGGATATGGTGTATTCTGTGAACTATCCATATCCATTATAATCATTTCATTTGATTCAATAATACTTGAATTTGGTACAGATGAACTACTTGTATTAATACTTACTTGTTCATCATGTCCCATAAGAACTTTTTTCATTCGACGATAACGTATATTATCAAATTCTTTTACAGCGTCTTTCGTACGTCTTATTAAATCAATTAAAATTTCACGATTACTTTTACTTGTTATAAATGATGTCTAGAAGAAAATAATAATAATAAAATAAAATTTTTTTCCGTTTACCTTCAATAATTCTGAAGGTATTGGTCGATCATTTGGATTTTTTTGTAAACACATAGCAATAAATGTTATAAAATCATTTGTATATACACATGGTGTACCATTAGAATTTGGTTGTTGATTCTCACTATTCATCATTAATGTTGGAGGTTCATTTTGTGCAATATGATAGAGTGCAGACATTGGATTCATATTAAATAATGGTGGTTTACGTTCAGCTAAAAGAACTCTATTAGTAAAACAAATTATCGATAAACAAACATTTCACAAACCAAGTTCAATACAAGTTATTCCAAGTGACCATATATCTACTTTACCATCATATTGACCATTTTCCATTGCTAAAATAACTTCAGGTGCAATCCAATAACTAAAAACAAAATCTATAATTATATTATAACATTAAATTTATAAGACATACGGAGTGCCAACAAAACTATTAGCCGGACTACTAAACGAAGCTGAACCAAAATCAGCTAGAAATAAAAGAACGAATAAATATTCATGATTTTAATAATAGAAAAAAATTAATTTGATATTAAGCTATCGAGACAAATAACGTATCCTTTAGGGGCAATTTAATTGTTATATAACAAGTGACATAATTACAGCTAAAATATGATTATTCATTATATTATTTACCTAATTTAACAATGGCATCTTCTGTTAATAGAATATTTCCTGCTTTAATATCACGATGAATTCGATGCATAGAATGAAGATAATCTAATGCATTAAGTGTGTCACATACAATCGTAGCTATTTCATCTTCTGCTAAAGGTTTTTTATGAACTAAAATTGAAGAAAATAGTTGTTTTCTTTCTTAAAAAAATATTCATCGGTGATTTTTAAACCTTCAATAAGATCAGCTGCTGATCCTAGACAATATTCCATAACAAGCCATGTTGTATATTCTTTTAAATAACATCCACGATATGCAATACAATGACGATGATTTAATTCACGTAGAAATCGAATTTCTTTAAGAATATCTTGCCATGTCTAATAAGAATAATCGATTAAGAAAAAAATACTTGGAAACTTTTTTTTGAACAAACTTCTGTATTTTGTTTTCGTCCTGTTGACATTTTTTTAATTGCAACTATTTCATTTGTATCAGAATTTCGACCCTAAATAATATATAAACATTAACCTAAGTTAAAACAAATTTTTTATTAATATACATAATAAACAGCTCCAAAATTTCCATGACCAATTTCTCGTAATTCAACAAACAATTTTTCAGGATCTTCTCGAGAAAATAAATTACCACATTCACCATCACTCGTTGATATTTCTTTCGCTGAACGAGGAAGTGGCATTATTATTTTTTTACGAAAAAAAAATTAATCACTCAATATTTATGTTTTTGAGTACATCTATAATAAAAAACAGAAAATGAAAAGAAAGATGTCATGTGAATGAATCATTTTATCGTTCGTTTCAAGTGAATAAATCATTCCTTCTTTCCTTCCATTACCATTTTCTTGTTCAACAAATAGGCTTTTTTTCTCTCTATCTCCATCTTCATTCTTGAATAATTCATATATAATTGTTGACAAAGAGGACGCTACCTAACGAGAGAAAAAAAATTTTTTTTATTTTATTATTTAAAATACTTTTGAAAACTTTCAATATTAAGTCATACATTAAATTATGAGATTCTCTTATTCATTCAATATATATTACCTAATGTCATTTTTATTGACATATGATTATTAAACAGTAGAATGATAAGGATAAGATTCTTACAGAATTTCTTTTGTGTTATGAAACAGTCATTTTTCGCAATAACTACTTCAACTATTGAATAGATAGAGAACTAAATCTTTTTACTTAGTAATATACTGAGTTAAACTTTGCAAGAAATATCTATGTCAAAAGCAATTATCTTGACTTTTGGAGATTTATTAAGTAGATCGAGGCAACATATATGACATTAATATAATAACACTCTACAAGGATGTTTTGATTGACTACATATGAATAAAGAATGTAACATTAATAAAAGATATTAGTATATTTATTATGAGAATAGAAATGAACTAAAATTTATAGATGCTAATATAAACTTCTATGTTTACTTCATTGTACTGTTTAACATAGAAATGAAGTTTAATTTATGATTATTTATAAAAAAAATCATTTTAGAGTACGAATTTCATTCAGTGAGTATCTATCAAGTTATTAAATGACTTGTCTGCCCATCAATATTGATCATCGTTTTAACGAAGATTGATATACATAGTTTATTATTCATGATTATCATTTTATGTAAGCAATCTTATTGAAATTATTCTCTCCAGGCTATAGTTTCGTCGAAATATGTACACATATATTTTTAAACTGTCAATATTTGTAAAACCTGATATATTCGAAAACGAAGAGTGTTATCTATTATCGGTCACAGACATATTTCACATAACTGATAAGAATGTCCTTTATTATAAATTTAAGAATAGATAAATTAAAATCTCTCTGCTACTCTTAAATTGTATTTAATATCACAAAAGTATAATACTGTTTCTGTTAAATTTGTTTTTTTACCTTAAAAAGTATTACAATAAATGAATCGTTTTGTGCACGTTTTTTTGTTTTGTTTCGAAATCATCTGAACACGGTACAAATAAATGAAAATCAACAATTTGCGCATACATAAAAAAAGAACACAAAAGCACATGTCTTTATATTCACTGTACAAAATAAAAAATAGGAAAAAAAAGAAACAAACAAAACCAATTTGAAAGTATTTTAATAGCCAATCCGAGCACAAATTTAATTGAAGCATAGGATCTTTTCTTTTTCTTCTTCTGTTGAAGTTATATTTATGTGTATGTGTTTATTTTTGATTATACACTAGAAAAGCACCGGAGAGAAAAAAAACAAACAAATCACAATTTAGCAGATTCTGTTCTTTATCAAATCACATTAAGGAACACCAACGATCATCGGTAGTTAATGAGAGTTCATTTACTACTTGATTTCTACCTTCAACATTTGGCATATAACAACGATGATCAAGAGATTCACGTTCATAAAATAATAAATAAGCGGATGATGAACATTGCTCAAGAATACTTTCAGAAACCGGCTAAAAGATTAGAAATAGATTAACTATTTATTCAAAAATAAAAACTACCTTGCATGAACTATCATTAAAACAATACCACTGTTGATTAATATGATTTTTAACAAATGATACATAATGACCACCGCCGATAACACCATAATGACACTATAAGAAAATTAAAAGAGGATAAGAATTTAATTTTTCAATACTTACAATAAATGCATAAAGATTATAAGCAGCATTATCAGTATCAAAACTATTATCACCAAAACTTAGGGATCGATCATTCTTTTGAATGAATTTTGGTGGGCAAGGAATATTGAATTTATCATTTTGATTTTCAACTTTTTTTTTTCGTCGTCCAAATCGTTTGTTCTTTTTTATGATTATTTCATTTTGTGATTCAGGTGGAGGTAATTTGGTAGTAATAGTTTGATCTTGTTGTAAATTAGAATTATTTTCATTCAATAAACGAGCGGGAGATAGTATAAGATTATTATCAACAGAAGATGATACTAAAACAGGTTCTGACATAGTTGGTGATGATAATGATGATACTGAAGATGATGAATCACTAAAATTATCTTCAGTCGGTGAAGTTGCTAATGAATTGACATTTGATGAACGTGGTGCAAGAAATTTTGCTGGATGAAATGAACGAATAGGAAAACGAACTGGTCGAGGAGATTTTATCCAACGATTATTTGATAATTGAAAACGTTTAATATGAAATATCTAGATGAAATAAAATACATAATTACCAAATTGTTCAACAAGATCCTCCTGAAGACTCTAGAGAGTTTTTAAGAGAACTAGTAAAAGTAAGACGATCCCTCAGGGGCTCCGATCAGGGGGGGGCTACCCTCAAAACATTCGAAAATCTATTCGTCTTTCTGCCAAAATTTTCAAAGTTCTGCCGTAAACTTGGTTTAAAACTTATTTTTTATGCTCTTTTCACCACTTTTTTGCCAGAAACTCCAATAAAAACACTTTTTTCAGGCAAAATTTCACAGAAAGTGGATAGTTTGAGTATTTTCTACGTTATATGTGTCAGAAAATTATATAACAGCACTTTCCGGCAAATTTTATCCCTTCCCACTTTTGAAAACAATCGGGAACCCTGAGATGTCTGCTAAAGAAGAGTAAAAAACCATTCAGAATAGAGCTATTTTGAAAAAGTGCTTTAGGGAAGCCATTTTCACAGTATTATATCCAGCGCGTGGGCGCCGCCCACTTGAAAAACGAAACCTAGATAAAACTCTTGTTTCATACATCGACATTTCCTCCCTGACTATCCTCTATTGAATGGTGGGAACCACAGTTTGCTATGAATTTCATCGTTTTGTAAATCTAGCTATTCGATTGTATTTATTCAATATGAATTTATATATAAGAAAAAGGATTTTGACTTACTAAACATGGTGGTAATTTCCAAATATCAAGTTTTTTATCAGCTGGTTGTAATTGTTTACATCGTTTACAACTAAACATTTCTTTATTATCAAGATTTTCCCAATTAATAAATGATTGCAGACAATCTTCAAGTGTAACTGCAGATGATGGTTCATCATTATTTGATTCGATATTATTTCCTAATCGACATGATTTTACACTGGAATGAATTTCTACATCCTATTAAGAAAAATGTTAAATAAAATCATTGATAAATAAATTTTCTTATTCACTTGTTCATGACCAGATAAATATCGAAGAAAATAAGCTGATGATTCCCATTCGATTGCAATATTTCCATTCGTATATAAAAATTCTTTTTCATCAGATTCAAATGAACATCCAAGACAAAACCTAAATAAATTTTTTTTTTCGATATTAAATCATTTTTTCTAAAATTAATTTTACCGATTCCATGGACAAAGTGAACATCTTCTTCCATCTTCTTTCACATGTTTTAATATAAATGGATAACGTTGACCAAGTGAATCATCACAATCAAGTGCATGATTTGATATACATGTTAAATTCGTATTTTTTCGTAATAAACGTTCTAATTGTTTAGAAATATTTTCATAAATATTTTTATTTGTTATTTTGATTGAATCAACTTTATTATAAGGAATAATTATTGATTGGCCAAAAAATAAAATTTTATGACGAGTTAAAGGTGATAAATAACGTTCTTGACGTTCTAATCGACGATGTATAGCTACAATATATATTGAAAGATATTTATCCTTATCAGTTAATTTTAATAATGGTAATTCATATGCAACAAAATCACGAAGATTTAATTGTTTTATTTTCGTATGATTATAATCCATCACAGTATAACGACGTAGACATGTTGGTGATGTTACATCAAAAAACGCAATTTGTTCAATTGATAATTCTGATAAAATTGCTAATTGAGTTTTTATATGATCAACTGTTAATTCACCATTAAGTTTAATACCATATCGTATTGGTTTTGATCCATCAAGACGAATAACTAGAGGAGGAAAAGAGTTTGATTTCGAAATAACTTTTTTGTTTATACATACGTTTAACTTCAATATAAATTGATGTATCTATTGGTAATGGTAATGAAAGAATATTAAATGGATCAAATCGAACACTTTTAAATTCACATATACGACATTTAACTTGTGAACGAAGTAAACCATGAAATAAATCAACAATAATTGAAGTATTACGTGCTAAATGATTTGACCAATGTTCATGTGCAACCTATTATTATATTTAAATAAAATTGATTCAACAAAAAAAATTATATTATCCTTACATCTTCATCTGATCTATCATCACTATCTTTCAGTTCAACATATGGTTTATCATAAACACGATTAAGATCTTCATGTAAACCATCGAGTAAAAATGAAAGAAATTCTTGTGAATCATGTTGTTGAAAATCTGTAAAACGTGATGAACCAAATTTAGCTACTGAACCCTACATAAAGAAAAAATGAATCAATCGTTTAATTTAATATAAACAACAAACTCGTAATTCAAATGGTGCTAATGGTCCACGAACATTTCCCCAAAGTTTAGCAATTAATTGACCATAACATAAAGCTATATTTCCTTGCATTCCAATTGGATTATCTCTATAATTAAATAAATAAGATTATTATTTTTTTGGGTTGTGTTTTATTATTGTTCATACTTATTTATTTCAAATAAATGATATTTATGAAGAAAATAGAATGTTAATGGAAATGAATGACTGAGGCATTGTACAGCTGCATTAAGAAAACATGTATTGCCTAAATTTGATAGGCCAATTTGACCACGTCCTTCTTCATCAATATTTCCTATTGAATTACTTGGTGATAATGCCGATGCAGCTAATGCTTTTGAACGTGTTGCTAATGTATAAAGTTCTTCAGGCCATGTTAAATCATTATTACGTATTTCTAATAAAATATCAGTATTTTGAATAAAACCTGCTTCTTGACATGTTATATCATCAATAGATTCAAAATCAATTGGTCGAAGATCATTCTAAAAATTCGAATTAACAATATTAAGTTCACTGCTTTGAGTGATGTGTACAATAAAATCGAATAGAATAAAACATCGAAACTTATATTAATCACAAGATCAATATAAAAATTTCTGTGATGTACGAACAAAAGGTCGAATTTTAAGGATGGGTTTGGGTGCTAGGCGAATACAGTATCCACAATCACCCCACACCCACACCTGAAGTTGACTGGTGATGCCCAATAAAAAAAGCGCACAGTTACAAACTGCAATTTGTCAAAACACTTGAAACTCGTAAACTTCAAATTTGAAGGTCACTTAACTTGATCGGTACAAAGGATTTAACATAGGTATATGACACAAAGCTCAATTAATCTAAAAATCAAATTGATATATAATAATAATTACTTACATCATTATATCTCATCCATAATCTTATTTCTTCTAAAGATTTTCCAAATTTAATCGAAAGTTCTTCTGCAAGTGATCGAACTGTTTGATATTGACTAACAAAATATGAACAAGCTAAAATATGTCGCGATGTATTTGATGTTACTGAATTTGAAGAATTATTCAATCCTATAAACATAAATTCTAATTTTCTAGTTTTTTTGTCTTCAAAACGTTTTACCTGACATGCTTGCTGATACATAATTAAGTAATGGATAAACAAATTGCATCGATTGTGAATTATTATTATTCGTATTTGTTGTTGCTGATGGTTGTGGTGAAAGAATTTGATTACGATAAATTCTAGTTATTAACTTTAAATAGAAACAAAAAATAGATTTTTTTTTCGAATAATAAAGATTTAAATCTTACAGGATATAAATCAAGTTCAGGTTTATTAATTTTTTTTCTATATATGACTTTTCGACATACAACAGGTCCATTACAACGATAATATTTACGTAAAAATATCCATAATAATTCAGGTATCATTTCAAAATGAATTCCATGACGAAGACCGGGTTTAAGTTGAACACAATCATTGGAAATAACTTTTTCAATCAATGAACTATTATTAATATCACCGAGTTCACGACTAAAAAGAACATAAATAATTAAATTCAAAAAACAAATAAATTATAATTAACCTATTATCAGTTTTATTCGATTTTGTCGATGGAGATTTTTTATTATTTAATTCTTTACTATTTATTATTGATGATGTACATAAAGCTTCCCATCTAAGCCACCAATCCATTGAGATAAGATACCATGATGCACCAGGTTTTGATGTGGGTCTATGATATATCACATCCGGTTTAGTAAATGGATATTTTTCACGATGAAGAAAATGCCTTGAAAAGAAAATATTATACTAGAATTTTTATTTAAATTGACATACTTGACAATTGTTACTTCATCCTGTTGTGATAATGGTCTTAATCCAAATATAACATGACAAGTTTGAAAAATAAGATCAAGTAATTCAATTAATAATCCATCTTTTTGACACCATATTAAAAAATCTCCAGGTTTCAATACGGAATCATTAGTTGGTAAAATTTCAGCAGTATATACTTCAGGTGAAGTTCTTGAATGTATATTAGGTATAGAAACAAATTGTGAGACTTCAATAAGACATGTAGTCATGTAGATAACATCAGAATAATTGAGTATACCATCATGGTCGCGATCAAATACACGAAAGAGAACTATTTTAAATAAAAGAATGTTAATTTATCGTTTGCAAAATTCTCGGTTAAGATATAATCAATATTGGTAATTCTATTTTGAGAAACTATGAGTCTGTGTTTTTTTGCAGGAAACTTACATTTAAATCTTTCAAATTGTGGACCTCGACAAGCTGCACTGATTCCACAAACAAATTCTTTAAAATCAATGCATTCTACAAATAAAAATAACGAACAATTATTTATTAATTCTATTTCATCTATTTTACCATCTCGATTTTCATCAAAACCTTCAAATACACCTTGTATAAGTATTGATGGAAAAGCCAATGAAAGTATACTTGAAAATATTCGTAATGTCATATGTTGTTGTCTATTATTATTCCATGTATATAATTGATAATAACTTTGTTCTAATTCTTTAATTTCTTTTTCGGATACTAATCAAGAAAATATCTAAGAAATGTATATAAATATTTTTTTACTTACGTACAATGAGTTACACCAGCAAGAATTGAATATTGATCAGATGTTTTCTCAAATGAATAAGTTAATAATTCATATAAACGTTGTTCATCTAAAAGCCAATCTGTAATTGTTGTTGTATGACCTTGATGATATTCTAACCATTTAAGAAATTTTTCTTGTGTTATTATTTCGTTATTTTCAAAGAAATTTTTAAGTTCTTCTGGTAATTGATCACCACATTGTGAAAGAAATTGTTCAACATCATGCCAACGTAATATTCCAGTTGGAGTAAATAACGCGTATAAAACTAAATAAAACGAAATGAATATTTTGTTTTTAGTTTTATAAAAGAATTTTACTTACGTTGCATGCGTTCTTTTTCTGAACCATGATAGATCACTGCCAAACAACAAATAAGATCTTTAAGTGATACTCCTGATCGAGATGAATTCGCATAAATTTGAAAAAGACGCTAAATATGTACAATAAAAAATGAAGTCTTGATTAAACTTTATTAAATAATACATACAGCTGCTAATTTTTCAGGTAAAAAATTACAAAATACATCGTGTTTAAAACTTATATAATTAAGTTCATTTGCTCCATTAGTTATATCACGAAATGCTGTTTCAATACGATCCAAATCATTTTGAGAAACTAAGAAAAAAATTAATGAAAGTATGATTGATAAAAAGTTTTGGTTAAATCTTAATGATACATACATCTTTTTGAAGCTTCATCATATGATAAGATTTTAGTTGATCCAATACCCATGATTAGATTTTATTCTCATTTCATTATATATTTACTAGAAAGATTTTAAGATATAATTAAAAAAATACAATAATAATTATCTATTTGAAGTCGTCAGCGATTACTATATTGGCTATCTCGTTAAGCAAATAAAATTAATCCTAGGTTTTTATTAGATTTTGAAAAGAGCGCCATCTTTTGCTTCATATGTGAACGTTATTATTATTACATGTTTCAGATATGACGTGTCTAACATTGAGAATTCTGCAAAAATAGTTAAAGAAAACAGGTAGACATCGTAGTCAATATTTATTTTTTGAAAGCAGACCGAAATGAAAAAGTAACAACTATATTTACTCTTGACAAAATTGATTGTGAGTTATCGGCAACATAATAGAAAGTGTAGACTTAAAATTCCTATTATCTTTTGTTATTGAAATATAACGGAATTGTATTTATAAATTAATGTACGCTGAGATACAGCAGGAAATAGCAGTACTGCTATCTCAGTATGAATTTTAGCAAATAAAACTTTACTGGTAGATTTTGAACTGAAGAAATTTGGATTTAAAAATATGTTGTCAATTAGTTCCTTTGTAAGATTAAAATATCCTATTTCTATTAATTTACTTAGGGTCATTCAAAAGTAGTGGCGGAGGTACTTTTATTTCTTATAAAAAGTTTTAAAAAATCCTTTCTGTGTGAATAGATAGAGCATCTTTCACTCGATTATATGATACTTCGACTAATATTATGATCCTAAATTGTCATTTATACTGGTAGCAAGTTTAAATTTCAGTTTTCAAATCGTTAGTATGTTTGTATTAATAACCAAAATATGCTATCAGACGCACCATGATAAACTCTACAATCCACACAGCAATACATATTATAATTGTTTTTGAAAAAAATAAAATATGATACGACTAGTTTATGCAGCATTAAAAATCGTTCGCTCAAAGTTTTGCTCATTCTAGAAACAAAAAGCAGAATGATAGAACAAGCGATCATATGTAAATTGTAGAACTTCTCATGCTACATCTAATGACACGTTTTTATATTTAATACAGCGTATTAACGGATACAAAATGCAAATATTTACCTTATACTACCGGTACAAATGATAGCGAAACAAATCTTATCTGGAATTTATTATCACAATATTAGTCGAAGTATGGTGAAATCTTATAGAAAAGCAGAGCGGAAGATGCTTTATCTATCCATAAAAAAACTACCTCCGCCACTACTTTTCAATAACCTTAAGTAGATCATTTTCATGAAAAATAATCTTATCTCAATTGAGAATATCGAATGCTAATAGTATTACCTTTTGTTACATATGTGCCAAGATTGAATTACCGGAACTTTACTGGTATCCATCCTGACTCCTACTTCATTCTGAATAATATCTCAATGTACTTTTAGCTAATTATGATAGAAATTAAATCACAGTATTTTCAAGTATATTCTTGAAATATTAGTGTTACAGATACTGATTTTATGAAGATTCATTAGCCTTTAAATATAGTATCTTAATTAACTACTAACTTATTTTAATGATGCTCTGTTTTGTATTAGATTTATTTCATACATATTTTTTCAGATTACACTAGTCACCTGACAGTTAATTCTTAACAAGTCATAAAGAACATACTACGTACCTTTACATAGTTCAGTTGAGTCATATAATTCGGCACGAGTTAAGTACATCATAAAGAGCATCTACCGGTAAACGTGATGTAGTGTAATATATTTAAATAAATATTTACAACTATGTCTATGAAATTCATTGATTAATGATAGATTAGAAAGTCTCACATGAATAACATTCTTTTTACAATATACACTCTATTAATGTAATTATGTCATTCAAGTAATTGGAAAAGAATGTGTTGATTTGAAAGCTTTATAATATTATTAAAGTAACTTTGAAAAAAATCTATCCAGTCTTTGAATCAATCAATTGATAATTGTATTTCATGTACATCAAAATAAAATCGTTTTTATGTCATTTTGACTTGTAACAATGAATCAATTCATATGTACAAAACGAATTAATCTTAACAAACTCATTTTTCATATTGTTAAACAGAATAAAATCTATAACATTATGATAAATAATTTATTCATTTCTCTTGTTATTACGACATGCTATGTGCTGTATGACGAGGCAAAAAGAAAGAGAGAAAAGAAATACTAAAGCGCCTTCTCGTTTTCTTTTTCTCTTCAGATGACATGAGTACTAACGTCTTGTTTGACAATAATTAATATTCAAAATTATTTTTATTATAACTAAGAGAAATATCATAGCAAAATAACCCTATTATTCTACACAAAAATGAAACAAAATTTTCTTTTCGAAAAAATATTTAATATTAAAATTAGTTATGCACTCTTATTTATTTTTTTCATGAATGACCTGTCATGCGTTACATTTAATCAATACATATATTTTTTATCTTAAGCAAGGTTAGTTTTGACATGTCTGTATTGATAAGGCTAAGAGAACATGTATGATTTATAGTGATATTAAATAAGAATTATGTAGTTTCTTTTCAACGCATTTTATTCTTTTTTGTAGACATTTAGTTGACCTATCAAAATAACAAATGGATGATGACTTCTACGATGCCGATGGTATTTAAATAATATTAAACTAGTTCTTTATATCGAATGATACATCTTTCAAAATATTTTATTAAATTGATTTCGGGGATACAATGTGAAAAATATTCTTTCGTTTACTTTTGTTGAAAGTAAATCCTAAGCTAAAATAATCGAGATCTCTCACAAATCAAAATTCTAAGTATGTGTAGTTTTAAATACTTAGATGAAAAATTCTATAAATAGTTTATTCTCCATAAACTTACTATAAGTTGAACAAGAAGTATAAGTTTTCTACTGTATCTGTCTACAGTTTCTAATACGATATAACCATTTTACTAGTAACAAGAAGCCATAATTTTGAAGTATAAGTCTTTAGTTCACTTGTTTTTATTAGAAATGAATTCATAGAAGAGATTATTTTGTAAAGATTTTATAGGTACTACAGTGACGGATTCAGAAAAACTATTTTCTAGGTAATATAGTATCCTTTTTGATGCTTTTTTCCGAGAAAAGAAAGAGAGAATGATCGAATCGTCAGCCTCTGATAGACAAATCAGATAGAAAGAAACTATTTGCTATAATAAAACAACATAATCTTCAAGAATAAGAAAGAAAAGATATGTTTTTGATTTAATACAACAATAATTGTATTTATATAATTTGATCTAATCAAATGAAGATTTTCTTTTACTGAATTTACCCTACTCTGAATAATCAAAACAAAGACAAATATGTGGGGAATATTTTGAAAGTATTTAAACAAATAATTGTGTTTTTATTATTATACAGATGTGGATCATTATACCAATGGTATTCGACGAGATTTATCAAAAGCATGGAATAATCTTGCACAAAAACAATTTGGTCGGTATGTTTATTTCATCTAAGAATGATTCATCATGCAGAAAAATACGCGTGATTTAAAACGATTAACTAAATTACTAACTATCTTTGTTCTTTGATACAATAATATAAAAGAGAATGATATAAAACATCGTTTAGATTTATTCGATATATGCATTACTTTTCCGGATGAGTGCGCAGATAAATCCATGCAAAAGTATATTCTTTATAATTACTATTATTCACCACTATATCATTATTTTTTTTTCTTCTGTTCTTTATGTATTCGAAATAACGTATTTGAAGAGAGACGAGTATTTCTTTTTCTTTTTATCAACCATTATAAACCGAGTTATAAAGTACATTATTTATTCATTGCATATAAAAGTATTTCTAGAAAACACAGATTTTACTTTTTTTATCATGGCATCTGCGGAAAGTCTTTATTCGACTTTACAGAAAAGTGGGCATAGGTAAGTAACTTTCATATTCTATTTACATTGAATATTATACAGTCACTAGTCGTCTATGTGTCAAGGAGTATAAATCCTATAATAGTTTTGACTTGTCCTAGATAAAATGAGACAAATTTCATTTTCTTTATTTTGAATTTAGAACAAAACTTCCAGTACCAATGTTTGATCGATCACAAATAAGTATTTGGAGTATACTTAAACAATGTATTGGAAAAGTATACATATCTATACAAATATTAAAGTGTAAATTATTAGAAAAATATTTTTAGGAATTATCGAAAATAACAATGCCAATTGTTTGGAATGAACCTGTTTCATTTTTAGAACGTTTTGCAGAAAATGTTCTTTATTCTTATTTACTTGATAAAGCTGATGAATGCACTGATCCAATTATGAGAATGCAGGTACTTTAAAAATCAAAGATTATTACGTTCTAGAACAGTTATATCTCTTACATAGTATAAAACATAATGAATCCTAAAATATTCGATCAATTAAATTCTGTTTTTTTAATATATTATTATATTTTTCTTAAAAGTATGTTGCTGCATTTGCTGCATCATCCATTGCAAGTAATATTGATCGTTTATCAAAACCATTCAATCCATTACTTGGTGAAACATATGAATATGATGGGTTAGATAATATTTATTTAGTATTTCTTTCTTTATTTTATATTTATTTGTTTATATTAGTGATGATTTACCACATCGTTTTGTATGTGAACAAGTAAGTCATCATCCGCCAGTAAGTGCATTCGTATGTGAATCAAAAGATAATGGTGCTCGATGGAAATTTTATGGAAGTATATTACCAAAAGCTAAATTTTCTGTTAAAAATATGGAAGTTAATCCAAAAGGATTATTAACACTTGAACTTAAACGGTATTTTTTCACAATTAAATAGTTAAAAATCTTTTAAAAGATTTCGATATATTTATAGACATAAAGAAGTTTATACTTGGGAAAGTGTAACATGTACAGTTCATAATATTGTTGTTGGTCGACTTTGGTTTGAATATGTAAGATTATTTTAGAATTAATCTTAATAAAAATCTATATATATTTTACTATTATAGCATGGTACTACAGAAATTGTTAATCATACAAATAAAATCAAAGCAATATTAAATTTTAAACCATATTCATGGTCATCAAAAGAATTACATAAAATTGAAGGTTATATTGTTGATTCTCAGTAAGAAATTGGGTTTTTCGTTAAGTAATATATAAGATCGATTCTGTTTTTTTGTTAGTAAAAAAAAAGTACGTGGTTTATATGGATATTGGTCAGAAGCATTATATTCAATTGATATCGATCATTTTGAGTCATTTCTGAAACAACAAAAAAAAGATGCAAAACAAGCATCAAAAAATCCTCCACAACGTACTACAAATTCAGCATCATCAAGTGATAATGGTGATCCAGATGAAGAAGTACCTGATGTTGATTTATCACATGAACAACTTAATCTTCCTCCTAATTCTATTACACTTTGGCGAATTATACCTAAATTAGATTATGCAAATCAAGTAAAGAATAAAAAAAAAGAATTTATTTATAAAGTAAACGTTGTTGTGTTTTTTTTAGTATTACAATTTTTCAGTATATACTATGGCACTTAATGAATGGACTGAAGAGGATCAAAAAACACGGCCACCATTACCACCAACAGATTCACGATTTCGTCCTGATATTCGTCAAATGGAAGACGGTAATATTGATAAAGCTGGAGATGAAAAAAATCGTCTTGAAGAAAAACAACGTCTAGCAAGAAGTACAATGGAAAAACGTCGAGAAGAATGGCAACCAAGGTATGTTTATAATTGATTGTTACAATTATATGAACTTTTTCGTTTTCTTTTACATATTAGATGGTTTCGTCTTGCTAAACATGAAATAACCGGACAAGAAGTATGGGTATCAAATGAAAAATATTGGCAACGAAATTGGTCAAACTGTCCAGACATTTATTAATATTAGTGATTTTATTTTCGACGGTGCTCATTTTCTTTTCTCGCATGGCTATTTTTGTTTTTGAATGTAATTTCAATGCATAGATAGACTTTTTTTTATAGTTGAATATAATTTCAATCATCATATATATATATATACTCGAATTTATTCGGAACTAAACAGATAAAGAAGATTTTATATTATCAACAAATATAACACAGTTATCCCTAAATAATGCAATTTATCTAATTAATATTCTGTTGAAAGACGTACATGTTTCTTTCATAGATAGTCCAAAGAATTCTCGATTTAATTTTTCATAAAAAATATGCTAATATAATTATAAAATATTACTATTTGTAATTGAGAAGTCTTGTAGTATGTTGATGAATATAGGGGCGCTAGATCAATCCATCGCATTATTCTTTTGTTGTGTATTTCTCTTTTCGGCGTTTGATATTGTAAAGGACAGAAAGATTACTCAAATCATCAGTGTTAACTGAAACATAATTTTTTTAGCCAGCGAAATAAGATCATGAAACTGAGACAATTAAACCAAGATAGACTAGATAATAGAATGTATTAATTTAAAAATCAGCGTAACTAATCAAAGGTCGAAACAGACATGGCTCATATCCTTCTAGGTCGTGAAGACAAACCAAAAATGAATTTTATCGTACATTTAACGAACGAATTGTATAATTAGTTCATGGAGAGTGTAAGCAATCTCGAATCTGTCAATAGCTGAAAAATGTTTCTGCCAAAATCTTACTCCGATTAATATCAACTTGGCCTCCATCATTTTCTCATTATTCATTTTGTTTATAATCGACGATACTAAAGTAAATAAAACATCTATAAGATATCACTCTTACTCGTTCGAAAAAGAATTATGATAATAGAATTATGCGATCAATTGTCATGCGACGATTTGATCAGTCACCATTAAAACATATGCAATAGAAATATTTGCTTGCAAATAATATATCGTATAAGTTCATTCGAATAGGTAAAGTTATAAAAAAATTAATTCTCTTGCTCTATTCAAACAATATCTTCTCTTCAGATACAATATTAGACATATCAGCAATTCTCAAGCAGATTTCTTAACAAAAATAAAGAAACTGATCATAAAACGCTGATACATCAATTATTTCAAAAAGTATTTTTGTATAGATATCAAGACTACAAAAAATAGTACATTTCTTTTAAATACTATAATACTTACATCATACCTTTCAGTTTTATCTTATGCATATATTGTTCATCTATACAACCCATGTACATGTAAATCATTGACCTGTAATTATACGCATGAATTATTCGTATGCATCGTTCATTTCTGAAGTATGAATATATTTTTACTAATACGTACATATCGATAAAACTTACCCTACGTAAACTGAATAATAGTGTGGATGTGGATATTGTATTCACCTTGCATCCACACCCGCAAATAGTATTAGACATACACAACAACACTATGACAATAGTCTGCATATAAAAAACCCTTTCATCCATAACTTTTATCTTACATTATTGAGTTTTCCGGTAAAAAAAGTCGAACGTATCAGATTTTTTGAGGTTGTAAGCAATCAAAAATGAGTTTTTTTTTACATAAAAATTTAAAATGTAAAAATGGTATACCATACAATTGATAGAGTTTTTCACGCTCTATCGAATGATATACCATACGATTTTCTCCCATTTTTTATAACTTCTATCTAAAAAACTAGAAAATTTTTGAAAATCACTTCAGGGCTTAAAAGTTTTAATTAATTAATAACTTCGTCAGGTATATTATTGAAGGTATTCTCTACAAACTGTCAAAATTTTAAGGTATGTTTATAGAAGGACCCCCTCCCCCCTTAAATGATATATTCTGTAATACACATTCAGAAATTGATCGAAACGTCGTCGAGCATACTTTACGTTCTGTTTCATCTGTGCTTTTACCTGAAAGAATAGAAAAAAAGATTATATAAGAAAAGTAGGCACTATAGAAATGACCATGACATATACTATACATTTTGTTATTTTGAAGTATGCTTTTATGATAGTATAAATACAACGTTATTTCTTTAGTTTATTCATTAAATTTAAATATAAACACATCTTCGATACAAATCAATATGCCATCTTTTCAAGTAGTTGATACTTATGTCAATGAAGGATTCAAGGATACAGCAGAAAAAATTGATTCTTATCCACAAAAAGAACATATTATAGAAATGCGTGATGGTGATACATTACAAGTTGAAATGTCTGTTGATGAAGCTCAAACATTAGCAACATTATCACCGCGTATTACAGTTACATTTCATAATGTTTCTAAAGTTATTAATGTTCCTGCTAAAATGATTGATCCATCATCAAAAGAACGGTTTATTGAACGAAAATTACTTGATCAAGTTTCTGGACAAATTCAACCAGGACAAGTAGTTGCAATTATGGGTCCATCAGGTTGTGGAAAAACTACATTACTGAATACTTTAGCTGGTCGAGCATTGAATGGTGTTACTGGTAATGTATGGTTTAATGATCAAAGTTATGATAGAAGTATGAAACGAAAACTAGCTTATGTTCTTCAACAAGATTTATTTTTTGAAAAACTTACTGTTAAACAACAACTAACATATACCGGTTTACTTCGATTATCCAATCATTTATCTAGAAGAGATAAATTAGCTCAAGTTGAGAAAATTATTGATCAATTACATATTCGAGGGTGTGCAAATACTCCTATTACGTTGATATCTGGTGGTGAAAAAAAACGTGTTAATATAGGAACAGAATTATTGACAAATCCAAGTGTTATTTTTCTTGATGGTAAGTGTAATAACTGTATTATTGATTATAAGTAATTCTATATTTTTCTTATACATATAGAACCTACATCTGGTTTGGATAGTACATCAGCTGTAGCATTAATACATGTTCTTCGTGAATTAGCTATGCAGGGTAAAACAATTATTACTTCTATTCATCAACCTTCATCACAAATTTTTCAATCGTTTGATCAATTTATTCTTTTAGCTGACGGAAAAACTATCTTTATGGTAACTATTATAATCTATTTTATTCTATGAAAACTTATTTTTTTTCTATAGGGTAAACCATCGAATGCTCTTCCTTATTTTGCTACGTTAGGACATCATTCACCACCACAATATAATCCAGCTGATTATGTTATGGATCTTGTTAATCAAGATATGAAAATTCGAGAAGAACTTAAAGAAGCATATCTTCAAAATAAAATAAATACAAACGTCAAAACTATATCTAATCAATTACAAAAACAACAACAATATCAATATTCAACAGCTGGTAGACAATATCTATTAGCTGAACCATCTGGAGATGTCGCAGATCTAACCAATCCAGATAATGTTAATTTAATTCCATCTAAACATGAAAGTAAATGGCCAGTAGGATTTTTACCACAATTATTAATTCTTTTTTCACGTGCATTTCGATTATCTGGAAAAGATCAATTTACACGTCTTAGTTTTATACAAGCAATATGTATATCTGTAATAACTGGTTTATGTTGGTTTAGAATGGATTTTGCTGAAAATACAATACCTGATCGATCATCATATATTTTTTTCATAATGGTATTTTGGCCAATGAATACATTATTCGGTGGTTTATTATCATTTCCATTAGAACGTGATGTTATTGAAAAAGAACGTGCAAGTGGTTCATATCGTTTATCATCTTATTTTCTTGCTAAATCATTAGCTGAAGGTCCATTAAAACTTATTTTACCAACATTATTTCTTATAATTTCTTATTGGATCGCAAATGTTAATAACAATTTTGGTATATTTCTTGCTATTGTTGCTTTTCAACTTCTATCAATTCTTGTTGCTGAATCACTTGGTCTTCTTTTGGGTGCAACAATGAAAAATTTAGAACAAGCAATTACAGCAGCTACGATACTTATTATGAGTTTAATGTTAGTCGGCGGATTCTATGTTCGAAATTTACCACATTGGTTAGGTGTATGGGGAAAATGGGTATCATTTTTCAAATATTCTTATGATGCATGTCTTCAACTACAATTCAATGGTCGACATCATTATAAATGTGTAGATGGATCATATGTACCTTTATGTCGAAATAATTCTAATGGTACATTTGCTAGTGAAGAGGCATTACAATATTTTGATATAGGTCTCAGTATTGGTCTCAACTTCTTAGTACTTTTTGGAATGTTTGTTGGCTTTCGGTTTCTTGCATATCTTTCATTACGATTTATAAAAAATAATTCTGGCCGTACATAATTGTAAAGCGTATACTTTTTCTTTTGCTTACATGTATCATAAAATTTCATTTTTTTCAATATAAACTCAAAATATATGTAAATATCTTATGATATGGCTATAGTCAAGTTGACCTGATTATTGTTTACTTTCATTTACTCTTATATATATAAGGTTATGTTTTTGTACACTTCTCCTTTAACTTATTTTTTGTTTATCATTTATCAGTGTCGTACTAGATAATGAATAACGATTAAAATATAGTTTATGTCGATTTTTGATATATGAGAATTGCACATTCCATTCGTTTTTACAACGTCTGTAAAACAAATCAAGTGTTAACCTTTAGCTTAGAAAAAAAATAAACGGGTTTATTCGAAGAAAACAAACCCGATCGATAAAAAAAATAAAAAATGTTTAAAAATCGAGCCAAGCTTCTTTATTAGTTGAACTTAATAATTGCATATGTGTTTGATTAGCTACAAGTATGGTTCCATATTGATCAATAAATTCAAATTTTGTAGGTCTATAAATATTTGTAAATAATTGACCAAGTACATCACCATTTAAATCTTTAATTTCCATCATTAAATCATCGTATAATGAATAATAACGATGAAATGGATCAAGTAATATTGGTAATTGTGGAATATCGCTTTCGAAATTATGTCGTGATACAGCCCAACCTTCTTGTCGTTGTACATTTGCTTGTTTATTACCATGCCATAAAACAAGAATATTTTGACAAGCAACACCAAGAAAATATGGTGCACCTAAATATGCACTTGGGCATGTATGAACTGAACCATGTGTTATTGATCCATCATTATCGACTAATGACATACGACACTAAAAACAAATAAATAATTGAACTATATAAAAAAAATATATAGAGTAATAACATACTGAATGATCTTGTGGATCTAATTGTGTATAGATAATTTGATGTTGTGTTGTATTTGTTTCAAATTTTGTCCAACGTTCATTTATTAAATAATCATCATCATGTTCATTAATAGTAATACCTGTTCGTCGATCCGAACTAAAAAATAATCGTTCACCTGAGTGTGTATTCACAAGCATATGTTCAAGATTACGATTAGCATGATCTGTCCATGGATATTGTAAAATATTTTTTGTCAATAAATTTTTATTAAGACGTTCAATAGGACTAATTTTTAATTCGTTTTCAACCCAATTACGTGTTACTTCAAGACAACGAAGACCATCTTGTAAATTATGACATGAACAATGATGATTTGTTTTACATGATTGAAGACAACGTGAATGACTTGGAATACAATGTGATGGATTTAATGTAGAACGAATAAATGATGCTGGGCATACACAATGATGTGAATTACTTGTTTTTACACAAGCTACCCATGGATCTACCTAGAAAAAGAGATAGTTAGATTGTTATATATATATATAATATTGAAATCAATTTAATTTTGACATACATGATCTTTAGATGATAATCCTAAACTAGATTCGATTCGTTCGTCTAATAATTGACGGCATGTATTTCGTCGTGTAACTGTGATAACAAGAAGTGCCGTACCAATAATAAGAAGTGATACCAATAAAATTGGATAAAGATATGATGTCAATCGTAATAAACGAGGTTTAAGTAAATGTTTATCATCATTATAATCATTATCGACATGCATTTGTAATTTTTTATCACCAGAAGACGACGACGGAGCAGGAGGAGGAGAAACGTTTGAATCCGAGGTCATTGTAAACGACTGATATACACACACTTGATACGAATCGATACAAGAGAAAAATGAAATAAACAAATCTTTTGATATGCATTTAAATAGTATATAATAGAAGAAGAGCGACAGAGAGAGAATTATAGACTATTTTGAAAATATACATAGAGAATCAACACAAAAGATGTTAACTGTTTACTAGATGAAATCCAGTTGTAAGTTAAATCGATAGAAGAAGAAGAAGAAGATAACAAAGAAAAAACGCGTGTTTCATATATTTACATACAAGATCGATATAACTGGAACTAATTAATAAATGTATGCTATTTATAAAAGAATAATCGATTCAATGAGTTCCATATTTTATCAAAGTAGAATTTAATTTTATTGACTAAATATTTAATACTCCAATCGTTGTGTTAATAAGGCAAACTTTAATAATAATTTATGACGTCATTCAAAACAAAAAAAACTAATATATATTTTTTGCCTACGTGCTTCTCTTTTAAAAAGAATAGTCAATCAATATTCTAGTCATTGTTTATTTATATAAATTAAAGCATAAATAACCGACATTTTGTTTCTGATATAAATATAAGTCTTAATATTATGAATTTCCATTTAAACTAATCATTTAGTTATTCACTGTCTTTTCTTTTTCTTATCTAAGCTTATTACACAACATTATTTCTGATTGAAACAAAGACTTAATTATTATGATAGTTTATAGACAACTAACGAATTCATGAGAATGTAAAATAGATGCTAATCGAAACGCATGAACAATCATTACATGACTTGTCAAACATATAAGATTGCTTAGGTTTCATATGGTGTTTCCATATGTTCGCTGTCAATAATTCGTCGAGATACAAACGGATCTCGTCATCGTATTATAATATATATATATATCTATACAAATACATTTATTCGAATTGAAAATGGAAAATAATGTTAAGATGACAGATGAGAAAAAGAAATGTCGAGGTATTATTGATAGTCATTTGCAGAGAAATGAGAGATATCAGAAAATAAGACGATGGATGACTTTTTACACGTCTTATTTCCGCTATCAGCAGCAATAGCAGTATTAGAAGAAATAATAATATGTATGTAACGAGTACTGTTGATTTGTTTATTCGAATCTATTGCTCTCTCTGTCTCTATGTCCTTCCTTTTTTTTCTTCTTCTTCTCTTCATCAAACAGAGATAGATCTGGATCAGTAGATGATACATGTGTATCTCTACATATATGCATGATAGTTGTATGCTCAGTTGATAATATTTCGCGATTGACATTTTCTTTGCTCACATGCTTCTCTTTTTTTTCTCTTCTATTAATATATATATACATATATCTAGATACAACGATTTATTGATTCGTTGATATCTCTGTTTCTTTTACTGTTGTTCTTGTCACTGTTAACGACGACAATGATTAATCATCTTGGTGAAGCAATAGGACCTTTGTTTTACTGAACAGTTGTCATTCTTGTTATTATCCCTGCGGCAAATAGTTTAGCGTTATAGTCTCATTGTGACTATATGAAATATCGGAAAAAAAGAATCGTAAAATGTCAAGCTTCCCTTGATTCCTCTCCTTTTTTTTTTTCTTTTACTTAAAGTATAAAGCCTTTGGGTGTTTCACGTTCACATTCAAATGATGACAGATGACGATCGTCAAGGAATAGTAAATATTACGAAAAAAATTATCTTTTTCCTTTTTTTTTTTTGTATTCCTTTTATCCGTTCTATCTTTTTGACACATTGAAAATGTGCATCTACGTTAATCAGTTGAAAGATACTATTATGCTCGAGAGTTCGTCAAGGTAGTACCGGAAAGAAAAACGACATTAACATCATTGTACATTTGTCTTCATTTATTTTTTCTTTGTATAAAATTCTATTCATTAAAAAAACTGTGACCTCGTTATAGGGAATATTCAATGCAATCATTTCCCACAAGTAGAATTGTCTCAAGGAGTCATTATTTCAAGTTACAAACAGATGCATCAACAAAACGTGACTATGTCATACTTAGTAGTGTTTTCTAATGCTTGTGCTTTTCTTCTCTTTTTTTTTCTTCATCGTCTTATCTTTCTCGCTCTTTTACTTAATAGTTATTCTACCATTACATCAGCCAAACGAATGATGATGTTTTAGTAAATAGTTAGAGATTATCTTTTCTAGTAAAAACTTTCATGTTCATTTAAGAAAAATATGTCAGTATTAAAAACGTATGTACTTTCATCTTTTTATTTTCAGCTTTCTTTTTTGCTTTTATATTAGCTCGTATTTTTGTTGTCTTAATAGACGGATTGATTGCTCGTTCATCATGCTGAATATTGATGATTAGAAACAGAGAAAAGAAGAAAGGGGAAAAAAAGCGGAAAGAAAGTAAAGATTACTTAGTTTATCGATCGAGTGTTCGACTCTTGATGTCTTCTTCTTTTTTTTTTTCTCTTTTTTCTATATTTCCTAATTAATAACGAGATGCAGATTCGATCTTCTTGTCTACACTACGACTGACTTTAGATTGTCTGTTGTGCAAATGTAAAGAAGTTATATTATCCAGTAGAGAAAGAGAGCATAAGTTCTTTGACCGAGACAATGAGTAAACATAGATAGGATTGGTAAGGTCATACATGGATAATAGCTTATGTCACTTAATGTTCATTTCTTCATATAAATATCCATCTGGCCATTTTTACTATCTAGTCTGACGTATTATTCTAGTTTCATATTGGCGACAACTGTTGATGTTTACTTGACATATTCTTTCTACCATCACTATCTCAAACATCGTTTAGAAAGATAAAAAAATCCGCAGATGTAGAAACAATGAATTGATAGTGCTTCGGATACTTTGATCAATGAAGAAGAAAATTGTATACAATTATTAAACAAATTGTAGTGTATATCATATAATCTTTCTTTTTTTATCTTCATATATTGTTAGACAACATTAGCTATTTTATTTTCAACAGCCATTATTTTAGTTTCATTTTAAATATTTGTTTTCCCGCAGTCATAATATTTTCTTGTAAAAAAAAGAATCCATGAATATAATGTTAATATCCCGGATTTTTTTTTTCATTATCTTTTTATATATTAAGTAATAATAGTTACCTGTGTAACGTCATATAATAGAGCACATGTCAAATAATAAAAAGGTTGCAGTAGAATAGCAACACAAATGTCGATGATAATGATACCCTCTTTCTCTCCCACGCTAATCGTCTTGATATGTGCCTATTCCGAAGATATATTCTTTTCGTTTTTTAACGCCTAACAATCATTGCTCAAGTTCTATTATGAGATGAATATAACATCTTATAAGCGATTTACACTTCTCATCATTCACTGACGATGAGATGAGATGAGATGAGATGAGATGAGATCGATCAAAAAGATAGAAGTAAACACGTAGTGTATGCATGCGCAAGATATTGGTAGCGCACTTGCTTGGCAGTTAGTGTCACTATCTATAGGAGCCGCAGGAAGACAGCAGGAGAGAAAGAACGTTACCAAATTGAGACAAAAAAAGCGAAAGAGAAGGAGAGAAGAGAAGAGAAGGAACGATAGAGAGAGACAGGAAGACAGAATACAGTGTGGAAGAAGCACAAAGAATTTCATTAGTGACAACGCGTAAGATGCGCGCTGCCAGTATTTATATGTAGGATCGAGAGCGATCGAGGAGAAAGCTATGGTATTGTTCGCATCTTCTCAAAAATGCGCAATTGTGCTTGCATGCGTTGATAATAATAAGACGACGGGGACCGAAAACAAATCAAATGTAGCTATTATTTACTGCGGTTCATTTGTTTATGTTTTTGCAAAAGAGAATTCTGACTACTTCTTCTTTTTGCCTGCTCTCAACTTCCATTCAGGATTATATTAATAGGTTCTTCTAGTCTATTTCCCTTTTTCTTTCTTCTTCTTCTTCTTCCTCCTATTTATTATCATCATTCTATTCAAGATAAAATAAATATAAAAAAAAAAGATGAACAACTAGATACCAATTTATTTTTCTTCTTCAAAGCATACCTTTGTATGTCGACATTTATAGAATTTATCTAGTGCCGGTCTGGCTATTAGTCTTTTGCATTTGCTATTACTATTATTTAACACCGTCCGCATGTCGCGCGCTATTCAACGTCTTATGAAAGATTATCGTAAGGCGGAAAAGTTGGTAGGACGTTCATCAAATGAACCATTTGCTGATTTTGCTAATGCAGCTTCATTTACAACACAAACATACGCACAAACAATGGCACAAATAAGACGTGATCCAGAATTAACTCAAGATGAAAAAAAATATCTTGTGGCAGTTGAACGTAAGTTAAATCTATTTCATCTAAGCATACTATTCTATGATACCATCTTGTGCATAATCAATGAATTCTTAAGTAGATCTCTCCGACATACATCATTAAATAAAGAATAGACAAAACAAAATAAAATAAAATTTATATTTGTAATTAGTAGATAACATAGACATGCTTCAAAATGCCTTTAGGCAAGAAAACATTAAGCATGGAAATTATATTAGAAAAGTATTTCACCTAAAAAAAAGAAAGAAAATACAAGAGAGACTCATGGAATTTTTTTCTATCTTTAAAAAAATAGAAAGGATAATGATATAAAGAATTAGTTGTTGTAACCATGCAAATAAACAGAAGCTAACATATGCTTTTGCATTTCTTGAATATTTCAAGAGAACAGTACGATTAACGATATTTGTGTTTATAGGTGGTGATATGGCGACAACTCGTCGCTATCTTGATATCGCCTCTCGACAATCAACAGTTTTACTTGATGATGACATATCATATACACCAATCAATATTAATTGTCTTGATCCATTAGGACGAAGTGCACTTTCAATAGGTTCATATTTAGAATTTTATTTAACAACGAAATAAAAAAAACGAATCTTTTATATTTATCTAGCAATTGAATATGAAAATATTGAAATGATTGAATTATTACTTAGTTATGATGTTGATACGGGTGAAGCATTACTATTTGCAATTGATGAACAATTCGTTGAGGGTAAAATAACTATTAGTTTATAGCTCATTAGATAATCGATACATATAATCATATTCTTGACAGCTGTGGAATTACTTCTTCAACATGACGACCTAAAACAACAACAACAACAACAACAAACGCAACCGAGGAACACTATCAGCGAAGATAATACTAGAGTAAGTCAATTGTGCTTTTTGTTTATTAATGATAAAGGACATTATGTGTCTGTTCTGTATCATAGTTTGATAGATTTTATCAGCACTCAATTTGTTATTATAACCTAGATTTTATTTCGATGCTCAATTATTTCTTTTAAGGTCATATTAAAATTATTATACAATACTATGAAATCAACATAGTGAAATTCTAACCTTAGTTATGCTCATAAATAGTTTTCTATTTCATATTAATTAATAATCGAATAAATTGTAGTAGTTTACATTTAGTTATATAAATTTATGCAACATAAAAGAAAGAAAAACAAAAAGAGAAAATATTCTATATGAACTAATCAATTATGTAGACAAAAATTAGATCAAAGATTCATATTTATTAGCTATATTTTTGTTTTATTTTAAATTTAAGTATTCAAATAATACGGGTATAAGTGATAAATCGAATCCATTATTCACTTTGGCTCAAGATGAATTAGAAAAAGAGAAAAAAGAACAACCACCAACACATGATGTTTCTCAGAAGGTAAGCGGTAGTTTCCTGTACGAGTCTTTTTGATTTCGTGTGTGTTAAATTAACGCATGCTAAATATAAATGTATGTGTCGGGAGTATAGTTAAAATCGGCTTGGTCTTATATTCGTCCATCGAAAGCAAATTTGGCGTTAAATGATGATGGTACAGGTGATGGCACTGAGGTGGGTACTATTATTATATATAAAACAAAATAAACCATTCAACTAACAATATACAACCTGCCTTCTATTTATTCCTCATATATATATGCCAATTATTTTTTTTATCCGATTGATATCAGCTATCTACTGCTTGGAAAACACCACGGATCAATTTATATATATATATATATATCGATATATGTATATATATATATATATATGTAGATCGTTTACTATATAATACTTTATGCTTATTGTATTTATTTTGTAGTTCAGATAACACTTCATGCATGTATAATCCTTGATTATCTCATAAGCAAATCCGATCAATATATTATCATTTTTCTTTTATCAATTATTTCCAATATATATATATATTTATACCAACATACATCATACCTATATACAAATATAATTTTTTTTTCTCCTTCTCTTTGTCTTTCTTGTTTCGTTCTTCTTCTTCTTTATGTTCTTTGTTTTTAGAATCCGAAATCTAAATGGGCATTTCTACTACAGGCAGTACGAAAAAAAGAGCAGCAGCAATCGGTAGGCGTTCATGCCCGTTAAAGAAGCGAGAAATCAAACTATCGTCTTCTCTTTTTCACTCTTGGCGTGCATGACATAATTGATTCATATTTTGATGATTGTCGTTGCTACTATCACTCACATCCATAATAATACACACACACTCACACACACACGCACATGCTCTGTTTTCTTTTTCTTGTTGCATATCTATTCACGTACACATGTTAGTTGTTGTTGCCTTTTATTTACACTCACGCAATCTTTAGAATATCAAAAAAAAGATCTATATATAATTTTTTTTCTTGCAAAGAGCTTGTCTTGCGTGTGTGGGTGAATATCGATATGTTCGTATTTGAATGTGTTTGAGTAATTAGATTTTTTTCTTTGAATTTCAATTGAGCACGACAACAACTATCGTCAATATATTTTTCATACAACCTATAGCATACCTTAGTTAAATTAGATATGTCAAGAATATAATCTAATAAATAGCATACATTCCATCCATATCAATTATACTCTAGTTTTTCTCCAAATAAAAACCTATTTGCACATTGATTGTATGTGTGTTTGTGTGTGTGTGTGTGTGTGTATATTTATATGATCTTATATTAGTTATAATTATATATAAAATTAGAATGTATATTTTTTTTAGGTATCTGAACAACTTAATTTGAGTACATCTCGTTCCTATACGCCTGATATTACACCTGTTATATTGGCTGCACATCGAGACAATTATGAAATACTTAAAATTCTACTTGAACGAGGTACAACAAGAGTTCTTTTATCTTATATTCTAAGAGGAGTCAAGAGAATCAAAAGAATAATTTCTTTTTTTGTCAATAGCATCAGGAAATCTTGTATTAAATAAGATTAAAAGATAATTCTCGAGGAATATTGTCAATTCATGAATGGATGCAATTAAGAACTAGTTTAATACTTATGATATAGAGACTATTTATTTACTTTCATTTCATAATTACTCGAATATGAGTTTTTAATGAATCAATCAATTTTTATTGGTCCCTAGGGAATTTATTTCTATTGTTTTCTTTTTAAATCAAAATATGTAATTGAAAGAAAAGACTAAATCGTTTTTCTAAGATGTTTGTATAACTTATTATAAGATTGAGCAGTCCATTTGTATTAGTCAAAAACATTCTCTTTTTCGTAGACAGTGAGCTTGACATTCTCCCTTTGGATCGAACATTTATACTCTTGAGATAATCCAATTAGTATTCTGATTCAATAAAATATTGATGATCAATTTTCTATAATCTTCATTCGTTCGTAGACGAAAGTAATACAAATTTAATTTTTTTTTGTAGGAGAAAAAGTAACTGAACCTCATGATGTTCGTTGTGATTGTGAAAAATGTCTTGTGTATAATAAAGAAGATAGTTTAAGACATTCACGATCACGTATAAATGCATATAAAGCATTATCATCACCATGTTATATATCATTATCAAGTCGTGATCCAATAATGACCGCATTTGATTTAAATCGTGAATTAAAACGTTTATCACGTATTGAAAATGAATTTAAACAAGAATATGAACAATTAGCACAACAATGTCAAGAATATAGTGCAGCTTTATTAGCTGAAACACGCTCATCAAAAGAATTAGAAATTATTTTAAATTATGATGCAGATAATCCACCGGTGGTATCAGAAACAACTGAAAAAATGCATCTATCAAGATTAAAATTAGCTATACGTTATAAACAAAAAAAAGTAAAATTAAAAAAGGAAATTTCTATAATAATAATGAATATTTATTTAAGTTTGTTTCACATTCACATTGCCAACAATTACTTGCATCTCTATGGTATGAAGGTTTACCGGGTTTTCGACGTCGTCATTCAGCAATTAAAATATTAATTACATCCCTTGTTGGTTTACTTTTTCCAGTATTATCAATTGCTTATCTATTATCGCCACGTAGTAGTATCGGTCGTATTATGCGGCAACCATTCATTAAATTTATTTGTCATTCAATTTCATATATTTTCTTTCTAAGTATGTATCTATTTTCTAAATAAGACGAGAAAAATACATTTATCTTATCTTATATTTTTCTAGTTTTATTATTTGTTGTTTCATTACGTATTGATTTTGGTAAAGTATTATCTGGTATTGAAGATGAAATCAATGAAAGACGCGGTCCACCACCTAATCCAGTTGAAATAGCTGTAAGGAATATAGGATTACTTGAATTTTTTTTATCTTATCAATATTCTCAATTAAGATTATGTTTTATGTTGCTGGATTTATTTGGGCAGAAATCAAACAACTTTATCAAGAAGGATTGCATCAATATATGGTAAAAATAGGAATTCTTTATTGATTATGTAATATATTACTTATTTTTCTAGGCGGATACATGGAATTTGTTAGATTGGATTACTAATTGTCTTTATTTAGCTACGATAGTTCTTCGAGTAATGGCGTTTATCAAAGTAAGTCAATATTGTCAAATAAGACACACATAAATTTTATTTTTGTTTTTAGGTAAATCGAGAAGAACGTGATCTTCAAGGTAGATTAAATAGTAATAATGGTTCATCAAATGTACATGATATACGTCCTTCTAATAATTTATCATCGGAAGCACTTAGTTATTCAACTGGTCATAATGTACGACGACGAGATTGGAATGCATGGGATCCAACATTAATATCCGAAGGAATATTTGCTGCAGCGAACATATTTAGTTCATTAAAACTTGTTTATATATTCACAATAAATTCACATTTAGGACCATTACAAATATCTTTAGGACGTATGGTAACTGATATATTAAAATTTAGTGTACTTATATTACTTGTTGCATTTGCATTTGCATGTGGTCTTAATCAATTATTTTGGTATTATGCACGAATGAAAAAAACTGAATGTGAACAAGATACAACTCCTGATGAATATTGTTTAAAAGAAATTCATAAACATTTTTCGAAGTAATTATTTTTCTTTTATATATAATCTTAAGTATTTTCTTTTTCTTAAAGTCTTTTTGAATCATTACAAACATTATTTTGGGGTACATTTGGTTTAATTGATTTACAAACTTTTAATATATATAAAAAACATACATTTACTATGTTTATTGGTTTACTTATGTATGGTGTTTATTCATCTATAATGATTATTGTTCTACTTAATATGCTTATTGCTATGATGAGTAATTCTTATCAATATATAGCTGTATGTTTTTAATTTGTTCTATAAAATAGTTTCAAAAATTTTGTTTGAATTATTTAGAATTCAACTGAAACAGAATGGAAATTTGCACGGTAATAAAATTGAGAGAGGAAATTATTTATTTTTATTTTTGAATATCTAGTGCAAAACTTTGGATAAGTTATTTTGAAGAAGGTGGTACTTTACCACCACCATTTAATATTGTTCCAAGTCCAAAATCAATTTATTATGGTTGTTCATATGTTTATCGTCGAGCATTTGGTTGTTCAAAAGCACAATTAAGAAATCGATGGCAAAGTATTAAGGTATAGTTGATAGAAATATTCACAGTATGAAGATTAAACGAGCAATTAATTGCAAATTAAAATAGTTTTCTTTCGTGAATAGCAAAGTACGAGATACTAAGGTCTTTTAGTCTCGGTCATAATATAGAACAAACTATTTATTATTTACATTACATAAAAAAGCAAAATGTAAATACTCGTTTTTCTATTAATTTAATCATCGTTATTGACATTTGTTTCGAGTAATATGATTTGTAAAATATTTCGCTAGATACGAATTTTATCATTCAGTCTAAATCTTAGTGATTCGAGTCGGAATTACTACCCCGTACATCCTCTAGTTCGATAAATAACATTTTATTTTATTATAAATTCTAGAAATTACTTAGTAAAATCAATGAACGGGAATTAAAATATCAAACTGTTATACGTGAATTAGTGAAACGATATATAATGAAACGTCAACAAAAAGATCAAACTGAAGGTGTAACAGAAGATGATTTAAATGAAATCAAACAAGATATATCCGCATTTCGGTATAGAATTTTATTTTTCTATTATTATTATCATCATTGATTTTATTATTTTAGTTTTGAGTTATTAGAAATTTTAAGTACAAATGGTTTAAAAGTTCAATCAATGAAGAAAAATCCAGGTTTGTATATAAATATATATATTTCATGTTATAAATTTTCAAGTTCAAAACTAATTCATATCTTAGATACAGGCAAATTTGAACCTATAGAGGAAACAATAAGATGTGAGAATATTTTTGCTGTGCATTTTCTTCTATGCATGTTGTTTTTTTCTATTCTAATTCGAAAATATTGTTATATATTATATATTTTATGATTTATTTTTATAGCTGCACGTGTTGGTCGTAAACGTGGTAAAATGAATCTAGAAAAAACAATTAATAAAAATATGTTCGATGTATCACAATCAATTCGTGATACAAATCCATTACCAACAACTGATCTACTTAAAAATGAACAATATGATGGATCATCACCACCAACATCATCGCTATTATCAAATCCAAAACAAAAATTAACAGCCCAATTTAAACGTGCTATTACAATGATTAAACAACGAAGTGAACCAACACATGAAAATCCTCTGGGACAAAATCCAACATCATTATTAGATAAAACAACTCATTCATTAGATCCAACTCTATTAACGAGTCTGATTGAAGAACCAATTGCTGAGGAGCAACATCTTTCACCGACAGAAACATCACCATCTCGATCCCAATCCTTTATTCATATTGAATCACCAAAAGTACATTCATTATCAAATTATGATCAAGATATAAATACAATGACAGGTGCAACTGTTATTAATATCGAATCAACTATATCAATAAAAAAAGAAAATGGAAATTTTTTAGCTAATCGTAGAAAACAAAGTATACAACAAACTCAATCATCAACACCACATACATCATCATCACCATCATCATCGGTAACAATGAGTTCAACACCATCATCATCAACAGCAACTACAGGTGAAATAACTATGTTAGAGACAAATTTGTAATCATATTTAATTGTTCTCTAATATAAAAAATTTTGCACATATTTATATTCTTCCGTACACCTCTTCGTTGTTTTCTTGTTATTCGTCGATGTTGTTTCAGATGATGTAAGTTTTACACGCTTAAGTGCTTATGGGCTGTAGCAATGCATGGCCGACTAGAGTACGATTTAAGGATACTTAGAAACTTTTGATCAAATATTTATTAACGATATGACATTGCTAACATAGATTTTCTAGTCTCATATTGGCCTACTTTTTAATATCGCTGTGACATTGTTCAAGATTAACATATTCTATCTTATGTTTACAACTAAAATGCATGTATTATAAATCCCAAAGCTTCAGTAAATATTAATAGTGCACTTTTTATTATTAACGAATTAGGAAATGGAGCTATGTGATAAAATTAGTTTCATAATAGAAGTCAGCGAAAAAACGCATTTTTATTATATTAGATTACTTCATCTTCGATGTTTTATTTTCGATTAAGTTTTAATCTGAAATTTGTTTTTTAGGATATCTTGGATTGTTACGTATGGGTCGTGCACCAATGGCTTCTCCTGATCCACTTTCCTTAACTTCGGACGAAAGTTGTCAGACTCCTGATCTCGAACTCCTATAACTTCAATCCGATGCTTGTATTTTCTTTGTGATATGACATTTTCTTCTAACAACAGTATATTATTGTTTAAATGTATATGCAACATATGATGCCTTAATTTTCCTCTATATACTATTTATATGTGTGCTGTGTTTCTCTCTCTCTCTTTTTTTCTTCTTCTCTTGTGAGTTGCCCATTATCAGATAATGTATCCAATATTATAAGTATAGATCTAATATACATCTTATGTTGGCTTTTTCGTTCCTTTGATATTTGTATAGTGTTTTTTGTTTTCTTAAATTAACAAAAAAGATTATTTTCAAAATAAGGTTAATTCATAAACTCAATTTCAATCCTTTCAAAATATTTCATCAACGTTTCCTCAATTGACTAATCAAAACGATGATAATCATCTACTGTAATAATTCTAAAAAAAGAAGTGGCATCGATGATCTGTGATATACTAGTGTATTGACCTATATGAAATACATCGTACATTAAGTCTTTTAGAAACTATTGCGCAGCTAGATTTGCAATATCCTCAAATAGATTATAATTAAAAAAAATTAGCTTCTTTTTCCGATTTATCTTCACATGATTTGTATCGAGGTCAAGATGATTCTACTCGACACTCTATTTTAAAATGAATCTATTTTAGTAAAAATAATGTTTATATAATGAAAAAGTACGAAATAATTCCAAATATTAAATTCTTGTAGTTATAGATTTATTTCAAAAGAAAAGAATAATAATTATAACTGTTGTTAACGTTTGGAATTTGTGGGATTTTGATATTGATGAAATATATCTATAAAAGGAAAAAGAATTCCAATTAATATAAATAAAATATATAGAATAGGATGTGTCCTTTCATATGGAAGTAATCGCTGTTTTTCTTTCACATTAGTTCTATTTCATTGATATAATATAGATCAAGGCCAAAAAAATATATTATGATCTGGTTTGAAGAATTACTGAACCGAATTAAAAAAAAAGTTTATTATATTTTTTTTGCTCAAACAAAGAATATCGTGGTAGAGAAACTTTTGCGACTATAAACCATTCACACTGTTTTGTGCGTATGATTAAAAGTGTACATTTAAACGGGTTTTTTCAAAAGTCAATCTGCTTGGATATTGCTCTAATCAATACTAAGTTTCTGTCTTTCTTTAAATAAATCGATTACAAATGAATTGTCTAATGGAAGAATTAGCCGATAACTATGATATTTCACTTTACTATTAATATTCAACAGTCTCATATACGATGTACTACTAAGAAAACTTTTAAGAATAATTCAAAATTTTTTGCTTCCTAATTCTTATTATACAACGATAACCTCGTAATGAATTACCATAGTCTGTATTGTATTCATCAGCAGAACGACGCCAAAGTTTCAATTGTTGAACTGTATCATGATATAATTTCATCTTTTCAAATAGATAAAATTTATAAAAAACAAAAAAGTTATTTTTCAATCTTACTCGATCTACATGTCGATCAGGGCCATTATTCATTACATGATACTTAATTGGACGTACTGGATCTGTTAAAATATCTTTTTTTTTTACATTGATAAAACATATCACATATATATAATACCTGATGAACCTCTATACAGTTGGTAAGCATTACAAGATGAGAATATAATGACAAGGAGAATAGTAAGAGACAAAATGTAATATTGACGATTTTCTGCCATTGATTTGTCGGAAAAGAATAGTAATGAATTTAGGATTTTCTAAATATGTTCTCTATTTAACATTAGTTTGTTTTCTAGACTAATAAATATGATTGACATTAATTAGTTTACATTTTTCTTATTGCTTTTGACGTTTATATCGTCACGCAAACGTTTTTACACAAGAAAAAAGCATATTGAATTATGTAAAACCTTCATGTTTAATAACATGTGTCATGCAATATTATTTTGTGACAAATATATAAAACTGATAATTAAATTAACTATTTTTGAAGAAAAAGCAGAAGTTCTTTTCATGAATATTTAGCATATAGAAAAGTTATTTTAAGCATTTCAAAAGAAATGTACTTATTTTTTTCTATAATTAGTGCGTAGGATGTTTCAAAAATCTAATTCAATGAGGGTACTATACAAAATATTTGTTGAACTGTTCGAAAGATTGACATATTATTGGTTTTATATATAATAAATTATATAACACTTCCATCTTGAATTTAATTCTTTCAGATGAAGTCTGTAATAGATAGAACTACGTAAAATTTCTAATAATATCGAAGAAAATATGATGAAATGCTCATAATAGTTACTGTGATTATTTATACAATGTTTCATTCTTTTTCTTAGTCAGATGTTACACACAATGTATCATCTATTACTACTACTATTACTACTTAATCATTGATTACATAGTGCGATGCGTCTTATTAAAACAATTAGAAGAGAAAGTTTTAATTTTCTTTGCTATCTGACGATTTCTGTCTCTTGATTTTCTTCGAGCTTGTGATCAGCGAGTTTGCGCTTCGAACTACTTGTTGATTATTGTCTCAAACTAGGTTTTAGATTCTCAAATAGCATATCAACGAATAAAGATCGTACAAGTCTTTCACAAAATGATTGCATGATGATATGACTTCGATTTTACTCAAAATCTGTATACTTACTCCGTCATCAGTAGCTCGGAGATTCAAAGTTCATTTCTCTCAATGAGCTCGCATCCTCTTTTGCATCAGTTTCTTTAAATAACATGCGAAGTATTCTAAATCTCCGATCACTTCCATATATAAAAGAACAGAGAGATGAGAACAAATACTAAAGAACGGAAAACTAGTCTGAGAGATCATTCACATCATCGTCAAAAGATGATGAAACGATTACTAAGAGCATTTATTAAAAGTTAACTCTCGATAGATGTGCCTATGTCAAAGAACTTTTCTAAGAAAACTGAACTATGCTGAATGTATTAAAACCGAAATTTGTCGTCAGTAACATTCTTGAGTTTGCATTCGGATTAAACATGTGGTACTAATCTATGTCTACGATTGGATCGGTTAAAAAATTCTATAAAAACCTAAATCAAACTGAATAATATTTATGAGAAACCTCAATAGACAACAACATTACAGATAATATTTTCTCCTCAAATGATTTCAGTTATATTTTAATCAACTAGTCAACGGATGAAACCTTAAAATTAACCCTTTGAGGCCCACTGTACTATATATAGTACACTTTTTTATTTTTTTAATAACTCGTGAACGCTTTTAGATATTTGACTGCGTTTTTTTTTAATTTTATAGAGAAAGTTACGGCGTGTAAGTCTAGGTGAAAATTAAAACTGTTACAAACTCATTTATGCAATGGACATGATTATAAGCTAAGATAGTAAAATAATTTATATCAAATGAAGCTATTCACTAGACAAGCCGTGGGCTTCAAAGGGTTAATAACCGAAAAGTTTAACAAAGAATAGATTCTATCATTCTCTTTGAAGAATTATTGAATTTGTATTAAAAATTAAAATTTAGCAATATGATCGATATGATTTTATTGAATTCTATTAGAAAATCATTTATTCTGGCACTTTACGTAAAAACCATTTATGAAGTAAAAAGTCGTATGTAAGAGTACGTGATCGTCCTTTGTCTTTTTTCATTTTATCTGATCGTGAAGAAACTGATTTCGATTGACGACGCCATTTTGGATGATATTGTTCAATATCATCTTTAGCTAAAATCTATAAAAAAAATTCTTTATTTAGTTTCAAATAAAAATTCAAATATATTTACTGTTAATAAATCATCATTGACAAATTCTTGTTGAGATAAATCTAAATAAAAATAATATATATTTTCTAAGAAATTAATTTATATATTAATCGTTACCGATTGATAATGAAAGATTGATTGTAAGAAGAAATACAATAAATATGCTGGAAAATAATAGATATTTCATATTATACAATAAAATAACCTATTCAATCTTGAAAATATATTAGAATTAATCTTTTTCTTGTTATGACTAACTTTTATAGACAAATAAAATAAAAATAAAGTGTTATTTGAAGTACTATTGTGAATATAATAAGTAGCTTTTATAGAAAATGGAAATATTTATGATAATTATATATCATCAACTCTTTTAAAAGAAATTATTTGTCTACTCCTAGTTAGAAAGCTTATTAGTATATTTTTGCATGATATATTCTTTCTACCTGATGTATTAGATAATTTCTTGTTTAATAGGAAAACAAGACAAAGTTTATCATTCGTGAAAAGTCATAGACCAAAAAATAACTAATTGATTTCAAAACTTTTTTATCATAATGGATTATAGCAGACGCAGTAGAATAATAATACAATTAAAATTTATATGAAGACGATTTGTATTAGTAATGATTATATTGATCTAACGTCTATAACTAATAATATAGATAGATTTTGTTTTTGTATGACAGAGACTCTAAAGATTTTTGAATACATATTACGGTTCTGTAGTAGTGGGCGGTGAACGAAAGCAAATGTTCTTTTGTGTTTGAACAAAAAAACTAATAATAGTCGATACAATGTATAATGAAATCATTAGAAGTGATACTCTTTTTTGTAATATATCTATTGTTGATTTGAATAATAAAGAACAGGAAATTGATGTTTTAAAAATAAAATTACTCTGAATGTAGTTCTCGAGTAGTATGTTCTACATAATTTTCTATGATATAAAATATATCATAACCCATATTAGTCTCTATTACCATATATATATATCTTACTAGTTATAAAAATAATAGATGAAATTAATGAATCACAATTTTGTGCTTTCGATGTAGATAAAAAGAGAACGATTAGAAGTTAACATGGTTTATTATGCACGTTTTACTTTCATGAACTATAATATTTACAGTCTATTAATTCAATTAAAAACACTTGCATTACCGCCTACGTCTGGTGTTTTTAGAATGACGTTTCAAGTCTCATATAAGAGTCTATTATGAAAATTCATGATGACGTAAATTTTTAATAAAAATTACTGTTTTTTTTTGAGAAAACAAATAACATCAATATTTTGTCATACTATACCATTTAATATGTAGTCATGGTTTCCAATTGGGGGAGGCGGAGGACTGGGGGATCTAGCCTTCGCAAAATTCGAAAAGCTGTCTGTCTTTCTGCCAAAATTCTTAAAGTCTTGCTAAAAATTTGGTCAGAAACCTGGTTTTTATGCTATTTTTCCGTCCGAAACTCCAATAAAAACACTTTTTTGGGGCAAAATTCCGCAGAAAGTGTATAGCTTAAATATTTTCTACGTTATATGCGCCAGAAAACTATATGACGGCACTTTTTGGCAAAATTTCTGGACTTTCTGCCAAATTTTATCTCCCCGCACTTCTGAAAACAATCAGGAACCCTGTATGTAGTGCCAGATTATCAATTAGGCATAAATTATTTTCAACTCTCATAATGAAATATATCCTTCGATGGTTTAAAATTGTTTTTTTTAAATTAGCTGTATGAGTATTCAGTTCTATTTGGATACTATAATATGATAAAATTTGTTTTAATGTGTTGTCATACGGTGATCAAATCTATCGCTAAACCAGCAGGCCATTAACAAAAAAATTCAAAATTTCTTAACTATTATAATATTATATAATAAAATGATTGATGTTGAAGTCAATTGAAAGGTAAAACGTCAATTAAAATATATGTATCAATAAATATCTTATACCATTTGTCGGACAAATCAATATACAATTATATGATATAATAGTTTTATTCAAAAATATTTAACTGAAATTCTTTTGCATTTATATCGTTGAACTAGGCATTCTAATATTTTTATTCAAGAACTTTTCATGATAATTAACATTTGTAGATAACACAATATATGCCTTCAATTACTGACAAATTTTTATGAATAATATCAAACAACGTATATTATTCATTAATTAGAAGAAGACGAGAAAAAAATAATGATGTATGTATATATTTTTTTTATATACATAAGATAAAAATCAAAACATTTTTTATTCTAAACATTAATATTCTCCTAAATGTCATTAGTAATTATATTTATATTCCAAAAAAATATCCAATTAATTGTTGTCAAGGACATATTATATTTTATGGTCTATCATTAACTATTTTTACAATTTTATTTTACTCATCATAATGATCATCTCATCTCATGGGTTAATTATGATTTGTATAGGCGGAGATTTCGATTAGTTCAGCTATTGATAGAAATAAAGACAAACAGAGAGTACGATCGATATAAATAGGTTTGATAGATATTTATGATGGCATCTTTTTCACGACGAGTTACGCATGTATCTAGTCTGTTTTCAAGACAGAATATATACATAGATATGTATCAGAAACATGAGTTTGATGAATGTTAGTCAGCTGCTAGTTATATGTGTTTGTCGGCGACATCCTATCATTGAGTCTAGATATTCTTTTTTTCTTCTCTTTTACTCATAATTATAAATGAATGATAGAGACAATCATCGATCTCCTTTAGTGTCACATAGACATTTTTAAATGGGAGGATCTTGTCAAAGAAATGAACAGTTCTTTTCTTGTGTTATAATGAATGTATATGTGTTATTTAAGAATAATTTTTGAAAAGGGATTCTTATTCTTTGAACGAGCGTTAAAATAGAATAATAATAACAATTGGATATAATCGAAACAAACTGTCGTTGTTATTCCGGCAAGTGTCTATCTATCCCAATGTATGTAACACCAATAATCATCCATCTGTCTGTCACTCGTTTCCTTATTTCTTTTCTTTTTCACATTAGATATGTGTTAGAGTCGGTAACGCCCACCCTCGGGCATACCTATATGGCTCATTTCTATCAAACGAAACCCGTTTCTTTTTCTTTCTTTTTTTTTTGCAAATGACCCAATTATCATTTTGATGTGAAGAAAATGAATAACAATAGAAGACTTTGGTATAGGTGATAATTCACATAAAGAATGTCTTCATTCTATTTCATTGGATTTGTAGATTTCGTTCATGAATGACAGTTACACTCGTGTTCATTTTCTTGTCGATTAAATATCATCTAATGTACTCTCTTTCTCTGTCTCTCTCTCTCACTCTCATTCTCTTTTTCATATACTTCGTCTCGAAAGTGATTTCATTTTATATACATATTCAACCTATACCTATATGATGGTATGTCACACTCATCGTCCCTCTCTTTTTTTTCTCTCTATACTGTCGATTAATTCAATGATTGATTGAATATAGAGATAAACAAATATCAACATCATCAAGCAAGTAGATGTAACTAAAATGATGAGAATCTTTCGTTTTTCTTTTTTCGTACTATTTAATAAAACTTCTTTTTTTTTACTTGATTTATCTATCGGAAATAATTTTATGATAATCATCATTTATTAATTTATCTTGTATATTGTTCAATATCGATCTATTCATTTAGAAGAAAAAGAAATAGTTGAAATACCACAGTAGGTGGTATATAAGATGATAAAACAACCCTCAAAACTCGAACTGTTACATCATTCATCAGCTTTTATTTCTTCAAACATTGCTACAAATAAAAATTGCCGCCTTAATAATTCGAATATTTCGACAACTAGATATTAACTATTTTATCTTTTATGATAGAGAAAAAAACATCTATACTGTTTGTTTCGAATCAACTATCATCGTATACTGAATAATAAAAAAAACCTATTAATTACATTTTTTTCTTCTTCTTCCTCTCTTTCTTTGTATTTTTTCCAATCAGATAAGACGTTCTTCTCTTTTATCATTGGATAAAATCAACTATTTAGTCAATCAACCAATCCAATTGCAAATAACTTCAGGACAAAAAAAAATGCAAAAGAGAGAGAGAGAAAATTGATGTCTCTTACTTTCTCTCATTTCCTCTCGCATGAATGCATTTATCTGATTAGTTGTTCGAAGAAGAAACTAGAATACAGAAATTGCCTTGCACATCGAACCATAAAAAAAGAAAGAGACAGCGCGAAAAGGAAGTAAGTAATAACAAAAAGAAAAAAAAGAAAAGAATCTTGCGATCTACCCAGTCATACATAGAAAAAATAGCTGTTGTTATCTATGTTACCGGTCGACGCGTGTAACTTGTAGTTTCAACAAAAGATCCTATCGTAGACAAGATATCAAAAATTTCGATAAATCCTTTTCTATTATCATTACATTCTTTATTCAATTAGATTATATAAATGGATACATTTGAAGCATCAGCAAATCATCGTAGTACATGGTCAAATTATCCAACAGATTGTTATTCAACTGTTGACTATTATCGTCCATATGGAACAGCACGTAAATATAATTAAATCATTAAAATAGAAAGAATATTGTGAATTATCTTTTTTTTTAAAGCCCTTACATCTCTTCCATGGGTTGATACAAGTAAATACTCCAACTGGCCATCACAGGCATCATCAACATTTCCTTATTCATCATCTCATTCTCAACCACCAAATGCTCATACAAATTTTCCTTCAACAAATACAGGAGCATCAGCAGTAAATCCATCATCATTCGGTCAAACATATTATCCACCAACTCCACCAAAAGATTTTCCACATGATACATTACTTGATTCATCAAATAAACAACAAAATCATAATATGTCTCCAGCAACAAATTCAACAGTTTATCCATCTCATCATAATTGGGGACATGTTCTTAAAGATTCATCTCTTTTTTGGTCAACTATGAAATCATCACCAGATTCTCAAGCAAAAAATTTTAATTCAAAGAAAAAACCTAGTCAAGGTATTTATCGAATTTTTATATATGTAACAAATAGAAAGATAAATGAAATGTTTTGTTTTGTTTTTTTTCTTTATAGCAGAAGGACGGGAATGTGTTAATTGTGGAGCTAAAGCAACACCATTATGGAGACGTGATGGTAATGGAAATTATTTATGTAATGCTTGTGGACTTTATCATAAAATGAATGGACATAATCGACCATTGATTAAACCAAAACGACGTTTAGTGAGTTAAACAAAAAAAAAATTAGAAATTCAAATTTTATTTTCATTTTGCATTATTTTTCTTCTATAGTCAACAGTTAAGAAAACAGGCGTTCATTGTTCAAATTGTAATACGAGTACAACAACATTATGGCGTCGAAATGGACATGGTGAAAGTGTTTGTAATGCTTGTGGATTATATTACAAACTTCATAAGGTAAAAACAATCATCAGTAACAAAGATCAATTTAGTCTTTAGGACGAAAAAGGAGGAGAAAATTTTTTTATAATCAAATGTGTTGATGAGAGAGGGAAAACAATTAGTGTAAAATCATTTCTCACAATTATATGTGTGAAAAGATTTGAATATCATTTAAACTTTCGTTTTCTTTTACAGATAAATCGTCCAATTGCATTAAAAAAAGAAAATATTCAAACACGTAATCGAAAACCAAATACAAAACGTAATGAATCCTGTAGTAGTAAAGATAAAGATTCATTTCCTTATGGACTTTTAATGAAGAATGAAGCAGCATTTAATGGTTATCATGCTCAAGCAGCTGCAGCTATGGCAGTTAATAGTGGATCATCATCACCCTCATCATCAGCTGCTTATGCAGCTGCAGCAGCATTTCATCCTTTATTTTCAACATCAATGTTATCATCAATAGGTACAACAGGTACATCAACATCATCTTCATCAACATCTTCATCACCAATGAAACCATCCTATATGACAAATCAACAGCATCATGGTGGACTTTATCCTACGTACTTTTGAAATCTATATATACTAAGAAAGAAAAATCTGTCTTATTTTTTTATTTCATATTCTTTCTCTCTATATAAATTTTCTTTCGCATGTTGTACATTGTGTTTGTTCATTTATATCAAAAGTCTTGTTTTTCTTTTTTTTTTTGGTCTTCATTCTCTAATATAGCAGTAATAGATTCTGCCTCAAGCTTTTCGTCATTCCATAAAAGATAGATATCACAAATATGCAGCAAGCTGTTTTAGCCTCTCGTCTCTCTCTCTCTTCTCTACACGTCTATAACCGTTAAACGATGATCACTACTAACATGGATATCTATCTATTTATCTATCTATCAATCGATCTATCTATTTCTTGTCGCCCGAGGACACTCCATCTTCTTCTTATACTACGTTTGTTCATTGAATCATCTAGGTAAACATCACCATATGGACACCGTTATGGTTGAGTTCATTAGCGGTATATAGAAGAAGAAATGACACGATATGGGCGGGCAAGTCAATCGAATAAATGAAAAATCTCATTTTGTAAATGTATAATAATGAAAAGAAAAGAAAAACAATACTCTACATAATAGATATAAAGAAATTGATTAATAAATTCATCATCAAGGTCTTCTTTTATATGGAGAAGAAACTGAATACATTCTTTTTATTATCAATCTTATTCAATGTAATCAACACATATACTAAATTGATGATTTCTGATAGTCATATTAGCTGATGTATTAATCCGATTTGATGTAGAAAATGTTAATGAAAGAATATAATCGTTAATGATTGAGTCATGATTACAGGTACGTGTAAACTTCACATCGAATAATCATTTTCTTTCTTTTTCATCTTATATACATGCCAATGTTGTCGGCATCATTTCTAGTAATTTCGTTTTTTTTATTGCCTCTACCCACCACCATTCATTACTCGCTGTGTGTTGTCGACATAAATGTGCTAACGATACAAAATATCGAACCGATAATCGATAGTATTGTTTGATGATGTGCTATTCTTTTTTCTTGTTCTTCTTCAATCATTATCAGCTATTCTCATCATCAAGGCTATGTTGGCATGTTCGTGTCAGTTACGCATCAATCGCTATTGGATCCACCGGTTCTTCTTTCTATATATCGGCAGGGTGTGGTTATCACTATCTATTCCTTTTTTTTGTAGAAAAAAAAGAAAAGGATACATAACCCGACACCATCTGTAGATTTAACTTTGACCAGAAGGCAATTGAACACGACACCATTAAGCTAGGTATTATACACAATAATGTTTAAACACGAAACCATCGAGTGACAAAATCGTATTTATCTCTTCTTTTTGTTTTTTCTACTTGTTTGATCTTCTTTTTTAACACCTAAACACAACAGAATCGATTTGCTTCATTGAACACAAAACCAATAGTTCATTAGATTTGACACATGTATTGTCTATATATGGATGGGAAAGATGAGATAAAAAAAGAATGAATGCTTCTTAATAAAATGTGTTAAAATTAAGTAGATATTTAACAATTTGGTTTTTATTCTTTTTTCTATTTTGTTATAAATAAAGATTCACAAAACTGACATGCTGGGCAATTAGCAAGACTCTTTTCTCCAATATAAACATTGCCGTTATGTTCAATTCATTAGTACCCAACGGCGAAATTCAGCTATCGTTGATCTCTATTCAGCTAGTAGATAATAGTCATGTAATTCCATGGAGAGAGAGAGAGTGGATGGGTAAAAGAAATAGACTGGAATGAAAACATCACGCAGACAAATACAAGCAAATGTGTTACATGATGAACTGATCGATCCCTAAAGCACTATTGATCGTTCATCGGATCTCTTCTTTTTTTTTTGTTTTCTATGATTTATTATATCCTTAGTTGAACAACAAACTAAATAATTAGCTTTCTAATAATGATAAGACAAGTCGAGTGTAAGACAAGATAAGGAAGAAAGAAGACTTAGTAATAGTCTGGTTGACGGAATGCACTTATGTTAAGAACAAAAGCGGTATGACTTTGATCAATAAACATAGAGGAAAAATATTTTGTCTATTAAAAAACAATAGGAAATAAATTAATGTTCGATTTTTGAATTCTCATTCGTAAATTTGATAAGCATCAAAGAGTTGTGCTTTATAGTATCTTTTATTTTCTCATACTATATTGTACTACCAATGAAATTCTTCATGACAATATTTTACTTATACTAAAAGTAATATATAAAATGATGATATTGTAAACTAATTGCATGTACCTTGATGAAAAAAGTAAATTATCATTATGAACGCATTTCTATTTTTTTCTTCATTTGTAATTTATTGATTAGTATCATCAATATAACTAATAGATGAATGTAAACGAAATATTTTCGACAATTTTCTATGGCCTTTTAGTAACTATTTATATATAGTTTCATCATTATTATACTTTGATCTATTTAGATAAGAATATCAATTTATGCATTTGAATAAAAATGTCGTATTTTTATTAATAATACTATTAAAATTACATTAGCTTATTTTTTCATTTATTTGAACGATATTTTGAAATGAATAACATTTTCTAAGAAGACTTTTCATATTTATTGAATTATTGTTATACTTGAATGAAGAGTAAAACTTAGAATTTACGAAAAATATACTTTCTACATCTATGAAACTGAAGAATAAACATTTTCCTATAAAATCAAAGATTTAAACTCACGATGGTTTTTACTTAGTCATAATGTAGTTAGTGAAAAATCAATCGAGTTTTTTCTTACAGTTGATATTCTAAAAATACCATAACTACATGCAAAAATCTAATACAGTATTATTGATTTCGAATCTTATTGAAAGCTGTTTCAGCAAGCGATGGCGCCAGGAATCTTGACTAGGGTGGGCTCAAACAATTTCAGGATGGGCTGAGCTCACCCCAGCCCATCCTTGGCGCCGCCACTAATTTCAGCTACCTGTTTGAAAATTGATTTAAATTTTCAGATATTTTCTTCTGATATCTAACGCCATCTATAGGACTTTAATTCCATTGATTTATTTCTATCAAATATTTTCGACCTATCCATCCTCTATAGTTTTCATTCCTGTCGCTTTTTTTTTATAACAGTGTCGTCATCATCTGACGTTTTTGTAATGTATTTGTGTAGAGCCTAGATAGCAGCAGCTGTAATACTAATAATAACGATAAAAACAACAACAGTGAGAAGAAAGAATTATCTCTTCGAGGTTGATTATTTATCTGTCAAATTTAAGAAAAACAAAGTTTTTCTTTTTTTCAATTTATTACTAGAGATACAATATTAGAATTCTATCATGATATTATTAAAATAGTTTTGTATATGTATCGAACGGATAATATATCTTATTTCCGATTCCAATGAACTTTCATTATTCAAAAAATACGACGCACCGTCCACAAAATACTTCTTCACAGTAAGTTACAATCTATTTTGTCTTCATTTTCTTAAAAGAAAAAAAAGAAAGTGAGTTCATTATACTAATGAATATATTTCATATGTAAATTAGTTTCAACGAAGACGCACGCTGTGATAACGAAGTTAATTTAATTTTGGAAAAAAATTACAATCAAAAACTTTTTGAACAATCGATTTATCCTGAACAAACGCAACAACCACAACAACAATCAAGGTAAACTTTCACATCTATGCATATTCATAATTATTCAATGTATATTTTTTTGTTTATAGTGTCGTCGTAAATCAAACAGATCAATATTATTTTATGCCAATTCGCGAACAAAGTTCAACAATGGCTTTACATACCAATAACAACTCAAATGGTAAATATAAAACTTCTATTTGACTGAACCCTGAGTCTTCTTTTCTTTGATAAGTTAACACTAGTGGTTTAAAATATAAGATCCATTGACAACAGAAAAAAAAACAGTAACTTTAATATACGTTACTGTTTTGAAATAAGCCTTTTCCTAGAGAATATACTTAATTAGTACATATTTTATTGTTTTTTTTATTAGAAACGGTCATAGGTCACCTATGACATGCTTTAATCCAAGGTTAATCATTTTCTCAGTGATCCAATTCAAGATCTACTGATGTTAATATATTTTGATTTGTACTTGTTGAAATGATGGTAACAATCATTTCATTCTTTACAAATCATAAGATGATATGATCAAAATACAAATTGAAAGTGCAATATGTCGTGACTCCATCCGTCACGGCCTCTGATTTTGATAGTCATCAATTAAGAGGAAACGATTTTGCACAGCTTTATTATCTTAAAAATATATCTCTAGATAGTTGGAACAATAAAATGACGTTAACCTTGTTCATATACTGTTTCGAAAAAAAATTAATTATATTATATTTCATTGGAATAAATATAACATCTATATCTTCCTAAAAATTTTCATCAATTAATCCATAGTTATTTTCTATTGAAATATTTCATCAAGATTTCTATTTTTTTCTGTTAAATTTTATTCAATCTAAGATAGAATGTCAAGGACGATGTATGAAATATTCTTTGAATAATTTTAGTAGTCGATAATACATCAATTTCAACAAGTAATCATGATAAACCGTCCAAACATGATTTATTTGATTATTCTACAACAACATCAAAGACAAGTTCATTTGCTTCAACATCATTAAATAAAGGAAATAATAATTATCATTTGGATGATACTGATCTTGCTGGACTATTTGCATCATCTATTGTTTCAATATCCCGATCAACTACAGCTATTGATAATAAGAATGATATGACAGATAATCCAAATACATTAGATGATTTCTTTTTTCAACAAGTTAGTGAAATTGTTTGTTCGCCTCAACAAAATGTTGGACCACCACCAGGCTTTGAAAATTTTCATTTTGATGCATCATCATCGGATAGTTTAACAACAGTATCATCAATTAATGCTGCTAATGTTGTTCAATCACAAGTCTCTACTTCAGATACAATCAATTTTAGTCAGTTATTACCATCGACCAACGTCGGTAAATATTATTAGAAAAATATTTCGTTTTTTGATTTATTTTCATCAAATATTTCAAAGTATATTTAGATACTCAACAGCAAACATCAATTGGTGGTAATGTTCGTTCATCGTCATCATCTCATTCATCATATACATCCGATGATCAAACAATTTTTTTTCCAATGGCTGCTCATCCTTATTCATCACCAAGTCAGATTTTTCCCATTAATACAAGTGTATCAGCAGCAACAAATTCAATAAATTCGAATGCGAAACCATTTATACCCAATAGTCTTTCAAATCATGAGAAACAATTTAATTCATATGATAAAAATCGTTCTATAAGTCCGAAACCAACAATAATGGCCGATACTGATACAATATTAAAAGGTGGAGATGCTACACCAAGCCATGTATTTGCATCACCAACTTCATTTTTTAGTAATAGTCATGCAGGTATGTAATTATTAAAGTTATTTGATATATATAAAATATAACTAATATATATTTTCATAGATTTTGCTCCAGCAAAACCATCATCGAATAAAACCTCATCTACAAATCGTCAATCATCATCATCAACTTCATCATCAACATCATCTTCGATTGATGAAGCACTTAGTCAACTAAGCCAACAACATTCACATGCACGAGCACAAACAACTAACAAATTATTTTCCGATGAATCATTATCAATATTCAATTTTCCTCAACCAAAAACGACATCAACACATATTGATAAACAACAACGAGCAGTATGTGATAATATTAATTTTCTTGCTTCAATGGCAGCTGGTTCAACACCAGTAACACCCGAATCACCTTGGCAAAAAACAACTCATTCCAGTTCGAATTTACAACCTAAAATACAATCAATACGTCAACAACAAACTATTTTACCACAATCACCTGCAACAAGTTCTTCTTTTAATATGCAAGAATTACAAGATAGTTTAAATGAACTTTGTTATCGTGGTTTTGATGAACTCAATGCTCTTATACAAGAACAACGATGGGTAAGGTTAAATTTCAAACATGATGAACAATCTATTATCTGATGTACTTATACATGCAAGTCGTTTCCTTGAAGAAAATAATCTGATAGCGTCAATAGATGACACTAAGGTTTTCAATTATTAGTCTTTACTGTATTAATGTCTTTCTTCCTGACCTTAAGAGATTCGGCCCTCTATTTTTCTTGTTTTCTATTTGTATATTCCATAATATTTTCTCCATTTCTTTTGTTTTCGCTCTATCGGAATTGACAAACTATTATTATTTTTTCTTATCTATCAAGAGACCTTCTTACTTCCTTTGTCTTATTATGTATCATAAATACTGAATGGTTATCATTTAATTTACATAATAATCTGTGAGTAAGAACAACGCATAACTGAAAAAGACGGAATATTATCTAATTAGTTTTAATATAAAATCGAATATACTATTGTTGAAAGCTTATGAAATAACTGTCTAATATATTCAATTCCCTTTTGACTCATTGATCATTATTTTATTAAATTCTTGAGGATGTGGGTGGGTAAGGATGCGGATGTGAATGTCAATGAGGGCGAGGTAGAAAGGGTTTGTTTTGATTTCAAACCTCCATCCACACGCTCGTTTACAAGTGTCATCGTTCGTATACTCAAAGTCTTTTTACTTTGTATCAATCATCCGATTGTCTTTGTTCGTATTAATTTTATCATTTATATATATGAATGTTTTATATTTAGGTACAAAATTATCTAAATTTGAATTCATCATCATTGCCAACATCTAATTCACCATTAGTAAATATAAATGGTGCAAGTTCTTGTTCATCACGTATATTGATTGTACCAGAATATTTTATATTTAAATGTAAAAAAGTTGAAGTTACTGTAAGTTATTTAATTATTAAATTCTATTTATTGATTATTATCTATATAGGCATGTCATGTTTATGATGTATTAGCTACTGGACGACCGGAATTACGTTTACGAGATTTAATGTTTGTTTTTAAATCATGGAGAGAAACAATTGCAAATGCCGAATTTGTTCATCAAGAAGAAGAAGTGAAATTAAGATTGAATACGGAACATTTTCCTTCATACTATATGAATGAAACAATTCTACAAGCAGGTAGATAAAGAATTAATTAGGATTTTATTTTATTCTATCTGGAGAATACTAGAGTTTAAACATCAGATGAATTCCACTATTTTTAGTAATGTCATTCAGTACGATTCTTTTAGATTAGATCCTTGTTATACTCATAAGAGAGTACATCCTAGGTGGTCTAATTGTATATCTTCGGTATAATTAGAACAGCGGAAGTCTGATACATTTAAATAATAGTCTGATTGCATCACTTGTTCTTCTTCCTTATTCTAATTTGAAAATTCAGATATGAAATTTTCATTAGCTTAATATTCAGTCGAAAAAGACCTAGTCAGTCATAGGAATATAAGAAGTAAGACAAATTATTTATTAAGCATAGACATATATATATATCTGCTTATAATAAATGAGTTAGCTATATTTATCCCAGGATGGATAGTATCAAATAATAATTCTAGATCTAGCCTCGTTAGTCTATACAGGAAACAAACTGAATTTCGTAGTCTTCAAAGATAATTAGATCTATATTTAAGTATAATATAACTTAAACAATTTCTACTCAATTATACTTCTGTATAGGATATAAACTTCCGTGATAGTATAAGTTGATATTTGCCTGATTAGGAAATATATTATATATAACACAAAACAATTTATAATAAATTGAATGTTTAAAAGTCATTCATTCAAATAAGGACAAGAATTTAATGCAGCTTTCTTCTAGAAATTATATAGTCTAATGTTTTTGGTATTTTTCTAAAAATTTAGCAATAGCTTGTATCTTTTGTTTCAAACTATATGAATTACTATTAACAGACCTTTTTGTTCCTTTTGATATTAAGATACATTACTCAACAATTAATTCACTTCCATTGAAACGAAAAAAATACTTCAATTTCATAAGAGTTTTTCTATAAATATATTCTTCAATTTATATGCTAGTCTATATCTTTTTTTTAAACATATTGAATGATCTCATTGTAAACTTAATCAAGAATATAGAGATGGAATAAACTAGAAGTGTAAACGGAAATTAATTAAGAAAGATGTTTATATTTTTAGTAGACTGCATTTATTAATGTAGAAGTCCCTTATGAGTTCTAGATGAATACATTTGTTTTATTTTTAAGTAGAAATATAAAAAAAAGCACTCCTCTAAATGATACTGTATCAAACATTTATGAAAAATTTACTTGATGAATTTCTCAGAAATCGATCTCAGACCTATACCATCATGTTTAACTGAGCTATTCACTAAACAAGATTAAGAAATAGTTTATTGGGCTAACTAAGTACTATAAGTATAAATTTTTTTGTCTGAATGCAGTGCGGTACTGAGCATCTATTTTTAACAATCCCTACTTTTTAAGTGGAAAAAAGAATAACAAGAGGAAGGTCTCACAAAATCCTTAAAAAATGAGTGCTCATTAAATGTTTATGCGTGTGCATGTATAATGAATAAAAGAAATTAATTAAAAAAAACGACTCTGTACTAAACTACAGCTTGATATGCTGTTTCAAATATAAGAAGTAGATGATAAAATTTTGCCTCAAAATACAAAAACCGATTAAAAAATGATGTTGTTTATGAGAACAGGGAGAAGGCTTTAATAATCACAAACATTGAATAGAAAAAATTCATAATCTTTTTATGGTTAAATGTTAATTTTATTAGTACATAAATAAAATAAGATAAGGATATCAAGCGTCAGACAGTTGATTAATAATTAAAAAAATTCCTAGATGCACTAATTACCACGGCTCAAAATAGAAAAAAACACATATCAACCTCTTGATAATAATATATTGTATTAAATATACGTCTACGAACGTGTATCATAGTAATATAGAGGCGTATAGCGCTTTTTTTACCTCATGCTAACCGAACCTCGAGTATCGGATGAAACGTTTGTAGTATAAACGATTTTCAATAGAATATCTTATTGAATCTAGTAGGTAGCATAACAGAATTGTATAATTACAATAATGTTTGATTCTATGATATTAAAATAAAAACTACTTTTATTATGGCACAGTCATAAAGAACATTAATTACTTGTGTCATGCATTATTTATATTATTTAATGTAGCTTTATAAAACTTAAAAATTTTTATGAATAAAATCAAACGTTCAATAACTCTATAGTTTTTTCTAATACTAAAATATCGATTTAGAGAACTAGAAACAACTTACTCCGCAATTTTTGAATCTATTGTTTAATTAATCATTTGTTTGTTTGTTACAGCTTTTGAACGAGTTTATCTCGTAATTCGACAATTAGTCAGTATGACACAACAAGCTCGTGCTGCTTTTCAATATGCTACATTAAATGTCTTTCAAATGTCATCTCGACAAACAAGTCAAACATCGTCGAATTTATCTCAGTCATCAAATTCTATTGCACTCGCTCAACTACAAGCAATGCAACAACCAAAATCATCATCAACTCATCGTATTGGTGGTTCTATGCGTGCAACACCTTAAAGAAGGAAAATTCTCTAAAATAAGAACCGGTGATGAATTGAGAAAAACAAAAATCAATTATAATCGAAAGATTTTTTTTTCTATTCTCAATAACATCTCGTTTTTTCTTTTGTATGAACTTATCACTTCTTTCATTTACTTCCCGACTTCAATGACAACAAAAAAGAAATATAGAAAAAATAAAACAAAAAAAGTATTTTTCTTTTTGTTTCTTATCTCTTCTCATCATAGTGAAATTGTTTTGTCTATTGTATATGTACGGAATCGAGATGTGCATTTTCTCTTCGAATTGTCCCTTATCTTTTATGTGTAATAAACGAAAATTAATGGTCTTTTTTTTTCCTAAATTTATTTCATCTTTCTTATTCCATGTTTATCGTTTATTATTATCAATGCTCTCTACAGTCGCACTACATCTTTTTCTTCTTCTTCTTTTTTTTGTAATAAAAACATAAGAAAATAGTAGATCCTTTGATGAAACGATATATACAACATAAGTTTTTTTGTTTTCTTTTTCTTTTAGTTAGGATATTGAATATCTGACATATATTTTATCAACACTTCTAAAAATCTTTGTGAGTATTTTATGTCGATAGTGTAAAAGTCTTGCTTGTATGTCACAATTCTCATGCTTTTATTGTCTCATGACCTTATGAATAAGTACTTTTATAGTCAGAAGAATTCATGTTATTGTATTATTGTCTGTAAAAAGTGTTATGAACACTTCATGATTTTCTCAGACGAGATATCTGCATGTTTTAGTTTATTATGCAGACTGTTCAATACCTTCAGGTATTTTGAAGAGACAAACAAAAATGATTATTTGACCTTTCTTTATTCGAATAGCGCAGTAGATAAAGATAGAATATGTCATCGATAATAAATTCTTTTCATATGCATATTTTAATGACGCAAGAAGAATGTTCAGTACAAACAACAAATTTTAAATTATATTATTGTATTTATAAAATATATTTTACTTCTAGGAATATTCTTTTTCTCTTATAATTAATCAAAACTAACTTGAATATTATTTAATCGAAAAAGAACTCGAGGATTTGATGAAATACTTTAAGTATAAGAGAAAAATGACAAAAATATTCTAATATAAACTCTTAGTATTAAGTACTTTAAGTCTACAAAGATGAAAAAGATGGATAGTAATTATTTTTTTTCATGCATAAAACAGATGTTGACTTCTTTTATTCCATCCTACAGTCTACATTTTTCTTAATAAAATAATTATAAGTTGATCATGCATGTTTATTCATGTGAATAGCCGGTAAAACATCGGCAGAGTACTACTCTAGACATTCATTTCAAATGTAGTTATAATATGAATAAAACTCTTGTCTTAAGGTAATATTCATTGTTACGAATAGAGTACATTTGTAAAAATAACTATCTTTCATGTTTACCAAATATTTTATTCATAGAATAATAATCGCAGTCTATTACTTTTCAGTTGATAAAGTGTTGTGACATGCTTTAGTTTTTCTTTTCTATATATCTATCTATTAAGATTATATTTGATAGATTGCTCATTTTAAAAAGAAAAGAAAAAATGAAATAATTTAGTTTTTATCTTTAGATTTTGTTGTTATATAGGTTTATGATGTTTGTGTTAAAAACATAATAACAATCAAAATAATAGTTCATATCAAAAATATATGCATGTCATCTCGATCATTAGATTCATGTTTAGTATGTGATGCAAAAGCTGTTGGAATTAATTTTGCTGTTCCAACATGTGCACCATGTAAAGCATTTTTTCGTCGAAATGCTGTTAAACTTGGCGTAAGTGTATTGTTGAAAAAAAGAAATTCTAGATTAATTTTTATTTTTTATTTTAGAGCCGTGATTATGTTTGTCAACAAGATGGTGATTGTCTGATAACATATAAATCTCGTCGTTTATGTAATTGTTGTCGGCTAGCAAAATGTTTTCGTGTTGGTATGCAAAAATCATTAATTCGATCAGAAGCTGAACGTGAAGCTAGGAAACAACTTGTTGAACAAAATCGAAAAAAACGTGTTCAACCTCCTCCTCGTGTGAAAACGTTAGAGCTGGTACGTTAAAAAGATTATTTATATAACAAATCCTTTTAAAAATATACTCATTTCTTATGTCATCTTGTATATAGGAAGGATTTGTAATAGGTGTCATATTCATAGATATAAATGAAATCTAAATAAACTTTTTATCATGTAAAAATCAGACACTCTTTTAATCATAATTAAATTAACTTGTCGAATAAATATTTTTAAGAATAGAAGAAGGATAGTATTTGACGTACCGTATATAAAGAAGAGGATTGGTCTTCGATTTAGTTGTAAATGGTCAGATCGGAACATTATCTTTAGATGTTTTTCTCTCAAATGAATACCACTACGACCGTTCTTCTTATGCTTTGTGCGGAATCATTGTTTCCCGTATTCTTGAACCTTTTCGATCATGTTGCTAATGAATGAGTTATGAGGATCATTTGTTTAGATTTTATGTAGTAATTAAGATTTCTTATTCATCATAAAACTTCTAGCCAGTATATATCTAAGTTTCATTTGTTAAAACAAAAAATTGAATATTATATTTTTGATTATTTTATAGATTCGACCATCAAACTTATTGCTTTTAACACATAGTCAATCAAAATCTTTATCTTTATCTGATCAAACTCTTCTTACAAATATTTCTGGAGCATATGAACGAACATGTATAGCAGCAACAAAAGTTACTTCTCCAGCGTTTCCTACTTCAAAACATGCACGTTTACACACATTTCTCAATGAATATACTGAACGTCAAAAGGCATTAGTTAGATATTTTAAACTTATACCAGAATTTGACAGAGTATCTATAAATGATAAAATACGTTTAATTAGAAATCATTTTTGTGTAACACTTACTATTAATGAAGCAACACTTTCTTCAAGTATATCACAACAATTAATCGATTCCGTGTCATTTTTATTCGATGCTAATATATCTGCTCATCTTGTTAAATGTATTACATTGATTCATTCTTATACATCTGATCGTACGTTACTTAAACTTCTTCTTATTGTTAAAAGTTTATCAAGTGGTATAAATAGATATCGGAATGATACAGATATGGATCGAATTTATGATAATACTTTAGAAATTTTTGCTGCACAAAATATTTATGTCGAATTATTATGGAAATATCTTTTATCACGTTTTCCATCGGAACTTCATGTTGTTAAGTTTTATAACAAACTCATTCAAGATTTAATGTTTACACAACGTGTTTGCTTCATGACTGAATCACATATAAATAATCGACCAAATGAAATACAACGAATGGAACCATTAATACAAAGTATGTGGCCAACATCAATCGGATTGAACAATTCAGATGATACAGATATTCACATAAAAAAAATTTCATAAATGTAAACAAACGCAATCTTGTACACCAGTATTTTTTAGAACACTTTTTAGTCATTATGATAAAAGACGAAGTGAATGAATATATTGTCCATTAATATACAGGACAATAGAAATCAAAATTTTCATTTATATATATTTCTATTGGAAATAAAATACGCATTCATTTAATGTAATTCATAGTAAATCAATATAGTATTGATGTCTATATTTTTTGGGTTCATGAAAATCTAAACCAACTTTTATTATACTTATATTTTATGCAGAAAACATTTTTTGTTTTATGAGGGTGTGGATTTAGATGTCAATAGAATCAGTAATCGGACTCATATCCACACCCTCAAGATGATTGAGACATAATAATGAACTCTAGATTCTTATTATAATTCAAAATAAATATTTTACATTGATTTGTTTGTTTATAATTTAAATCTGTAACAAGCTGCGTATCTTTCTCTGATGCTTGAGTAAAAAGAGTAATTTGGCATAATGTGTTATACCAAGATAACAAATGAAGACGAACTCATAAAACTAAGACTATTGGATAAAAGAAGAGGTTCATATATGAAGACTAAATCTATTAGTAGAAGTAATAAATATCTGTGATAGTACTGGTTTTACTCAAGTTAATCCTATTGTGAAAGAAATACCAAAAAGAGTGAGTAGGTGTGAACATAAAGTGGATAAGATACCCACACATCCACTTCCTTAAAAAAGATGAATCACTTGTTTAACATGATCTTTATTGCAAATTGTTCACAAATAACATGGCAAGTTTTCATCTCATTTGAATGCATTTGCATCCTTATTATGCAATGTAAAATCAGCTGATATAACCATTATACTCGGCTGTTAATCATTATCTATCTCATTTATATATGCATGCATTGTCGATGTGAATAATGCAAATAAGCTAAGTGTTACTACATCACTGGTACTTATTTCATTAAGTTCGGGACATATGTATAATATTCTGCTAACGGTAAAAAAGAGGAAGGTTAGGGTAAGATTTCCGTTGCCGCATATATTACTACTCACATGTTCTATTAGTGATGTAATATAAACTCTTACCACTTATTTGAGACTTTTAATCAAAAATTTATGATAAAATATTCTAGTTTTGAACAAATACTTGCGTTCCTTCGTTTTAGAGAAATAGAATCACTGTTAACACTAGAGAGTGTTAGTCTTAAGTTGGATTGTAACAATGATCCTTCCGTTTTCATCGCTTATTTTTCATATTTACATTCTTTATTACAAAGTAAAATAAAAATAACATAAGGATCTCTTATTTTTAAATGACAGTATTGGACATTGACAGCAAGAAGATTATAGTTTGGATTCCTATTACAGCTTATATATAATAAACGGTCTCGTAATGGTCGCATGCACCTTTTCCATCTTGACGTTCTCGAAGGGCGATTACCTAGTTGTGTAAGTCTTTTATATAAGCAATTTTCTCTGAAGCGTACAGTTGTAGAGCCACAATTGATAACAACATGCATTATCTGATCTTATGTAAGCTTCACAATGATCTCTTTAATATTTACGCTTCAGCTTGGTATTTATAAAGCACCGTTTCACTATCGCTATAACAGTGGTAACACTACGATAATTGAATATTAGTCTTGTATCAGAAATATCAATAATGTCTCATAAAAGTTTAGTCCATATTCGTTCGTGTGAGTAGTTTGGAGAACGCGTTGAAAGATGAAAGCTTATTCAAAATAACCTGAAATCGATAAATAAAAAAATAGATTAGTTATTTAGATATATTCATACCTAAACTTAAAATGGCAAGTCATAAAAGATAAAATAATTTGTATATACTGTTATTTGTGATGGTACCCTATTTTTCAGAAAATTCAATTTTAAATAAGTCGGGATTCGCATTACAAGTAAGTTGAAGTAATTCACGATACATTTATTCCACGTTAAATTTTTCTTTCCAAAATGTATTTAAAATAGCCATATAAGGGCTTATTTGGATTGAAGATGAATTGATTACAAGCGGTAAAAATATCACTACAATTATCTTGATCGATACCAAGAAAATCAGCAGAATAATACAAATGTGTAGATAATTATGAATTTGCTTAGTACTATATGTCTCTTTCTATCAGATCGATCATTTACTTATATTAGATTTATGTCAGCAAATAAATAAATTCTTTGATTCACTACACACGTGATAGTGCACATTATTTTTTCATTTTTGCTTTCTCTGTTCGTCTATTTCTTCTCTTTAGTCTTCACTAATTTCGATATTCGTTTATTCTCATAAATATTCTTAAGCAAGTTTTCAGTTTATTGACTACTGTGCAAAATACTCATTTAAATGGAATATGAACTTGTTTCATAGATCCTTTTGCGACATATCTTTCGCCTTAATTGAAAATAAAGTTATTAGATCACATTTTATTCACTCCAACAAAACTGTGTGAATGACCTTTTTTCCCAGGAAAATAATACTGTATTTATAATTCATAGTGAAATATATACTCAATTTTTTAATTGTTAATTCGTCTTAAGTTCCATTGTTACAAAGTAAACTAAATCATCATCTGAACAAATAAAATACAATACAATATAGATCTTAATAAACAATGAAAAAAATAAATTTTTAAGCAAAGTTCTTAAAAGATATTCTTTACAAATAAATCTTGCAAACTTATTTGTTTTATGAGCATCTGAGAAAAAGCTCAAAACATGTTATAACGATTGAATTATATCAGTCTATTAATATGTCTTACAAGATGAAATTGTATGCTAATAGATGTATATTTAATTCATTTTTCATAATTCTACAAAATGTAGTTGTTAAATACTAATCTTGTTTATTTTATTAGAATTATTTTTTCAAAAAAAATCAAAGAATTTTTAGTACTACAAATTTTGTTCGGATAATAAATTAAGAATATCATTTGCAATGACATTTGTTGCTCTATTTCCATCAATAACATGTAGATGAGAACTCGGTATATGATTTCGATAAATAAAATCAAGTCGATTACGAAATGCTTCTTGTTCAGCTAATTGTTTTTCTTCTACAGTAACAGGAATTGATACAGATCGTTGTGTGATACGTCGACATCGTTCAGCTTCATCTACATAAATATAAACAATTACAGCAGGTTGAACTAAATAATTAGGCCATGAAATATTTATTTGATTATTATCAATTATTTTTGCTTGTTGATAAGCAATTGTCGATGGCCAATATCGATCTAGAACAATTATTGTATCTTGTTGATTTTTTAATTCAAATGAAACAATTAAATTTCCTAGATTATAAAAAGCACGACGAATAGATTCTAGTTGTGCATCAAAATAAGATCGAAATGGCAGAAGTTCACCAGGTGGTGTTGATAATAAACGTGATTTTTGTCCACGTATATTTAATTGTTTCTGTAATTCAATTGCTAATGTCGATTTACCACAACCATCGAGACCTACAAAAAAAAAATAAAAATAACGATTAAATATTTCTCAATTTATCCTCTACCTTCAAGATCAATACAACGTGCTATAAATTGATCATAATGTAATTCATTATTTTGACCTTGAAGATCAGTAATCAATTGTTTTTCAATATTATTTAATATAGTTGAAAAAGTTTCATCATTGCACATAAAAGAAGGTTCATTACTAATAATATGATTGCGAAGTATTTGTAAAATTTCCATGTTTATATCTCAAATAAACATGGAATATTATATTTACATTCATCTTAAATACTTATTTTTTCCCAGACGTTTTT